>CM067334.1:105627500-106117500 GCA_034376525.1 Nicotiana benthamiana | reverse complement strand
AATTAACATATTAATTTTGATTTATTAAAGAAGGAGAAACTTATAGCCAGAATTTTAGTTGAATTCATATTTCTAAATATTAGAAAAGTAACTTAAATTATAATTTTATCTAATATAATATTTTTTAAATAAAAAAGACAAACGACAATTCACCTAAGAATTTTTGTGCTCTTAATATAGTATAAATTACTTTTATCATCACTAATATGCATGGCCAAATAAGCTGAGAATCTTTTTTGTGTCTGTGGAACCTAACCTTATCATCACTAAGGTGATGAAATAATCTCTGCCAAATGCTTTTTAGGTAATGAATAACCTTTCTTGACAAATGTTTCTATGGCAACGGCTGGTGAAGGCCGCGAGGGAGGCATACATTAGGGTCATAAGAAAGGAGGTCTTCTTTGGCAGCCATGTGAGTTGATCTTAGTTATGCAAAACTCATGCTACTATTGGAGAACTATAAGTTAGTCCCGCAAGGTTATATAAAAAAGTCACGAAATTTCTCTCTCTAGAACTTTACTCTCTCAAACGGCTATATAGCAATACAAGCTCACGCGCCGTCGGATGGAGCCTCCGGGCAGTGCCGATCTGGCGCGTACCGAACAGCACTCTCTTCCTCCAGGTGTGACGAACAAGACAGTAGAAGGAATTGCCGCTAAACTCTCTTATGCAATCTCTATCGCTGGAATTGCTGGAACATCAATGGCAGCGTCACGGCACCCTCGTGAAGCAGTTGTAGCTAGGGGTGTATTTTGGCTCGGGCCCGGGCCTAAACGGGCCTCACGGCCGGGGCCTCGGGGTCCCGGGTTTCGTGTGCCGGGCCTGGCGGTCCTGACGGTTGAGACCAGCCCGTGACGGGCATAAGCCCACAGTGGTTCTGGGCCTGTCCGGTTTTTTTTATAGGCAATATCGTGTATAGTAGTTATTAGTATAGTGTAGAATATATTTTATATAATGTACTAAATTATTAGTATAGTATATATAATATATAGTTCATTGTATATTGTGTTGTAGTAATTAGTATATATTGTATATTATGTATATATTTTGTTGTAGTAATTAGTATATATTGTATATTATGTATATATTATTACCCAAAATGTCATATCTTTCTTAGTCTTCCTTCCCCCAATGGAATGAGCACAACAAGGTACTAATACCACCATTAAAAGGAAAAAAAATTAAAAGAAGATGTGCCAATGGTGGTACTAGTAATTAGTATATTGTGTTGTGCTAATTAATATATATTGTATATTTTGTATATATGTATATTCCCTTATATATTTTTTTGTAGTATATATTGTATATTATGTATATATATATTCTCTTATATAATTTCATGTAGTATATACATTGTATATTATGTATATATATTTTGTTGTAGTATATATATTGTATCTCTTATGTATAATGTGTATATATATATATATATATATATATATATATATATATATATATATATATATATATATATATATATATATGTTATTACTTATATATTTTCTTGTAGTTTAGGTTGTATGTTATGTATATATATTCTCGTATATATTTTCTTGTAGTATATATCGAAGTAAAGACAAAGAAATATTGAGAAAAAAGATATTCAAGGATATGTCTTATAATTTTTATTGCCCAAAAATGGCATATCTTTCTTAATCTTCCTTCCCCCAATGGAATGAGCACAACAAGGTACTAATACCACTATTAAAAGGAAAAAAACTAAAAGAAGATGTGTCAATGTACAAGTTAGATCATAATCTACTTCCTGAGCCATCCTTGCAAGAACCGGAAAATATTTTTCTCTTGACTTCCACCATTCCAAAAGATAGAAAGAGCCGTATGGATTCTCCTTTTCAAGCCCCAGAGACAAGTAAACTTGAAGCTCATTTAGATGTGAAGTTTCATCATAATTATCACCTTGAGAACCCCGGAACTCCGTCCAAGATTTAAGAGCTGTTAAGCCCGCAGCTCTTTTAAACGATTGTGAGCTAGATGAAGTAAGGGTTGGAATATTTGGCGTACCATGCTCTAAGGCAACTGCCAAGCATTATAAACAATTTGAGCATTAATTTACTTGATGCTTTTGCATCTGCAAGTGTAGCAATTTCCTCGTTTAAAAGATCTAAAGCCTTATAAATATTTGAATACCAAAAATAAGGACCTCCCAATTTCATTGTAGGATTTAACATTGCAGTAACACCAAAAATAGGAGGGATAGGAAAAAAATATTTTTTAAACTTTTGTTTCATTTCATTTATGATCCCCATCCTCTCCAAATTCAACAAACAAATCACCTAGTGCGGCAATATAAACTAAACAGTTTGAAACAGTAGGATAATATTGACCAGAAAATGCATTTGTAGCAACTTGAAAATGTTCTAAAAAATCTAAAAGAATTTTAACCTTCGTCCAATATTAGGTAGTAAGCATTTCATCATAATCCTCACCACCTACCCGAGAATTAAACTTTGCATTAATTGGGTTTCTATATTCGTATGCAACTACTAAACTTTCGTACATACAATTCCACCTAGTCGGGCAAGGTTTAGGAACCTTTGTTTCTCTAAGGCCATATTCGTCACATTTTTTAAAATACTCTCTAAGTCTAGTTCTACGGTTTGAATAAAAATCCAATTAAGAGCCCTTCGAACTTTTTCAATTTCTATGTTTAAAATTCGCATACAATCACCAACAATTAAATGATAAATATGACAAATACATCTAACATGGAAAATATTACTAAATGCAGGATTTAATGTTTTTGTAAGCATGCCTATTGTACTAGTGTTACTAGAAGCATTATCCATAGAAAGTGCCATTATTTTATCGCTAAAGCAAAAATATCTACAAATATATGAAACAGTGTTGGCTATAAACTTACCCGTGTGACGTGAATTAATTATTCTATATGCAATTATAAGTTTTTGCATTGTCCAGTCATCATCTATCCAATGACTTGTAACAGGTAGATAATCACAGTCATTATTACTTCTACCAATATCAGTAGTAATAGAAATCCGATTAGGTATATGAGTAAATAAATAGCGCAAATATTGTTCATATTCATGTTTGAATTTATAAATATCGACCTTAACTGTTGCGCGAGGCCAACCTTTATAAGTAGGATTAAAAACTCTTCTAATATAATGAACCCAATTAGGATTAGAAGCAAAAGTATAAGGTAAGCGCATAACAGTAATCATCTTTGCTAATTCTTCACGATCTCTATTTGGACGTAATATAAAATACCTCCGGTGACAGTGTTAATTCTTGGTTGAACTAGATTTGAACCTGTACTAGGATTAACTTGAGAATCTACACTTGTCCCCTCTTGCTGCGCTTGCATTTGAAAAAATCTAGCCCTATCTGTAGGGTGTGTGTTTTATGTGCCTAACCAAACTACCTCTGCCGCTACGGTCTCTAGTAAATTTATGAACCAGTAATTTCCCACAAGTTTTACACTTAGCCTTATTTATTTCTCTTACTTGAGTAAAAAAATGCCAAATTAATGATGTTTCTGTACGTTTAGCAGGTTGTCTACTAAAAATTGGAGTTTCTACAGGTGGGTGTGCCGGTGCATTACTTGAGTTATGAACAGGACTAGTAGGTGTATCATCTAAATTTGGTGCTTGGGTTTCATCATCATCATCATCATCATCATCATCATCCTCATTTTCCTCTAAGATAGGTTCATTAGGATAAAGAGCATTCATAATTTCATCATCTAATGTATCACCTACTGCAACATCATATAGAAATTCACTATCGGTAAATTGAAAAAAAGGGTGATCACTATCAATCATTACGGGGGGTGGAGTAGGATGTCTAGGTTGGAGGCTACTTTCAACTTGCTTATCTTTTTTAGGTCGGGGAGCCGGGGGAAGGGTAGTATTATGGCCACTACTTTCACCAGTTTTACCTTTTCCTTTACCGAACATTTTTTTCAAAGAAAATGCCATACTAATTATAATTATGCAAACTAAACAACACAAAAATATATTATTAAAACGTAAGAGTTGAAACGAGTTTACCGGATTGCCGAAAAACTTCTTGAAAATTGAAAATCGTTGAACACTTGAAAACTTCAATTCAACAACTTCACAATTTTTCACGAATTTTTAACAATAAATTAAGCAATTGTAGTAGAAAGATTGAAAGAGAGATTGAGAGATATTGATGAATTGGTGAATAAAAATGAAAGAATGAGGGGTATTTAAAGTTGAGAAATGGAAAAAATTGTAATGTATAAAGTTTGGGGGCCAAATGGATATTTAACAAAGTTCCAAATGGCTACTTTTGCAAAGAGCCGTTACTGTTTAAACAAATTTTTTTTAAAAAAAGAGCCGTTGGGCCTACCAGGACCGGCCCAAGCCCGCCTGGCGGTCCCGGGCCTGGAGGTTCTTCACTTATGGACCGGCCCGTCACAGGCCTATAGGACCCGCAGGCCCAGGACCGGCCCACCAGGCCTGCCAGGACCGCAGGCCCGTTCCGATCCCGGTTCAGGCCCGGGCCAGTTGACACCCTTAGTTGCAGCTAGGCGAACCACCCACAATGGGATGCCGATAGTTATTTTCAAATCTAAATATTATTATGGCATTATGGCAGAAGAATGCAAACACACTATTGTTGGCAGATTCTTGAAACCACGACCACAAATACAGAATAAGGTCAAGAGCGGGAACAATTCTTGCTGAAAGGGAATGTCAAAATCGGTGTCTATGATAATTTCAATGTATTTCTCGACTTCACAACTAAAGAAGATTTCAAAACCATCTGGTACCGAAGGGTCATTGAAATTTAAGGAAGACAAATGTGGCTTCAAAAATGGTCCCCCGACTTCAAACCGAGGAAGATAGCCCAATCGTTCCGGTATGGGTTCTCCTCCCTGGCCTTCCGTTTAATATGCATTCATGGCATTATGTGAAACAAATTCTAAGTTCTGTTGGTACTCCACTAACGTTGGATTTTGCGACTAGTGGAAAAACTTGACCAAGCGTGGCCAAAACTAGAGTCAAAATTGACCTCCTTAAACCTCAACTTGAATCTGTTTGGGTTGGGTCAGAGGATGAGGAGTCGCCTCTCCAAGGTTTTACCAAAAAACTTGAATAGGAAGGAGTTCCAAAATATTGTAAACATTATAGGAAGTTGGGTCACAACATGATGAACTCTAGACTATTGGAAAATAAATCCACTCTTGAAACTCAAAGGCAAGAGAAAAATGATAACCCAGGAACTTCACAAATAGTAGAAACTGTAATGGGCAGTGGAAAAACTATTAAAGTGGCACAAAGTCAACCTCAAGTTAAAACAATGGGGTCAAGAGGAAAGGAGCAGATCATGAAAGACAAGGAAAATACAATTACCAATGACAAAGGTAAGAGCCAGGTTGCAGATGCAATTCAATCCCAAGCAAATAACAATACTGATCACAAAGAAGACCCCATTGATGTGAAAAAGTTGAAGAAAAAAGAAGAAGAAGAGTATTAAAGTCAAAAGGATGCCAAAAAAAAGAGCAAAGTAATGTTCAAACCAGTGATGTCACAAGAAAGCCAAAGGAAACAGCGGACCAGGAGCTCAGCTGCTACTCAAAATGTTCATTCTCTTGAAGTCATGGAAGAAAGCCTTGAGTTGCAGGGTTTACTCAACACTCAGGCTCAACAACAACAACTCTCTACGACTAAGGAAGATATCACAGAAAAAGATCGAACATTAGTGCCAAAAGAAGTTGCAATGGTTAGTAATCAAGAAAAAGACAGTACAGATGACAAAAATACTAGTAACATAGCTAACCTGGTGCAACACGAGGATCCTATAACAGACAGTTGCAGCTCCTCTAGCCTCCCCTCAGAAATTATCAAACATCATGGGATTCAACTAACAGTAGAGTTGAATGCAACCAATTTTGACAATGGAGAACTCGAGTCAATCTAAGGATACCACTGAAGAACAATTAGTACAAAATCAATCCCGCGATCAAAAGAATCATAAAGAGATTGTTGAAACAAAGGCCCAAGATAGCAATGAGACAAGAGGAAGAACTCGAACCAGAGTACCCAGAACTAAGCACAAGAACAAGAATGATCTTTCGATCATAAAGAATAAAAAACAGAACACCTCCTCACAAGTTTTAATGATTAGCACAATCTTTTAGAATATCAGAGCAGTGAGAACCAAAAAAGCCATTCAAAGGCTAAAACACTCATGGAGAACTCGAGTCAAGCCAAGGATACCACTAAAGAACACTTAGTACAAAATCAGTCCCGCGATCAAAAGAACCATAAAGAGATTGTTGAAACAAATGCCCAAGATAGCAATGAGACAAGAGGAAGAACTCGAACCAGAGTACCCAGAACTATGCACAACAACAAGAATGATCTTTCGATCATAAAGAATAAAAAACAGAACACCTCCCTCACAAGTTCTAATGATTAGCACAATCTTTTGGAATATTAGGGCACTGAGAACCAAAAAAGCCATTCAAAGGCAAAAACACTCATGCAATATTAACAAGGTTCAGTTTGTAGCTATATTCGAGCCTTTTATTGGTAAAGAAAAGCTCGAGGGTTATATAAAATTTCTTGGTTTCTAACATAGTACTTCCAATTGTAATGGTCAAGTTTGGTGTTTCTGGAACAACGATGGCACCCAAATGATGATTGCAGAGGATGAACAACATATTACCATGAAGTTTGATGGCGCCATTAATAATCACAACATCTACATCACAACAGTCTACGCTAATTGCACGACAGTTGAGAGAAAAAAGTTGTGGAAAAGCTTGATTGAGGATAGTTGTATCATTGATGGCCCGTGGTGTATTGGGGGAGATTTCAATGTGATTATTGATCTAGAGGAAAAATTAGGAGGGAACCCTCACAGAGTTCATAGAAGCTTAGATTTTATTAATTGTATGGATAATTGTGGGGTTACAGATCTTGGTTTTTCCAGTCCTAAATTCACTTGGTGAATTAATTGGAGTCTTCGCAAAAGCGTCTGGAAAAGGCTAGACAGAATTTTTATTAACGATATGTGAGCACAACAATTCCAGAATAACACTGTTAAGCACTTACCAAGAACGGGCTAAGATCATAGGCCTTTACTCATGAAGTGCTGCAATAATAACCACAACCACGTACGTTAGTTACTTCAGGTTTTTGAATTTTTGGGTCAACCAAAAAGATTTTTTAGACATTGTCAAGGAGGTATGGGATGTTAGTATTTCTGGTAACTCAATGTGGATCCTACAGTCTAAGCTAAAATTGCTTAGTAAGAGATTAAGCAAATGGTCTAGAGAGGAAATAGGGGATATCAATGATCAAGTAAGCAAATGGGAAGCTGAGGTTCAACTCCTAGATGAGATAGATACCAACTCCAATACTAATAACAGTAGAACAGAGGCCAACAAAGTTTATGCTGAATACATCAATGGTTGAGCAAGCAAGACTCTTTACTCAAACAGAAGACCCAAACAAAATGGTTTGAAGATGGAGATAGTAATACTAAGTACTTTCACAGTATCCTCAGGGAAAAGAGAAGAAGACTCCAGATCCATAGAATTAAAAATCATAGGGGTAAATGGATTAAAAAAGAAAACAATATTTCTAAGGCTGCTGTCAGACACTTTGATTCTTTGTTCAATCTTCCCAAGCCCACCCTCAACCCCGACCTTCTGAATTGTATTCATAAGTGCATTTCGGAAGAATATAACATGATGCTATCTGTGATTCCTAACGAAAGTGAAATCAAGGATGCTGTATTCGATTTGAGTGCTGATAGTGCAGTTGGGCCAGATGGTTATAATGGTACTTTCTTTCAACATTGCTGGGACATCATCAAACATGATATCGTTGATTTTGTCAGGGAGTTCTTCAATGGTAAAAATCTCTTTAAATTCTATTCTCATACTTGTCTTGCTTTAATTCCTAAGATTAATGCTCCTACTAACTTTTCAGAGTTTAGGCCAATCAGCTTATCAAATTTTACAAATAAAATTCTTTCTAAAATTCTCGCTAATAGGTTGAATCCTTTGCTGCCTAATCTTATTTGTGAAAATCAAACAGGCTTTGTGAAAGATAGATTGATTACTAAAAATGTCTTTTTGGCTCAAGAAATTATCTAAAATATTTCCGAGAAAAATGTTGGTGGTAATATTGTTATCAAAATAGATATGGCAAAAGCTTATGATAGAATGTCGTGGGTCTTTGTTACATCTGTTCTTGGGAAATATGGATTTTTAGAAGACTGGATTGATTTGATCAATAATTTTATTTCCGGAGTCTGGTACTCTATTATTATTACTAACAACAACAGAATTAGTTCTTTACATCTTCTCAAGGTCTTAAATGAGGGGACCTTATTTCCCCCATTCTCTTTATTATTGCAGCTAATGTTCTTTCTAGGTCTCTGAATAATCTAAATCATGATGGTAATTTTTATCCTTTCTCTATGCCTGTAAGGGGTCCGATTATTAACCATCTTGCCTATGCTGATGATATAATTATCTTTAGTAGTGGTAATAGTACCTCTATTGAGATGATCATGAATTTGGTAAAGGCCTATGAGGCGAGCTCACGTTAGCTAGTCAATAGAGAAAAAAGTTTCTTTTTGACTGCCTGTGCTCTCCGTATTAATAGGATGAGAGATTGTACAGGCTTTGCGGACAAGGAGTTTCCTTTTAATTACCTTGGTTGTCCTGTTTATGTAGGAAGAAAGAAAATTGCTTACTTTGACTATTTATTTCACAAAGTCATTAAAAAACTCAATGGTTGGCATGGTAAAATGCTTTCATATGGAGGTAGGCTTGTTCTTATTGAAAGTGTCCTCCAATCTCTTCCTATATATACTCTTTCTGCTATGAATCCTCCTAAAGCCACCTTAAATCTCCTTGAAAACACTTTGCTTATTTTTTCTGGGGCTTTGATGGTGACCATAAAAAGTACCATTGGAGATCATGGAAGAACCTTTGTTTTCCTATTGATGAGGGAGGTATAGGAATTAGTAAAATGGAAGATATCAGTGAGGTTCTAGCTATCAAAAGATGGTGGAGGTTCAGAACAACACCATCATTGTGGGCTAACTTTCTCAAACATAAATAATGCATTAGACTTCACCCCGTTGCTAAACAACGGTCCCCTGGCAACTCTCACTCATGGAAACAATTGACAAAGGCAAGAAAGATTGCAGAACAACATATGATTTGGCATACTAATTCTAGAAACTAAATTTTTTGGTGGGACAATTGGACCTGTAAAGGTCCTCTCGACAACTTGGTCCCCGGTACATACAAAAGTCCTAAGATTCTCGTCAAGGAATTCATCCAGAATGGTGAATGGAACATTACAAAACTTCAAGATATTTTACCAAGTTCTATAGTAGAGAATATAAAGAAGATTGAAATTGAGAACTAAATTTTTTGGTGGGACAATTGGACCTGTAAAGGTCCTCGCCAACTTGGTCCCCGGTACATGCAAAAGTCCTAAGATTATCGTCAAGGAATTCATTCAGAATGGTGAATGGAACATTACAAAACTTCAAGATATTTTACCAAGTTATATAGTAGAGAATATAAAGGAGATTGAAATTGGGAACAACTCATTAACAAACAAGATTTACTGGGATCTTTCGCTAGATGGAAGATACTCCAATAAGACTACTAAGCAACTTATCAGAAAGAGTAAACCGAAGAAGCATCTGCTAAGTAAGGTATGGCATTCTTCTATCCCTTTTAAAATTTATTTTCTTACTTGGAGATTATGGTATAGAAAACTACCTTTTGATGATGTGATAGTCAACTTTGGAAGACCAATAGTTTCTAGATGTAACTGCTGTGCTAATCCAAAAAATGAAACCATTCAACATGTTTTCATAAGGAGAAGCATCTAGTTATATCTGAAAACTAATAGGTTCCCTTTTAGGAATTATTCATTATACAAAGTCCCCGGTACTTTTGTATGTACCAGGGACCAAGTTGGCGAGAGGACCTTTACAGGTCCAATTGTCCCACCAAAATATTTAGTTCCCAATTTCAATCTTCTTTATATTCATTAACAAGTGGTGGCAAGTTAAGGAGCGAAATGCAGTCCACAAATTGAGTCTTCAAATTACCCCTTCTATTATTTGCTGGACAATTTGGAAAGATAGGTGTTCTTGCAAATACGGTAGTCAAAAGAAGTTCAACTTGGTTCGAATGGAGCATCATGTTCGTTGGACCGTTGAAGCTGCAGTCGCCAAAGCCTTCCCTAGTTACAAAATCTCAATGCCTTGGAACAACTACTGCGAAAAAGTTCAAAATCTTCAGCCTATTCCTAAAGCTATTGTTGTCAACTGGAATAAATCGGAGGATGGCTACTTTAAATTGAATACGGATGGAAGCTTCATCAAGGAGAATGGAAAAGCCGGAATTGGAGGTATTCTCAGAGATAGCAAGGGAAACTTAATTATGGCTTTCTCAGTTTCAACTGTGGGGAGTAGCAACAATTACATAGAAGCGCGGGCGGCTTGGTTTGGTTGTAATTGGTGTGTTCAAAATGGCTACACAGGCTTCACGTTGGAGTTGGATTCATTGATTGTGGCAAATATACTCAAAGAAAATAGAACCAACTATAAGTTGAACAACATCATAGAGTGTACCTCTCAGATGATTCAGGAAGCCGATGTTAATGTCTTTCAATGCTATAGAGAGGCTAATCAAGTGACGGATTCTCTAGCTAAACTGGCGACTACTTCTTCAATAGAATCATACTTCTTTACATTTCAACAACTCCCCAAAGGTGCAAAATGCCCTCCATCTTGACAAGAATCAGATGCCTAGTATTAGAACCAAATTTGATAAGGCAATTTTTTTGTGAGTTAATTTATTGCTTTGTCATGGGTTAGGGATGAAAATATTTCTTCCTACCCCTTTTTTTGAAGGATAGTTTTCTATCCTTATGTTGTATTTTCAAGGGCAAGGACATACCCTTCTGTAATCCTCTGTTCTGATGAAATATACAACCCCCAGCTTGGGAAATTTTATAAAAAAAAAAGTGAGTTGATCTTAATATTTTAAATAATAATTTCGTTAAGTATTTAACTTCCGTAAGTTTTAGGGATAAATAACACACGTTTGGATTACTTGAAGTTTGAATACGCTTAGTCAAATAATTAGGGAATGCATTCAAATCGGTTATTTGTTATCGAAATCGAAATCGAAAAAATCAAAATCTTATTGAAACGATAACGATAAACATACGTACAAATCGATAATCGGTAAGTAATTATCCATAATGGTCAAAATCGAATGCACACCCCTAGACTGTAGACACTTGTAATATGAGTAATTACCTATTTGTGTAGATTAATATATATAACATACATAATGTATATATATTCTGCTACTATTTTGAAAGCGGCTATACAATATCATTTTCCCTAATCTATACCATTTCCTTTACCCTAAGTCCCTTATCCTATTATTTTCTCTGCCACATTTAAGGAATGATCATATTTAAAGATTAAGTGAATGAAGTTCAAATTAATGGAAAGCATAATTAGCCGTGATGATGTATTTTGTTTTGTTATATTTTTTTTTAATACTGTTGGAGTGTTGGTGACATACATTTGATCTCTTACTTTAGTTTTGTTGCATGTGCTTGTTGACACAACTTTTATGTTATAAATAGTGTTCGTCTTATTTTAGCTTCTTTTTGTTCATATTAGTTAGGCGCGTTTATAGCAATATACTTTCCGTGTTATCACACAAATTTTCTTATTGGTGTAATCGATAACCGAATTTATAAGCCTCCAAAATCGATAAATCGAAATCGAAAAAATCGAAACCTTATTGAAACGGTAACGATAAGCATATGTACAAATCGATAATCGATAAATAATTATAGATAAGGGTCAAAATCGAATCGATATAAATGAAATGCACGCCCCTACAGATAACACAAGGATTAAATTAGAATAAAGTAATAAAGACCACCAATCCATGTTGGATGGTCAATTGGTCATCGCTTTTCCTGCAGGTACAACCATATATAGGCCTTAGATGTGGTTCTATCGCCTCTTCTAATAAAACTAAATTGGAAAAGGTTACCTTCATACTTAAAACTTAAAAGTTATCAAGGAATAATTTCTCTTTTTAAATTACGTATTAACTATAAACTATATCGTAAGTTAAGGTGAACTCTAGAATAACCTTTCCTTCATCATTACTAGTACCATCACCATATCTACCGTGTAGTTAGCTATCTTATCTATTCCTATTTGTAGAGCATTAATGACATTTATTATCACATTTTCATATACAAGAATTAATGAGATAATCCTATATCAACAAGTCCTTTAATCATCTGACAGTATCAGGGTTTATAACTTATTATGATGCCTATCTAACCTTTTGCCTTGTCCATTTAGTTTGTTATAGCATGTAATATCAACTCTTCTCTCCTTCTTAATGTATCTACTAATATTATCGGTTTTTCCATCAAAGAGCCAATGTTCTAACTATCTATCAGAATCCGACTATTTTCTATCACATCCGTGTGCTGATGTAACAAGTGCTTTGGTGAACGGGTCGTAACAATATTAATTTGTACTATGAGATTCATCATAAATTGAATAATTTTGTAATGAATGTCTCATACTATAGTCTTCTTCCTTTATCCAGACTTGGAACCAGCAACGTGAGCAGACTCACCCGATGAAGTTTTCTAAGGTTTAATCTATGCACTAAATTGAGATACGTTTTCTATTAGTTTCATTTGGTAGTGTATATATATGTACACATGCTATCTTATAGAAAAATATTATCTACACATACATATATAAAAAAAAAATTTTCGCCAATGGTGTCTCCCGCAATGGACGATTCACAAATGCCCTCAAACTTATAAGGATCCATCATGCTCCCAGTATATATGCTTGGAATCGTGACATAAAACCCTAGCTAGTTGAGACTAAATGATTATATTTCAAACTAATCCCAGATGGTCAGATTGACAGTACACTTTGTTAGAGAACTTATTGGAAGTGTTATCCTACGCTGAACTTAACTCTTTATCACTAATTTGTAACTTTAAGGGTTCTGAATTTTAGAAAGGTGACTTTAAAATAATTGAATTTTAAATTTAATTTGTGTATATATTTAATAAATTTATTAACACAAATACCATGTGTGAACAAAAAATTACTGGATTCAAACTCGTATCTCGGCTTCTACCACCACCCTTGTATGCAAGCCGCAAGGTATATCCAAGTATTAAAACGTCCAGTAAAATTAGATGGAAATCGATTAAAAAATGACACATCTAAATATTGCGAGCCACATTAATATAATGCCAACTGGGGTCTAGTAGAACTTATAACTAACAATCATAGGAGACTAGCAAAGCCTCGTTTAAAACTTCCCTTTTTAAGAACAACGATTACACTCTCAGACAAATTATGTCTTCTCTTACCAGTGATTCAAGACTGGATAACTATCTCTCTCTGTATGTATATGTGTGTGTAGTTTTTTTTTGCTTCTGCATTGAAGATGATATTTTTTGCTAGTTGCTACCTCCTTGAATCGTCTATTAGTCCATCTTAGGCGTGAAACAGAAGGTGGCCGGTAATTTCTTGGAATGATATTACTTCATTTATAGGTTGTAGGAGAGCTAAAGTTAATAAATTTTAATTGGAAATATGCAAACGTGATAAAACATCATATTTGTTGTTTGAGACAGATTTCACGATTCCACTTCAGAATCATTCTATAAATAATTTTTTTTTAAAAGAAAAAGATAGAAGAACTAAGCTTCGACATACGACATATGCATCGTATCGAGGAAACAAAGTTCCAGATTCTTTGGCTACACATCATGTCCAGAATATTCAATCTCATTAAATTTTTTGTCAATTATAATAAACTCCCCACCACTACAAAAATTCTTGCTAATGCTCTACATGGACAATCTTTCTAACAACGGAGAAGTACGTATAAATATTCAAATCTTGAACACAACAAAAAATATCTCCAGTTTAAGCAAAAATCATAATCAAACTCAAATCCAATAAACATCCAAGTAAATAATAATAATAATATAAAAACAACAACAACCCAGACATTAAGCAGGCATCTAAGTGGATCCAGCTGGTGAACTGGTTTGTCCTTCATAAAGCTCAAATTGCGAAAGCTGGTTCTTTGGATTTGGTTTTTTCACATATTTTCGTGCCCAAACATGTTTCCCATTGATGTTGTATTTAGCCTTTCCACCATCTACAATAGCCTCAAGTGCAGCAACAGAGCGCGTTACAAGGCGTGCGTACAATGGTTGCTCATCATCTGAAACCTCTTGCATGTGAATAGCTTCAATATCCTCCCCAAATTTCCTACCAGCCATCACCAAGTATATTAATTAAGCATAATATATATTTAATGGATCAGATGATAAGTGACATAACGAGAAAAACTCTTCTAAGAATTATTTTAGTTTCCGTACATACATACTAAGGGATCGTTTAGTACGAGGTATAAAAAGATATAGGGGTGGCACCTTAATATTCTGTTTGGTTAACAGATCAGGTATAAGTTATCCCGTTGTTAATTTTAACACCGGGATAACTTATACCTTATAGAGGGTGGGGTAATTAGCACCGGTATAACTTATACCTTCTTCTTAGAATTAATTATTCAATTGTCATTCTTAATACAACATACTAAAATAAACAACAATTCCAGCATAACTTATACCCGCTTAGGCCCTATTCCAACCAAACGATTCCTACCTGTGTAAAGTTTTTATTAACCTGAAAATTAATTAAGACAAAAACAACCTTCTATAGCATTTTTTTATTTTATTTGGGCCAAGGCTATAGTGCAATACCAAGATGACACCTGAAAGCATCGATAGCACGCTACCGTGGTGGACTTTCTCCCAGAAACAAATTGAGTTAATATCCTGTGAGTCGATGACCCACGTGTTAGATGTTAAACTGATAAAAGTAGATACAACACTTGATCTTAACCAAAAGGCCGAGAAGATATAAATGTTATATCAATACTAATTGTGTAAAAAATCAGTGTCTACAAGCTAAATTATTAATAGAAACCCCTTCAGGCGGTCATGTTGCTTTGCCTCTTTAAGATTGTTCGATCGGTAGAATTGGTTGTACTCATCCTATTAAAAGGATGCGCTAAAAGATGTAGTGAAGCTCTAGTGTATTTCATGGATTTAAACCTTAAAAGAGAGATATGCGCATCTTTTTGTAGCCAAATTAAATGAGTTCGAAGGTTGTGGTAGGGAGATCAATCAAGTTAAGTGTTTTACAAGATTGACACTTTATGTTTTGAGATGCAAAAGGTGGAAAATCTCGCATTTAGATTCACCTATATACTACTAGTTGATAAACATTATAAATAAATAAATCAATCAATCAATTAATAAACCAAATAAATAAATGAAAGAATAATTGAACTAAATGTAAAGGAAATTAATTAATCAGAAGAAGGAAAAAAAGAAAAGAGATTTTACCTGGTGAAGAACTCTACAAGTTCAGTTTCAGTAATTGGATAGCCTTTGGAGAAAGTCAAAAAGACAGTCCTAGCATCAGGAGGGACTTCTTTATCTTCTTCAGCATGAATTTTCAAACTGTTCTTCAACAATTCTGCTATATCATTGTGCATAGCCTGAGGGGCGCCTTCCTCATGTGCACCAAATTCATGATGATAATTAGGCAACATTTGATGAATTCCACTACCAATATTTGTAGCATTCACATGAGAGAAAAGTCCATAATTAGGTTGTAGAGGCAAATTCAAGTTTCCTCCAATAAATGGTTGTGGCATATATTGTATTTGATTAGTAGGAACCAAAAGAGGCAAACCTAAAACACCACCACCACCACTTGGGACATGGCTACTAGGGTTAATTGGCACCATTCTATTAGTAGCCCTTCCTATTTCTTCAATGTTCTCACTATGCATAGGGTCTAAAAAAATGCCGCCGCCACCACCGCCACCACTTGGGACATGGCTAGGGTTGAGAATTGACATCATTCTTGTACTATTAATTCCCATTTCTTCCTTGTTCTCATGACTATGCATAGACTCTAAAAAAACACCACCAACATGACTTGGGACATGATGACTAGGGTTAATAATTGGCACCATTCTACTACTACTTCCTATTTCTTCTAAAACATTTGGTGAAACCAAATTTTCCCTAGTAAAATACTTTGGATGTTGCACTATATCATCAAAAGCCCTAAGACAAACTGTTTTAAAGAATTTCGTGACCCCACGAATGGCGCTTGCCCGATTCTCATGAATGTATTTGAGAGTGAATTTAGGGTTCAACAATTTTGGAATCAAGAATATTTCCTGAAAAACATTTTCAGTACTGAACTTGTCATCCTCCACACATTTTAGGCACGTTAAGGCCTCCTCCGCCGCCACATTCAACAACTGGAATGGAAAATCATAAATCTTCCTCATAAAAGACCAGTCTTTCCCAACTACTTCAAGCCATTGGAAAAATGCCATGATTTGCATGGATTCATTAGGGTCACGACCTAAAAGGTTGATCAATTTCGCGTAAAGTCTGCGATCAGTTGAGTAAAAGAGTTTGAAATCTTCATCTGAGATTGGAGAAAAAAGATGATCGTATAAAGGGGGTAATGAAGAAGAAAGACGATCCATTTGTAAATATTTGATTTTTATTTTACACTTTTCTTTTTGATATGAAAAATGGATTTTGGATGTAGAGTTTATATAGATAAAGAGATGAAGCGTTACTAATATGGCTATTGATAATGAAGTAACATTCCGAAGAGGCGCCATTGTTGAGAAGAGGTATGAAGACAAAATTTAAACGAGATTTTGCGCATTAGATTTCACTTTGGGTTCTAACGGTTATTTCTGTTCAAATGTTTTGACGTACTTACTATTTCTGGCTTACTATCTTTGTAATCACTATCACTGGGACACTGATTAACTATCATTTTCTTTTATTCTTGAATGCTTTTTTTTTTTTATTTTCCACCAATAAATTGAATAAAAAATTCCTTACATTTTTCGAGATTTGTAGTTAAGTGATTAAAAATTGTTACTCTTTCTTCTTTAAATAAAATCTATTTCATGAATGTATCAAGAATAATCTTGTTTATTTTTAGAACTACAATTCTTTTTTGTCAGAATTAGATAACTGTTATATTAATTACCAATATTTTTTCAGGATACTAACATTTTAGGGCATGTGGTGAGTTTAATTAAGTGGTAGAATGTTATGGTTCTCAAATCTTAGAAAATAAATGTACAAGTCATAATTTAATTTTACATATAAGTGTTGAGATGAAGGATTATATGGCTTCCAAACCCAAGCATAAATGACATAGAGCTCTATATTCACTGTATATTTAATGTATATTCACGGTATACATTGTATATAAGGGAGTTGGGCTGTAATGATTGTGGTTGGGCTGTAACTATCAGAGCCCGATTTATTTTACTCTTGGGCCGTCTGACCCGACCCAAGAGTGTTCTATAGCTGTGTATATACTAACATTTGTACAGATATTTTAGTAGTTAGTGATTCATTTTCTCTCGGTTCTTCCAGAGAGTTCCTTCACCTACTCTCTTTCTCTCACTGTGTTCTTCGTCATTTTTGCCTTCAAATCTATATGTTTTCATGGTATCAGAGCCGGATGATCTTCGGATCCTTCTCGGTTACGTGTTATCGATCCCGTTTGAAGCTTTTGCTGAAGTTTTTTTATGGTTTCCGGTGAGAGATACTGTTCGTAGATGTTTCAACGAATGTTGAGCGGATAATCGGAATTTCCTTGTTATTCGAGGTTCCGATCCTATATTAGTGGGTGTTTTGGGTGATTTTCCGGCATCCCTGGCTTTAATCCGACGAGTTCTTCAAATTCTAGGGTTTTCCGATTTTTGGACCTAAAGTTTTGATGTTATCCGATGACTTTGTCTTCGCTTGATAGACGTTTTGGGTAACTTTCCGACGTCCATGACCTTATTCTGGTGAGTTTCAGAACCTACGATTTCCGGTGTTGGACCTAGGGTTTTATCTGTTGATTGAAGGCCGATCTTCTCCGGTCGCGAAGAAGGAGGGTAACTCTGTCCTTATTTTGAGTATTGTATGCTTTGTATGTGAACTCTGGTTCCGTTATATTTTGCTTACCGAAACTGTTTTCTTTTCAAACTGGTTCATTAATCATGGCTTCTAATACGAATGCTAGTACCTCCTCAGTGGACTCTACTAGCCCCCTTTTTGTTTACTCCTCTGATGTTCATCGGGTCTCTCTTATGCCCACTCCCTTCTCGGGCAGTGGTTATTGGGGTTGGAGGAGGAAAATGATTGTCGCGTTATCTGCTAAAAACAAAATTGGTTTTGTTGATGGCACATGTTCCCGGCCAGTCACTAATGTGACTCAGCAAAGGTTATGGGACAGATGCAATAATATGGTGATTTCCTGGTTAACTGCCTCCCTCTCCCCTCAAATTGCTGAAAGTGTGCAGTATTCTGATACTGCACAAGGTATATGGTCCCAACTTCAGGCCAGATATGGCACTGCAAACATGACCAAAATTTTTGAATTGAAAAGAGAGCTTTCTCACACCTCTCAAGGGTCCCTAGATGTAGCTTCATATTTTAATAAACTCAAAGGTCTGTGGGATGTATTAGAATCAATGTGTGCCAATCATGGGTAAAGATGTGTTTGTGCTGCCAAAGATGGTATAATACAGGAAAATGATGAAAATAAGGTATTTCAGTTTCTAATGGGCCTTAATGAAGCATACATGGGGGTAAGGAGTAACCTATTGATGATGCAGCCACCTCCAACCCCTGACAGTGTCTATAATATGGTCCTCAATGATGAGAAGCAGAGACAAGTCCAGTCCCCTTCTCAGTTTAATCCAGACTCTATGTCTTTCAATGTCCACACTAATAGACATTCAGTTGGACTCAATAAGGCCACAGTGCCTAATCCTTCTCCTCATTTCAGAGAAAGATTCAATTTTGACCAAGCTAGAGGGCCTTTATTTTGTAGATACTGCAAAAAATCTGGGCACTTAATTGATAATTGTTTCAAGATTCATGGGTATCCACAAAGTACAAAATTTAACAAGGGGAGGAGAACTGCTGCTGCTCATCTTACTGCTGGTGTGGATTTTCCTTCTTCTGAAGGACATGTGTCTGCTCCCCAAGGGAATCCTCCTGAAAGCCATCAATCTGTTACAAACATAGATGGCCAGAGTTCTGTGATACCAGGGTTGAGCAGACAACAGTATGATCAATTGATGAGCTTATTGCAACAGACCCAGTTAGGGGACTCCACTGCTCAGACTCCTCCTCCCATGTATGCTGCTAACTTTGCTGGTACTATGCTAACTGAGAGCCCTATTTCTGATTCCAAACTTTGCATGCTTACCCATATCAATTCTGTCACCTGGATGATAGATTTAGGTGCTTCTAATCATATGACACATGATAAACATTTACTCTCTAACATCACACCTTTAACTGTGCCCTATCTTTTGACTCTTCCTAATGGCTATAAAGTGAAAGTGACATGCACAAGTTCTTTTGCACTAACTCCATTCATTATCCTCCACAATGTGTTGTTGGTTCCTTCTTTTAAACACAACTTGATTTCTGTCCACAAGTTAGTGAAACAGTTGCATTGTGTAGTTTTGTTCACTGAAAATTCCTGCTTCCTCCACATGATACAGGACCCTTCTCTGAGGAAGCCTCTGGATCTTGGTAGAGAAGATGCTGGCTTATATAAACTGGCTTGGGTTCCACCTTCCCCTTCTTCCTCTACTAATTGTTCATCTACTTCTGTATGTTCTGTGTCTGCTTCTTGTAATGATGACATTTTGTCTGATAACAAGGCTGTTAGCTTGTCCTCAAATGTACATGGTTCCATCTGTAATAATGTTGTTACAACTGATGAATTACATTTGGCATTTAAGACTAGCCCATACTTCATTTACAAATATGAGACACATTTCTGGTTTGCCTTATCCATTTGCTTCTAAACAACCTTTCCCCTGTTCTGTCTGTCCTATGGCAAGACAGACTAGACTCCCCTTTCCTGATAGTTCTATAAGCACCTCTAGAACTTTTCAACTAATTCATGTGGATACTTGGGGGCCTTATCATACTCCTACTTCTTCTGGTCGTAGATATTTCCTTACAATTGTTGATGATTTCTCTAGGGCAACCTGGACACACTTAATGGGATCTAAAAGCAATGCTTTTTCTTTGCTTAAATCATTCCTGTGTTTGGTTAAAACCCAATTTAATGATGTGGTTCAAACTGTTAGAAGTGACAATGATTTAGAATTGGGGTCTAGCATTGAGGGTATTTCTTTCTTTAGTAGCCAAGGGATTATTCATCAAACCACATGCCCTCATTCTCCTCAACAGAATGTGTTGTTGAAAGAAAGCATAGAACCCTCCTTGAAACATGTAGAGCTTTACTTTTCCAATCTGGACTACCTGTATCTTTCTGGGGGGGACTGTTTGTTGACTGCCACTTACCTCCTTAACAGAATACCATCCAGATTGCTTCACAATAAGTATCCTAATGAAATTTTGTATGGGAAAGCTCCAACCTATTCTCATTTGAGAGCATTTGGGTGCCTTGACTATGCTAGTGTCCCAATTCCTCAAAGGGACAAGTTAAGGCCTAGAGCCATTTCTTGTGTTTTCCTGGGGTATCCCTTTGCCAAAAAGGGTTGTTATAAATTGTATGATCTTGCTTCCAAGAAATGTTTTGTTTCCAGGGATGTTATATTCCATGAAACCTGTTTTCCCTTTAAAACTGTATCATCTTCTGTTCATCCTTCTCCTTCATCCTTTCCTACTGTTCCACCTGTAGAACTTTCCACTAATCTAGACCCTTCCATACCTATCTCCTCTCCTCTTCCTCCTACACATGTTCCAGAACCTCCTTATATTGCTTCAGATTTTACTGATCCAGCTCCCATTCATTCTTTCTATCTTGATATCTGTCCTCCTGCCTTAGCCTCTTCCCCATCTATTCCTGCTCCCAGAATATCTGAAAAACAGCATAATCCTCCTTCTTACCTTAAGGATTATGTCTGTCAACTTCCTGCCTTTTCTGGTTCATCTTCCTCTTCTTTGGAATCTGAACCTCTATATTACTCTCAAGCTGCATCTGTTCCAGCATGGCAGGATGCCATGAGAAAGGAGTTTGATGCTTTGGATACAAACCATACTTGGGATATTGTTCCTCTTCCTCTTGGTAAGAAACCCTTTGGATGCAAATGGGTTTATAAAATTAAATGCAAGGCTGATGACAGTGTTGAAAGGTATAAAGCTAGACTTGTTATCAGAGGTGATACTCAGGTTGAAGGTATTGATTTCACTGACACTTTTTCTCCTGTGGTTAAAATGTGCACTGTTAAGTGTCTTATTGCTGTGGCTGTCAAAAATCATTGGAATTTATTTCAACTGGATGTTAATAATGCTTTCTTACATGGTGATTTGGATGAGGAGGTTTATATGAAGCTCCCTCCAGGTTTGACAGTTTCTGCTCCTGCTTCTGTTTCTGCCTTCTCTACCTCTGCTCCCCTTGTTTGCAAATTGAATAAATCCCTGTATGGGCTGAGACAGGCATCCAGACAATGGTATGCCAAATTGTCTTCCGCCCTCTATTCCAGAGGCTATAGACACTCTTTGAATGATTATTCTCTATTCATCAAAGGTACACCAGGGTCCCTTGTGATTGTAGCAGTCTATGTGGATGATATCATTCTTACTGGGGATGATAGTGATGAAATTTATGCCCTGAAACTGTTTCTGGATGATCAGTTTAAAATTAAGGACCTAGGGTCTTTGCATTATTTTTTAGGCATAGAGATGTCAGTTGTTCCTGGCGGGATGATCCTTAATTAGCATAAATATATCTCTGACCTGCTGCATCAGTTTGACTGTGCCAGTGTCTCTTCTGTTGTCTGTCGTTTGGACATTAATGCCAAACTTCATGCTGATTCTAGTGACCTTTTACCTTGTCCTGATCAGTATAGGAGCCTTGTTGGTAAGCTCTTATTTCTGACTCATACTAGGCCTGACATCTGTTTTGCTGTACAATATCTGAGTCAATTTCTGAAATGTCCCAGACTTCCACATATGACTGCTGCCCTCCATGTGTTAAGATACCTTGAAGGTACCTCCTCTACGGGTCTCTTTTATTCTGACAGCAATGATTTCTCTGTTGTTGGTTATTGTGATAGTGACTGGGCTGATACAAGGAGATCTGTTACTGGGTTTTGTATTGTTCTTGGTGGTTGCCTGATAAGTTGGAAATCTAAGAAGCAACCAGTAGTTTCATTGTCTTCTGCTGAGGCTGAATATAGGGCCCTCAGTAAGGTTGTTGCATAATTATCTTGGCTGTCTCGTTTATTTCTTGATCTTGGGGTTTCTATTTCTCTTCCCTTTTCTGTACTTTGTGATAGTCAGGCTGCTATTCACATAGCTAAGAATCCTGTGTTTCATGAACGAACTAAACACATTGAAGTGGATTGTCATTTTGTTCGAGATCAGCTCCAGAATGGCCTCATCCAGCTGTTTCATGTTCCTACTTCTCGTCAACTGGCTGACCTCCTGACCAAGTCTTTTCCTGGCACTGTGCTTCATCCTTTGCTGCTCAAGTTGCAGGTGGTTTCCCCCTCCAACTTGAGGGGGGTGTTGAGATGAAGGAATATATGGCTTCCAAACCCAAGCATAAATGACATAAAGCTCTATATTCACTATATATTTAATGTATATTCACGGTATACACTGTATATATTGGAGTTGGCTGTGATGATTATGGTTGGGCTGTAACTATCTGAGCCCGATTTATTTTTGCTCTTGGGCCGTCTGACCCGACCCAAGAGTGTTGTATGGCTGTGTATATACTAACATTTGTACAGATATTTTAGTAGTTAGTGATTCATTTTCTCTCGGTTCTTCCAGAGAGTTCCTTCACCTACTCTCTTTCTCTCACTGTGTTCTTCGTCATTTTTGCCTTCGAATCTATATGTTTTCAATAAGTTTATTACTTTCTTTGAATGGTTTTAAAAAGTAGATAACTTAATTACTTACTCATTTCATTTAGATATTTCTTACAATTACTTAAATATGTGTTTGAAGAAGTAACCTTTTCAAAGTAATCTATTGGCATTCCTTTTAGAAAGTAATTTTCTTATTGATAACCAATTACCAATTTTAATTGAAACGGTTCTAATTCAACTAATTAGCTAGCTAGTATGTATTAGGTAACATAATTCAAGTTGATATTGCATTTTTTTTGGTTAAATAGATGAATATTACTTAAAACGAGTTAAAGTCATTACTTTTAAGTGCGAAAAAATTGTCCTGGCAAGCCAAATAATAGCAAGTTGAGATAAATACCTTCCTAGTGATACTGAATTTCAATCTATATAGTTGCAGTTTCACAAAAGAGGAAGGGGTGGAATACCTTTATGCCTTCTTTTCTGAATTGAAAATAAAAAATAAGTTAAAAACCGATAATGGGGCGAGAGTGTGGAATACAAATAGAACCAGATGATGGATGTGCACTTCAAATAAAGGGAGGTTATTACCAAAATCATTTTATTACATAATAAATCGATTTTTATTCAATGCATGTTTGAATCTAATTGTCCCTCCTGAAGTTGACAATTTCATAACTTTAAACCTCCGGGCGCTAACAATCCATGAAAGTGGGACACACTCACTATTACGTGAATTTTTTGAATAATATTCTTTTTATATTTTCAAATCCATCAATTATTTGGATCATTTTTTTGGGCCAAATATGTACAAAAAACAATGGTACAACGTTTTGGCTACAAATGTTTTATTTGGTTTAATAAGATAATAGTATTCTAATCAAGCTGTTTTAGTAAAAAATAAAAAATATATAATTAGAATAAATATCGGTGCATATTAAGAAGAATAAAAAGAAATGCGTAGTTGAAACTCCATTATATGGCTAAAAAAGTTGGCAAAACATTCAGAAATTCCAAGCAAATTCTTTACAAATTTGATCCAAAAAAGTAAATTAAATAGCCATTGTATAAAAAGAAGAACCCATATTTTTCTTTTTTCTCAAGAAATTACACCGTTTGAACTCCATTACTTTTACTAAACCTGCTTTTTATTTAGTTAAAATAACAGACTTTCAATGAAGTTTTGCAGATTGGCCTGTAAAAAATACATAATATATAAATTAACATCGTATCTAAGAGGAAAATAAATTCAATTTGGATACAATGCAATGTATAAAAAGGAGAAATACAATTGGAATAATAAATTGCTATATTAGATTATCCGACAATTAATAGCTAAAAAATATCCTACTTGAAACTTGTTATTATTTTTTCTCTGATCCTACGCGCTTAAAAGAGAGTGCTTTTACACTCTTTGTCATATCAGCCTCCAGGGGGATCAAAACTGCAAATTACCAAGTTTGTACAGTTCAGATGTAAAGTAAAAAAAACTCATCAATTTCAGGGGTTCACGAGCTATTCTACATTTACAAATTATAGCCGAACAAAAAGGTAAAATGCGGTAATTATGTTAAATAATCTTACTTATTGACACACTACCAAACAAATGAAACGAGCGAGTGATACTATATCAGTCTTAGAAATATTGCACTTTTTTCGGAATTAAATAAATAAGTATAATAATATTATTTTAGAATTCGGATATACGTTGAGTTTAAGTGGTAAATTGATAGGGTACTCACTACTCAGATCCTCTAAATTAAAATAAATGTATGTCATGATTTATTTTACAAAAAAGTTTATTGCTTTGTTCGGTCCGGAGCAAAAAAGTAAATATTTAATTATTTACCTATATAAATTCGACTATGGAACCAACCAAAAAGAACTTGAAAAGTATAATACCTAAGTTCAACGTATTCTCTCTCTAAAAACAAACTTCTCTCCATGGATGTCCAACCGTATGAAGCTTCATCTTCAATCCCTCCCAACCCAGACATTAACCTAGAAAACACTACCAACATTAATTCACAAACAACACTCTCGTTCAAAGACAAACTTATGGCCTCTGACCCAATGAACTTTGCTCAAAATCCAACCTTGTCGGACTTGAACCTAACTAATAAACCATAGAAGAAGAAACGTCCTTGCTACTGCCTGATAAAATTGCTCAAGGAATTAAACAAACAACCCTCACAGAAGAAGATAGGCAATGCATTTATGAGCCTTGAAAAAACTCCATTATTATAAAGCTGGTTGTGAAACGGATGCTACACCAATACCTAGAGAAAAAAATCCAGGATCTTTGGAAACCATCGGAAGATATCTCCCTCATAGACCTTGGAGAAGACTACTATATTATAAAATTTCGTAAAAAACAAAACATGAAAATGGCCATCAACCAAGGTCCATGGTTTATTAATGGCCATTTTCTTTCAATCACCAAATGGAAACCAAATTTTGTTGTTACTAAGGAAAGACTAACAACCTCAGCAGTATGGATTAGGTTACCTCATCTTCCGACGGAATTCTACGACTCCAAAATCTTAGGAAAAATTGGAAATGCTATTGGACGATTACTAAAGATTGATGTTTGTACATCAACCACTCTGAAGGGTCGCTATGCACGTATCTGTGTAGAAATACCATTAGAAGTCCCTGTCCAGCCTTTCCTCTATATTGGACCTCATAAACAGTACATTTACTACGAAGAGGAAGACTACCTATGAAAACGATGTGGAAGATTTGCACACACAATGGGGCATTGTACTTTTATTAGTACAACACCAGAAAAATCAAACCTTCATATTGATCAACCTATTCACTCGAAAGAAATAGAGGAAGAAGGATGGAAACAGTTTCTTTTGGAAAAGGACGGAAACCACAAGCAAACAATTCAAAGCCAATCCTCAGCAATCCACCCAATCAATTCAAAGGTCAAGGTATCTCGGTTAATCTCTTCAATGCCAACACTGGTAAGTTCATGAACAAACAACTTCTCCACTATAAACAAATAGATTCTTACAATGATCATACTCAAAATAATTCTACAATCAAACCTAATGTTACAATGGATTTAGAAAATCACTTTTCACCTCTTCAAGAGGAGCAAACAGTATTGGAAATACCATTATTTTTTATGTTAATGATAATTTACAAAAATTTGTTGGAAATAACGCTTTACGCTAGAGGGGGGGGTGAATAGCGTTTTAAAATTATTAAGCGTTTTAGTGCGGAATTTAAAAACTTTGCAGAAATTAAGACAAGTGCAGTAAAATAAACTTACACAAAGATGTATCCTGGTTGGCCACAAACGTGGTTAGTCCAGTCCCCGAGAGACTCTCTCGAGATTTCCACTAAACTTGTCAAGCTTACGGGTGCTTAACAAACCGTTACAGCTGAGGACACAAGCCTCACCTAGGTGCTCGGGGATCACAATCCCAAAGACTTCAATTGCTCGGGGATACCAATCCCAAAGACTTCAATTGCTCGGGGATAACAATCCCAAAGACTTCAATTGCTCGGGGATAACAATCCCAAAGACTTCAATTGCTCGGGGATAACAATCCCAAAGACTTCAATTGCTCGGGGATAACAATCCCAAAGACTTCAACCGAGGAAACACAAGTTCCTCAACAAACGAGAATCGCAATTCTCTTACAAACACAAAGACACACTCACTTTACAAAGTACTCCTCAATGAGTAGATATGAGTAGAAATAGTACGCTCAAGATCACAACAACTTAGCTCAATAGAATGGCTCTTCAAAAAGCTTTATAGATGAATGAAAATGATGATCAATGTAAGAAAGCTTTTAGCAATGAAAATACTTAAATTGTATGTGTTGTTGTTGTGAAAACACTGAGTTAAACCTGTATTTATAGGTGAAAAACTCAGTCTTACCGTTGTCTAATTGCCAATTAAGGATTGCTGAAATTACTCAGTGACAATCGATTGTCAGGACTAAACAATCGATTGTTTGCCTATCAGATCAAAAAATCAATCCCAGATTTTACGTTAACAATCGATTACTTCAAATCAATAATCGATTAATTATAACGTTAAAAAATCCTTTCCAATTTTTGGCATAAAACATCGATTATCAGGAAATCAATAATCGATTATTTTAACAACGTTCAGAAAATCTTTTCCAGATTTTACGCTAAAACATCGATTGTTAAATATCACAATCGATTACCTGAAGGTAATTTGAAAAAATTATGACAACGGTCAGCTTCAACAATCGATTATCAAATAGAACAATCGATTATTAATTAATTTCAAAACTTACTGTCTCATATATAATCGATTATCAAAAGCCACAATCGATTATTAATTAATTTCAAAACTTACTGTCTCATATATAATCGATTATCAAAAGCCACAATCGATTATTAATTAATTTCAAAACTTACTGTCTCATATATAATCGATTATCAAAAGCCACAATCGATTATTAATTTACTTAAAATCACTGGGAGACATTTTTCTCATTCCAATCGATTACCATTAGTTCATAATCGATTTTTATGAGTTTTGAAAACTTTGCCTCAGTTAACAATCGATTATCGAAAGTACACAATCGATTGTTATGCAGTTTGCAAAAACCTGATGTTAACTGGCTTACTCACAATCGATTATCATTAATTCATAATCGATTGTCATGCAGTCTTGGCTTAGAGATACTCGATTATCATAAGTACATAATCGATTATCTTAGCCCAGATTTTTGAGGCATGTTTGGAAAACATTTTAACAAATGTAAATATGCATAGTTTAAAATCATTTGACACTTACTTTAAATATGCATGATTTTGGAAAAAATAATTTTAGTAGAGAAGCCATGTTATGAGCCAAGATTGAGGAATCAAGATCACAATTAATATTGACTCAATTATAACATTTCCAAGCATTGTCTTGAGCTTCTTGTAATGCATCCATTATGTGCTTGTCCTTGAGCACTGCTATATATCGCTTATTGCTTTGTTTGACATTCATCAAAACCTACAAAAGAACACACGTTTAGTATATTGCATTTGAAACGTGTTTCCAACAATTTCCCCCTTTTTGATAATGGCAAACATAGGCGGGATATATGCAATAATTATTTTGATAAACCAAGACAAGTGTCATGTTCCCCCTCAATTCATGTTCCCCCTCACTTTAAGCATTAATGAAGTTGAGAGCATATAGCATAATATAGCATACTTCTTGATATCCCGTTTCTTCCCCCTTTTGCCATTAGCAAAAAAATGTACACAAGGGAAGAATAACAAATATGAAATAAACACAAGTTTATTTATTGGAAAAAAAAAATTTATAACAGTACAAGGGTGGAACAAAACATGACTAACCAACAAAAATAATAAACCAATAACAATTTCACATTCATCATTCAACAATTTCACATAGATAAAATAGCAATTTCATCATTCATCACTCCCATCCCCTTCATCATCATTTGGAGGCGCTTGATATGGCACCATCTGAGCATAGGCATAATTCACGTGATCAAAGTAACCATGGACCTCACGTGTTAATTGAGTAATTTGGTCAGAAATGGTTCGGAGGGTAGGCTCCTGAGGAGGATGAGCACGACGGGCTTGTCGATTTTGAGGAGGAGCGGGAGCATGATCACCATCATGATGAAAGGAAGACTCCGAAATTTCCCAGATTTTGGTGCTCTTTTTGAGAGGACCATTAGCAGTATTGACCCCGGAAGCTTCAAGAAATTTCATTATCAAGAGGGCATAGGGGAGAGGTATGTCATCTCTGGTGGCATTGAACATATGGGATAGAATAAGCTTGCACCAATTTATGTTAACCCCGGTGACAATGGCGTAAAGAAATTTGGCATCCTCTTGGGAAATGGTGGTGTGATTGAGTTTACGGGGTTTGAGAACACGAGTGATGAAATAAAGAATGAAACGATAATTCGGGTCCATACCCTTTATGGTGGGACGACGGGAAGAAGACTCATCATAGGCGACTCCGGCTTGGCGGAAGAGGTTTGTTTCATCAAGCATGTGCCCGGCATCATTTATGTATTGGTAGATGTCTTCACCATCATGCGGAATGCCGGCAATGAGGTGGAGGTTATCTTCAGAAATTAGAATGGGAATGCCGTTAACATTGGTAACAAGTTCACCCTCATCATTTTTGTGAAGGTTGGAGTAAAAAGCTTCAACCAAAGAAATGTTGTAGTAGGGGTGAGTAAGGAGTAGGAAGTTGAAAAGATGGCACTCTCTTAGCATATTCGCGGCTGGAATGAATGGTGCAATAAGAGCGTTTGTTGAAAAGCGAGGAGGGAAAATAAGGCGTTTCTCAAATTTGGTTACGAACCGGGTGAGCTCTTCATTGGATTCAAAAAATAGAACCGATCCATCTTGATATGGATGGCGAGAAGAAGAGGCACCTTGTTTGGAACGAGCACGTTTGGAGTTGCGGCTTGACATTTTTTTTTTTTTGAAAAGAATGTGCTAGGATTTTTCAAAGAAAACAAGAGAATTTGATGCTTGGAAGCTTGAGTGAGTATACAAGAGCATATGTGCAGCCTATATATAGAGAAGGAATGAGTCTTACATTTATTGGAAAAGATTTGAAGAGATGTGAAGTCTGAAACGGTAAAAATAAATTCACTGACCGTTCGACAATCGATTGTTTGAATGAAATAATCGATTGTCATTAATGAAGATGATCTGACACATCGATTACACGCCAGAACGGTAAAAATTTGAAAGAGATAGTCGATTGTCAAACTTGGTAATCGATTGTTTGTCATATTTATGACCTGACAGGAATCGATTATAGAGCCAAAACGGTAACATAAGTTTAAAACAGATAATCGATTGTCAGTATATAGTAATCGATTGTTTACTCACAGAGAGTTTGAATTTTGGCAAATAATCGATTGGCAGAACAAATAATCGATTGTTTGGAAGGGGGATGCTAAAATGATGAAACTTAATTCTATCAGGCAATGTAAACAGTCAACAAGATTTCATGGCAGAAAATTGAATCAACAAATAATCGATTATTGATACTGATAATCGATTGTAAGCATAAATGATCGATTATGATCGATTTTTCTTGTATCAAGATACTTTCCTCTTACCTTTTTGGGGGGATGCCTGCAAAATAGAATTAAACATCTCCGACGCTCAAGTCAGTAATCTATAAATGAAATGATAACTTTGAAACTTGTGTAGTCGGGTGAAGAACGTGAACTCTTAAGAATTTTGTCCTAGGATGTTCTTAAGAGGGTTTAGGGTACTTACCTTCCCTTCGACTTTGCCAATTACCTGATTTTGAGCATCCTCCGTTCATTTTGGTCCTTTGGCTCATTCTTCAATTTGAGAAGCTTCTTTTACAATTTTGCCTTTGTCTTCCTTGTATTTTGTCTTTTTTTAGAAAATTCGAAAATACTTCCGATTTAAAGAAGTCTCTAAACCGACTTTTCGTCTCTTCCTCCTTCTTTGTGCTTTAATTGAAGGAATTTTGAATTCGTCTCCCGTCAAGTGTTTGGAGCATCCACTACACTTGATTCCTTCAAGCACACCTGCAAAACAAATCAATGCTCTTTTGGTATCCATGCCATTTTGGGTCCTTGAGGGTTATGCATACTATAATGATATGTTTGAGTAGCATGTCTATGTCTAGTAAAGCATGCGGGAGCAATATGACCAATTCGTCTACAATAATGACATGTCACATTTGGATTATGCATGCGTCTAGGCTCATAGTAGCTGGAATAATGCACATTGTTTTCTCTATTTTCATTTCTCCTAATTTGAGCACCATAATCATTTCTAGGTTGAACATTTCGGGATCTTCTAGCATGATCACTGTTGTGCCTAAAGTATGCATCATGTCTATGGTGACGATTGCTAGGTGGAAGGTCATGTCTAGGTCTCCTAGTATTTTGTCTAGCATGCATGTTAGTTTTAGGAAAGACATTTTTGTTATTAATCCTAGGTTGAGCTCTAGGTGGTTGGGTTTTTGCATCAACCTCTTCTTCATTTATGAAGCCTATTCCATGCTTGGTTGATTTCAAGTTATCAAGCACCACATTCAAGTTTTTATGAGAGGAGTTGAATTTGTCTAGTGTGCCTTTTAATCTACCTACTTCATTCTTAAGGACTACACAAGAAGCACAATTTTTTGTAGAACTCTCGGGCTTGTCAGAACTTCTTTTCCCATAAAACTTGTTTTGTTCTAGTAGCTTCTCATTTTCAAAAACCAATTTTTCTAATTCTTTTTCTTTTAATGAAAACTGTTTTTGAAAATCTTGTTCTTTTAGAGAAGCACTTTCTCTTAAACTAGTGACGGTTTTTGTAACTTTGAGAAATTCAGCATACAATTCATCAAAGGCATTTCTCATGTCATCAAGAGTATAAAAATTTTGAGAAGAGATTTGACTTACCTCACTTTGATTTTCTTCCTGTGCCATGAGGCAGAGATTTGCCGCTTCTTCATTTTCTTCTTCACTGGATTCGTCTCCGGAATCTCCTCCCCAAGATATGTATGCTCGTTGCTTCTTGAAGGGTTTCTTCTCCTTTTTAAGATTTGGGCAGTTTGTTTTGATATGCCCTGTTTCACCACATTCATAACATTTAACTTGCTCACCTTGCTTTTTCCCTTTGCGGTCATATTCTTTTCGCATGAATTTTTGGAACTTTTTGATGATGAGTCCAAATTCGCTATCTCCATCCTCTTCAATCGGTGATTGACTTGTGCTCGCCTTTAGAGCAATCTTTTGCCTTCTTTGTTCATCAATAACAGGGTTAAGAATAGTGGATTCATAAGTCTTAAGATTACCTCTAAGAGCGTCTATGGTGACGTTCGTGATTCCAATTGACTCTTGAATCGCATCAGCCTTTGATCGCCATGCCGGTGTTAGGCTCCTAAGGATTTTTCGAACTAGTTCTTTGTCTGTGAACGTCTTCTTGAGCGCGTGGAGATCATTCACTATTGATGAGAACCGCTCAAACATCTCGTCTACCTTTTCGCCTTCATTCATATGGAACAATTCGTAAGCATGAGTTAAAAAGTCAATTTTAGCTTCTCTTACCTGGTCAGTCCCTTCGTAAGTGACCTCAAGCTTGTCCCACATTTCTTTCGCTGTTTTGCAGCAGGAGATTTTCCTGTAATCATTAGCATTTACAGCACAAAGTAATAAGTTAATAGCTTTAAAATTATTTTGGACTATTCGATTATCCTCGGCGTTGAATTCCTCTTCTGATTTTGGCACCCATACTCCTTCCACCTGTTTGACAGGAACCTCATTTCCTTTGGTGTATACCTTCCACAAGTAAGGGCTGTTTGATCTGACGAATATCTGCATCCTTTCTTTCCAATATGAATAATTTGTCCCGTTGAACAAAGGAGGTCTTGTGGGGCACTGTCCTTCATCAATACCTGCAAAAGAGTCTAGAGTAGAAGCCATGGAAAGATTCTCTCAAACGGTTAAGTCTTTCAGAGAGTATGGCTCTGATACCAATTGTTGGAAATAACGCTTTACGCTAGAGGGGGGGGTGAATAGCGTTTTAAAATTATTAAGCGTTTTAGTGCGGAATTTAAAAACTTTGCAGAAATTAAGACAAGTGCAGTAAAATAAACTTACACAAAGATGTATCCTGGTTGGCCACAAACGTGGTTAGTCCAGTCCCCGAGAGACTCTCTCGAGATTTCCACTAAACTTGTCAAGCTTACGGGTGCTTAACAAACCGTTACAGCTGAGGACACAAGCCTCACCTAGGTGCTCGGGGATCACAATCCCAAAGACTTCAATTGCTCGGGGATACCAATCCCAAAGACTTCAATTGCTCGGGGATAACAATCCCAAAGACTTCAATTGCTCGGGGATAACAATCCCAAAGACTTCAATTGCTCGGGGATAACAATCTCAAAGACTTCAATTGCTCGGGGATAACAATCCCAAAGACTTCAACCGAGGAAACACAAGTTCCTCAACAAACGAGAATCGCAATTCTCTTACAAACACAAAGACACACTCACTTTACAAAGTACTCCTCAATGAGTAGATATGAGTAGAAATAGTACGCTCAAGATCACAACAACTTAGCTCAATAGAATGGCTCTTCAAAAAGCTTTATAGATGAATGAAAATGATGATCAATGTAAGAAAGCTTTTAGCAATGAAAATACTTAAATTGTATGTGTTGTTGTTGTGAAAACACTGAGTTAAACCTGTATTTATAGGTGAAAAACTCAGTCTTACCGTTGTCTAATTGCCAATTAAGGATTGCTGAAATTACTCAGTGACAATCGATTGTCAGGACTAAACAATCGATTGTTTGCCTATCAGATCAAAAAATCAATCCCAGATTTTACGTTAACAATCGATTACTTCAAATCAATAATCGATTAATTATAACGTTAAAAAATCCTTTCCAATTTTTGGCATAAAACATCGATTATCAGGAAATCAATAATCGATTATTTTAACAACGTTCAGAAAATCTTTTCCAGATTTTACGCTAAAACATCGATTGTTAAATATCACAATCGATTACCTGAAGGTAATTTGAAAAAAGTATGACAACGGTCAGCTTCAACAATCGATTATCAAATAGAACAATCGATTATTAATTAATTTCAAAACTTACTGTCTCATATATAATCGATTATCAAAAGCCACAATCGATTATTAATTAATTTCAAAACTTACTGTCTCATATATAATCGATTATCAAAAGCCACAATCGATTATTAATTAATTTCAAAACTTACTGTCTCATATATAATCGATTATCAAAAGCCACAATCGATTATTAATTTACTTAAAATCACTGGGAGACATTTTTCTCATTCCAATCGATTACCATTAGTTCATAATCGATTTTTATGAGTTTTGAAAACTTTGCCTCAGTTAACAATCGATTATCGAAAGTACACAATCGATTGTTATGCAGTTTGCAAAAACCTGATGTTAACTGGCTTACTCACAATCGATTATCATTAATTCATAATCGATTGTCATGCAGTCTTGGCTTAGAGATACTCGATTATCATAAGTACATAATCGATTATCTTAGCCCAGATTTTTGAGGCATGTTTGGAAAACATTTTAACAAATGTAAATATGCATAGTTTAAAATCATTTGACACTTACTTTAAATATGCATGATTTTGGAAAAAATATTTTTAGTAGAGAAGCCATGTTATGAGCCAAGATTGAGGAATCAAGATCACAATTAATATTGACTCAATTATAACATTTCCAAGCATTGTCTTGAGCTTCTTGTAATGCATCCATTATGTGCTTGTCCTTGAGCACTGCTATATATCGCTTATTGCTTTGTTTGACATTCATCAAAACCTACAAAAGAACACACGTTTAGTATATTGCATTTGAAACGTGTTTCCAACAAAATTAATCCTAAAAAAGAATCACAGTTGTCTGCAACTCCTAAGACACCTGCCATGCAAGTGTCAAACGTGGCAAAAAATTTAATTACAAAAGAAAACCAAATTCTCAATAAAATCCCTCCCATGCAAAATGACACCCAAATGGAAAAAAATACCCCCCTTAAGAATGATTACCCTAATAATCCTCCTAATCCACGCAAGCAATCCACTCCTAACAATCTATCACCAAACACAATCCTTAACAAAAATCTTTTACTTAGATACGAAAATCCCTCTTCCCCTGAGCATGTTAGCCAAATGGCAGATAACATGCAAGGCATGAGACAAATGTCCAAGGAACAAGAACCAAATCGGACAATCTCTTCCATGGATGATATCCATCCAAGTCAATATATTGGGCAACCAAAAGACTTGCAATCATCACCTACCTTTCCCCTTACAACCAATCACTTGGCTACTGACATTAGCCTTGATCCCACACCAATTCTTTCTCCCATAAACTCCCAAACCACCCCAAAATATGCCAAGGCTTCCCTCAACCCTAATAAGGAGAAACAAACTAATTCAAATCCTACGTCAACAAAGACCAAACTCCACGGAGAATCTCCTACCATTTCTACAACTAGACAACCTTCAAATTATCTATGCTCAACCACCACAGGCACAAGACTATCAACCTGCCTCGTGGATGGAACTGTGACTTACAGGCCATGCAATCTCATTCAACATCCTAGTGAACGAACATGAAGCCATTGTAATACCCCACAACACCCAATACCTAGCCCAACTAGTGTCAGAGGGAATGAGACTAGCCATGAACAATTACCTCAACTAAATGTGGTTGAAAAACATTCTTCAACCTCTTTCACCCTCCCTGAACCCAGCATTGATGCATGTAATGATGCACCAATGGAATATTCCCCCTCAATTCAATCCAATCCACCCCCAAAATGCCCCAATGGAACGGCCTTTCTTCCCAACGAAAATGTACACTCACCTGAACCCTATCTTTCTACCATGGGAAGTGAATCCAACCCCACAGTACCATCCTCAACCTCCCATGCAACAACAAGCACCAGCCCCACAGGAACAAGAAAACCCAATACCAGGTCCAGTAGAAGAAGCAATGGAGGAGGGGGACGACGACCCCATCAACCTAGTCTTAGAGCGGGTCCTAGAGTTCTCAAGTCTAGACGGGATAAAAGTCTTACTCTTCAGGGAGATGCAGGAGAAGAGGTACGCATACAGTTGCCCCCTGGGACTTTACAAATGCTCGATGGACATCAGGCCACTACAGGACCCAACTGTGGGCAACAGGGCCATGATTCTAGTACCATCAATAAGAAGGAATCCAGTGTTCCCATGAGGGATCATGGAGAATGGGGAAGCAACCAATCAAACCCTCAACCAAGCCATGAATCGTGCAACTAACATAATTATGTGGAACATAAGAGGTGGGAATAATGACAATTTTAGAAGGAATTTTAGGGAAATGATAGACACCCATAGTCCTTGTCTTGTGACTCTCCTTGAAACAAGAATGCATAACCATGTAGCTCTTCTAAATGACTTGGTTTTTCGGAGATGATTGAAGTCCCAGCTGAAGGTCAATCTGGTGGCATGGTCATAATGTGGAACCATGAGAGCATCAGTGTCCATAATGCTGTCCGTAGGAATCAAGATATTCATGCAACAATTGAGGTAAACCCTATTCGAAAAAATAGCTTTTTTCTTCAATTTATGCCAGTACTAAAATTCAAAATAGAAACCAAGTGTGGGATAATCTAGAAAATATTAGTAATACTTATAAAATTCCTTGGATTGTTGATGGTGATTTAATGATGTTATTTCTGCTAATGAGAAATTTGCTGGTCAAAGTATTAAAAACAGTAGAGCAAACTTCCTTTGGTCGAAGATTAACTAATGCAACCTCATAGACCTTGGCTATAAAGGTTGTTAGTATACTTGGTCCAACCATAGACATGGTAAAAATCTTATTATGGAACGCTTAGAAAAAGTTCTTCGTAATGAAGATGTGCTTGATTTATTCCCAAAAAGTTCTATAATTCATCTCCCAAAAACACACTCGCACCATAACCCCCTCCTTATTGAACCAATTCCAAAAAATAGATCACTTCATAATGCTCCCTTCAGATTAGAAACCTTCTGATGTAAACACCCCGAGTTCCCTAATTTTGTGAAAAAAAACTGGACGAAAACTGACTATTTGGATGGTAGTCAAAACATCCTCAACAACATAAAAACATGGAGAAACAATAATTTTGGTAATATATAGGGGGAAATCCGAAAATCCTTGATAGACTTCAAGTTATACAAAAATCCCCTAAATATACCACTAGTCCTTTCCTTCAATCTTTGGAGAAAGAGTTAACTGAAGAATACAACGATTTCTTAAAAATAGAAGAAGATTATTGGAAACTAAGGTCACGGATTTCTTGGCTTAATGAGGGTGACACTAACTCAAAATTTTCCATATTGTTGCCACCAATGAGAGACGGAGAAACAAGATAAATTTCTTTAAAGACATCGATGGTAATTGGATAAATGACCATGCTCAAACAATGGCCCATGTATTAAATCACTTTGAAAACTCCTTTAAAACGTCTCATCTTTCAAACGAATGGACAAATCCTCTAGGATACATTTCCCCAGCCCAAAATATCAATCTTACGTCCTTAGATGCACCTCTACAGGACAGGGAAATTAAGAAAGCATTGTTCTGTTTTAAACCTTTTAAAGCCCCTGGACCTGATGGCCTACATCCTTTTTTCTTCCAAAAATATTGGAAGATCATAGGTCAATCAGTTACTAAGCTTTGTCACAACATTTTTAGCATGCAAATTATTCCATCAGATCTCTGTCTTATCCCCAAGTTCCAAATGCTAATAATGTGGCTAACTTCAGACCAAATGGTATTTGTAATACAATCTATAAAATTTTCACCAATTCTATCCAATAGTCTAAAACCTTACCTTGCTCAATTGATTAGTCCCTACCAAGCTAGTTTCATGAAAAATAGAAGGGCCTCTGGTAATTCTATTATAATTCAAGAAATCATTACTAGGATTAATAAAATAAAAGGGAAACAAAGCCATATGGTGTTAAAAATCGACCTTGAAAAAGCGTTTGACTGACTAGAATGGTCATTTATTCATTACACCCTAAAATTCTTTAATTAGTTTTTGTAAAATCCTCCTTAGTTGTATCTCAACTAGCAGTATATCTGTTTTAGTTAATGGTTCTGCCACAGGATTCTTTAAACCTAGTCGAGGCATCAGGCAAGGGGACCCCATATCACCTTATATCTTCATACTGTGCCTTGAAATGATGACTCGATACATCAACCACCAAGTATATACTACGAATTGGGACCCAATCTCCTTAGGAAAAAATAGCCCTAGTTTATCACACCTTTTTTTTGTTGATGATCTCACTCTCCTGGCCAAGGTTAACAACAATCTTGTCATGTCATAAAACATGGGCTTAACCTCTTTTGTAATCTATCTGGTCAATGCATTAACAACTCCAAATCAAAGATCCTCGACTCAAACAATTGCCCACCTAACCTCATTAGTTCTACCTCAAATATCTTAGGCATGAGAAGTTGTAACCAATTTGGTACCTATTTGGGATTCCCCATTCTGAACAAGTCCCCTAGACCTAAGGACTATCAATTTTTAATTGATACAATGAGGTCTAGGCTGGCATCTTGAAAGTTAAAATTTTTTAACCTAGCATGAAGAACCACCCTAGCTAACTCTTGTCTAAATTCTATTCCTAATCATTATATGCAATACACCCTTCTTCCTAAAGCCACCCTCGATATAATTGATAAAACTCAGAGGGACTTCATCTGGGGCAGCTCTCTTGAAAAACAAAAAATTCATCTTGTTAGTTGGTCCAAAATATGCCAACCTAAAAATTAAGGTGCCTAGGTATTCACACGGCAAAATCAAAAAACCTTTGCACCTTAGCATCCCTATCATGGAGACTTCTAACCAATCCTATAATCCCTTGGGCACGCTTAATCATCAACTCTTATGGGCATAACAAGAGTCTTAATAATAACTCATTCATATGGAAAAGCATCCAAAAAGGGTGGGAATTATGCTCAAAGGTCATCACTTGGTCACCTCACTATATGTCAAATTTAAACATTTGTGAAACAAGGTGGATTAATAATTTTTCCACCCTAAGAAAGGAGATAGGAGGACCCCTACCCTTACAAACTTTCTCAACTAAATTGAGGGAGCTCTAGAACAAAAAGAATTGGCATTTTGATAAACTTAGCTTTGACCTCCCTATCACTATACAAGAATAGATCCTTAAAACCCACATTCGACAAAAAGGACCCATCAGTGACATCCCTATATGGTCCCTAAATACTAAGGGTTTTTTCACTTCAAAGTCTTGTTATACACTTATAGAAATACCCCATCAAAATGATCAAGACTTCTCTTGGATATGGACTCTCAATTGCCCTAATAAGTTAAAATTCTTCCTTTGGCAATGTCTTCATAATAAACTCCAATGCAGAAAATACCTAGCTCATATTGGCATGAACATTGATCCTATCTATACGAATTGTAAGTCCAAAGAAGAAGAATCACCCAGTCATATATTTCTTCATTGTCAAACTGTCAAAACCTTTTGGAGAAAACTAGGTTGTTTTGGGTTTTATGCCAACGAAAAATCTCATTGGCTCCTTCAAATAAAGAACATAAATATCAACCTCCCTAACAAATTCTTTGATTGAAATTTTACCTTACCATTTGCCATTCGGCAAATCTGGATTAACAGAAACAACAACAACCTTAATAATACAAACCTTCCAACAAGCCCTAATCAAGTTCTCCAAAAAGCATATGAATTTTACTTCTTAACTGAAAAAACTTCTATCAACAGTATAAAACTCTCAATCACTATCTATTGGAGCAAACCATCCAGTGGCTGGTTCAAACTAAACGGTGATGCCAGTTTTAAAAATCATAATGATCATGTTGGCATTGGAGGATTGATCAGAGATACTTATGGTAATTGGGTAGTAGGCTTCACAAAGATCACCACTGCTTCAGGCTCCTTACAGACAGAATTAAAAGCCCTCAAGGAAGGCTTAAAAATAGCTCATGAATGGGGCATGTTCCCACTTGAAGTAGAAACGGACTCCACAGAGGTTATTCAATCAATCCATCAAGGAAACAATCTTTATGATAACCTTATTTTTAAATGCAGGTTGTCAATGCACCAACAGAACGTAATGATCCAGCACACGTTCAGGCAAGGCAATAGTATTGCTCACAATCTGGCAGGAAAAGCAAGGCGCAGAAGAAAAGAAGTTTTTGTTTTACCACCAAGCTATGTATACTCCCTGGTGAAGAATGAAAAACATGAACAACCCTTATGTACTAAGACTTTATCTATTGATGCTTGTAATATTCTAGCAAGTCTAGGAAACAAAAGTGTGCTATGAGACATTAACCATGAAAGCTTTGTAAGCAACAATTAGCTATTATTATAAAATATCCTGTTTGCTAAAAGAAATCGATTATGTAGACTTTTTACAACTACCTAAATATGTAATTAGAAGTAATCTTTGTAAAAATATGGTGTAGAGACAGTCTCAAGAAAACAGTATATTGATCGATCAATTGATACATGAGTCCTATGTATTTATACAGTCTTCCATACTCTATTTTAAGCTATATTACATAGAATAGGATTCTTCTAGAATTGCTAATACAAGGAGTCCTAATTCTTCTAAACTAGTACTAGCTAATTACATAGTTATCAGGTTTGTTAGCCTGATCATTATCTTCAACACTTCCCTTCAAGCTAGTGGGAGGTGACTTCACTACACCAAGCTTGTCTCGAAAAAACTAGAACTGGTCCCTGCCAAGAGCCTTTGTATGAACATCTGCTAGTTGGTCCTTAGACCTAACAAACTGAGTAATCAATTTTCCTTGGGCTACCCTCTCTCTGACAAAGTGGTAATCAAGTTCTACATGCATTACTGGATTTGTAGTCATGTATAGAGCACTCAATTTGTCACAAAATAAGACAGGAGCAGTATTGATATACATTCCAATGTCATGTAGAATATAGCTTATCCAGGTAAGCTCAGCTGCAATTGCTGCCAGTGCTCTATACTCAGCTTCAGCACTTGACCTTGCAACATTATTATGCTTCCTTGATGACCAGGAGACACAATTTTCACCAAGATATATATTGTATCCAGTAGTAGACCTCCTTGTAATTGTACACTCTGCCCAGTCTGCATCTGAGAACCCATATAGCTGGAAGGAAGACTGTGATATGACTTTTAGTCCATGGTCGATGGTTCCTTTGACATACCTTAATATTCTCTTTACTGTCTGAAGATGCATGCTATTAGGATTCTGCATGAATTAACTTTCAAGATTAACAACAAGAGTAATGTTCGGTCTTGTAAGTGTGAGATACTGCAAACTTCTTACAATGCTTCTGTAGGCTGAGAGATCAACTGCTTTGCCCACTGCTTCTTGTAGACCATGCTTCTGAGCTAGTGGAGTATGCATTGTTTTCACATTTTTCATATCCATTCTTCTAAGTAGATCACTTGCATATTTGCTTTTATTCAAGTGAATTCCACTAGGAAAATATCTCACTTCAATACCTAAAAAGTAACTCAAAGGTCCAAGATCCTTCATAGCAAATACATGCCCCGGCGTTTGCACTACTTCCCCTATCTGCCTTGAGTTGCTTCCTGTTACAATTATATCATCTACATATAACAAAAGTAATATTGTTCCTTCTGCATCATGAAGAATAAATAGGAAGGAATCAACTCTACTGCATTTGAAACCAATATGAAGCAAAAATAGGCTAAATCTCTCAAACCAAGCTCTGGGAGCTTGTTTTAGACCATATAGGGCCTTTTTCAGAAGACAAACATGATCAGTATACATTGGATCAGTGAAGCCTGGTGGTAGAATTCTTTTTGTAGATGACCATGTAGAAAGACATTCTTAACATCTAGTTACCTATTGGGCCAATGTAGAGTGACTGCAACAGAGAGAATAACACTGATAGTTATAGCTTTAACTACTGGACTGAAGGTTTCTTCAAAGTCAATACCTCCAAGTTGTGAGTACCCTTTAGCAACTAGCCTTGCTTTATGTCTTTCTATTGATCCATCTGGTTCATCTTTGTTTTAAACACCCACTTAGATCCTACTACATTCATTGTTGGAGTTCTGGGAACTAGTATCCAAGTTACATTTTGATGTAAGGATGCTAATTCTTCTTGGATAGCTTTAAACCAGTGAGGAAAACTAAGAACTTCTTTTATAGTTTTAGGTTCTTCTAGTTTTGTTTGTACAACAGCTAGTGAGGTATGAGTAACAGGAAGAGACTTAGCTTTGAACCTGGTGATCACTTTATGTCCTTGATCAGTGATGGCAGGTTCAACTTGAATTGTGTTTTGTGCTTTTGCTGGAGATGCTTCAAGCCGGTCATTGAAGAAGTGTGACAAGTCCACTTCTAGTTGCAATCCTCTTGGATCTGTCATTGAGTACTGCATAGGTGTTTTATCTGAGTGAGAGGCCTCTGAGTGTAATTTATTAGTATCTGAGTTTTGCATTTCTGCAGATGGCTCAGCAATACTATGTATGACCTCCACAACTTCATCTTGATCAGACTCAACATCATATCTATGATCAGCAGTTGGAGCAGCAGTTGGATTAGACTTAACACCATATCTTTGATCATTTGAAGTATTAGCCGCAACATCATCATCATGATCAGCTCCCAACACTTCCCCTGCAGTAGTAGAGTCTGATGAACCAGACTCAGTCTGTGATTCTGAAAAAATTCAAAGAAGGTGGCCATATGACTAGAGTCATTTGGTGCACTATCGGTCTTGTTTTCCTGCACATAAGAAAGTGTTAGTTCATCAAAGACAACATGTATTGACACAAAGACCTTCCTTGCGGTTGGATGATAACACCTATAACCTTTATGTAGATTGTTGTAACCAATGAACACACATGGATATGACTTAGGTGAGAACTTGTGTTTTCCCTTTAAGTAAGGGAAACATCTGCATCCAAACACTTTTAAACTATTGTAATCAGGATGTGAGCCATGTAGTTTATGAAATGGTGTTTCCTTCTTAAGTACAGATGATGGCATTCTATTTATTAGAAAAACTATTGTGAGAAATGCTTCAGTCCATAAATGCAAAGGTAATCTAGCATGTAGTAATAGTGTCAATCCAGTTTCTACTACATATCTATGTTTCCTTTCTGCAATGCCATTTTGCTCAGGGGTGCGAGGGCAGGAAATATGTCTTACAATGTCACAGTCTTCTAAATACTTAACAAATTCTGAACTTGAAAATTCACCTCCACCATCACATTGAAAAATCTTGATATTCCTTGAATACTGTTTTTCAACCATTTTGTGAAATTTGACAAATGTTTCAAAGAAATCAGATTTTCTTTTTAAAAGATACAACCAACTATATCTACTATGATCATCAACAAATAAGGCATAGTATTTCATATGTTGGGAACATGCATCAGGAGCAGGACCCGATAAGTCACAGTGAATTTTCAATAGAGGTTCATTCTCAACTTTATTTCTCAATTTGAATGGTAATTTACAACCTTTTCCCATTTGAAAACTAACCAAAAGAGTAGGAGTTTCATTCCAACATATGGCATTAATAACTTTATTGTTACTAATTACTTCTAAGGACCTAGAATTTGGATGCCCAAGTTTGGCATGCCAGATATCACTAGAGCTTCTCCTTGTCTGTGTTGCACTTAAGGGAAGCAGGTTGTCCACCTTCAACGCATATATCTCTCCTCTTTTAGCACCCTTGGCCATCAGTTTCCCTGTCCTATTGTCCTTTACAACAAAAGATGATTCATCAAACTCAATAGAACAACAATTATCTCTAGTAATCTTACTTACAGATAGTTGATTCTTTTTTAGCTTAAGACTACTAGTAGTTCACTCATCCTTAAACCAGAAATTGTTCCTTTCCGTAACATGTGTGATATCCAATTGTTGTCCATTTCCTACTATAATTTATCATTTCCATTGTAAGGTTTAAGGTTGGATAAGTTACCTGAATTTTTGGTCATGTCAGTGCTTGCTCCAGAATCCATATAGTGGGCACTATCTCCACCATTCTGACTGTTTACATTGAGTGTGGCAAGAGCCTCTGGCAACTCTTCTGGTGCTTGAATGAGAAGTCCCATATGTAGAAGCACTTTATTGTAGTATGATTTTTCCTGCCACATATATGACATGCTGATGATCCTGTGGTTTCATGTGCTTTAACAATATTTCTAGATCCTTGATTGTTTTGATGGTTGTTCTGTCTGACAGGCCTAAAACCTCTACCTCTTGAATTGTAGTTCATGTTACCTCTTCTTCCTCTACCTCTTGTTGTTGTATGTCCTTTATGCTGCAAATGCCATATTGTGATTCACTTGTGAATCATCTCCTTCATCCTATCTGAGAACAAAACCTCTTAAAGAAGTAACCAATTGGCTCAGGGTTGGATAAGGTGATTTGCCAAGCATTACTGTCCTAAAGTTTTGTATTTAGGACCCCAAACCTCTAGCAAAGTTAATTAGCTTGCTATCATCATCAACAGGCTTGTGTATGGTAGCCAAGCCATCGCAAATGCCTTTGAATTCCTTCAGATATTCATCGATAGTTCTACTACCAAGCTTGATGGTTTGAAGTTGTTGCTTCAACTGGAATTCCTTGTCATTTGTTGCCGGCAGATAGGTTTCGTCCAGGCATTCCCACATCTATTTAGTAGTCATGCATCCCACAATGAGATACATACTCTCTTCTGACATTGTCCCTGATATCCAAATCCTTAACAACACATCATTTTCAGCTCAATCAGTAGCAGTACCAACTTTTGTCAACTCCCTTGCCACTATCATTATTGCTGCTTTCACTGGTGCCTTCTACGTTTATAGTTTCTAGTTTTCCTTCAATGAGATAGTCCAACCTCATATCTTGTATAAGTTTCATAATTTGTGTTCTTCATATCAGGTAGTTTGAAAGCTTCAACTTTACTGGACATGATGCAATGAGATGATGAAGAGAAGCTGTTGATGTGACGACCCGGCCGGTCGTCTTTGGAATTTATGCCCCGTTTCCCCATTAACTATTTTCCCTAAGTTCATTTCTGCTATTTTACTTTGCCGGGACGTTCAGTGATAGAATTCGGAGTGTTTTGGGACATTTAGTCACTAAATATGAGCTTATGTGTTGGAAAATGGTCCGTAATTGAAACAGTGTGAAGACAACATCAGAATGGGAATCTGATGGTTCCATTAGCTCCGTTAGGAGAATTCGGGGTTGGGAGTGAGTTCGGAATGTATTTTTGATGTCCGTAGCTCATTTACGCTAGAAATGCCGAAAGTTAGAATTTTGAAGTTTCCAGTCTGATAGTGAATTTTTTATCCGAGGGTTGGAACGGGGTTTCAAAAGTTGTTGTAGCATCTTCATATCATTTGGGACGTGCGTGCAATATTATTGGTAAATCGGATGTGGTTTGGTTAGGTTTCTAATCGAAAGCGAGTTTGATTAAGTTTTGAAGTTCTTATGTTTAAATCATTGGCTAATTCGAGTTTCTGGCATTATTTTAGGTGGGTTAAGGATTGGTACAAGTTTGAATAATGTTAAGGGATACTTCTGTGGGTTTGGTTGAGGTCTCACAGACCTCGGGTGTGTTTCGGATGCTCAACGAAGCAATTTCGAGACTTAGGGAGTTGCAGAATTTCTGCTGTGTGTTGCAGACCCCTTTCTTCTCTGCAATCGCATAGTGATTTTGCAGGATACCACGAGATCCCCGATGATAAATAGCCTGTAGTGATTTGTTCTTTTATTCATAGATTGTATTTGTAATCTGTTTTCGTTTTACATATATTTTTTTTCTAGATACTGAATATACACTGTACTCATACTGTCTATTCATTTTATATTTATTTTTATGTTTATCTCAATAGGGCCTCGACCTTCCTCGCCATTACCCAATCGAGGTTAGGCTTGGCACTTACTGAGTACCGTTGTGCTGTACTCAAGCCTTTTCTGTGCATGTTTTCATGTGCAGGTCCAGGTTCTTCTAAGCAGGCGTACCGCTAGTAGCTGTCAGGGAGCGTATTGGGGAAATAAGGTATACATCTGCTACGTCCGCAGATCCGTAAAGTCTCCTTCTCATTCTATCCATAGTTACTAGATGTTATTTCGATCTCTCTTTATATTAGACTATTCTGGTGATAGAGCAGTGTAAGATTTCTTATAGCCTATGTTGCCCGTGGGTTTCCGGGTCTTGGAGGTTATTTCAGTATTTTGTGTTAAAGTGTATGTGTCACGAGGAAAATCTATACATCTTCTTATGACATTTGGTATTCTGTTATTATTTTCTTAGAAATCATTAATTCTGCAATATGTTAGGCTTACCTAGTCGTGAAGACTAAGTTCTGCCATGAAAGGTTCACGATTGGTGAACTAGGGTCGTGACAAATTGGTACCAGAGCTCTAGCTTCATAGGAGTCACGGGATACATGCCGGTTTATTAGATTCTCACTGATCGGTACGGAGACGTCTGCACTTATCTACGAGAGGCTATGTAACTGTTTAGGAAACATCTTCACTTCATTGAACTCCTTGTTGTGCTATATATTGAAATAGACTCTAAACTTCTGTTTTCTGTTCTCCCATAGATGGTGAGGACATGCACGACCCAGGACGATCAGGCACCCGCACCCACTCCTGCAGCCGCTAGAGGCAGGTGCCGGGGTTGTGGACACACGCATGGTGCTGCCAGAGCACCTGCATGAGTTGTAGCCAAGGTACCGCTAGCGGATACAGCCAGGACAGAGGCACCTGACAACCACAACCACCAATACTCCAGTTGTTCAGGAGGCATTGGCACAGTTTATGAGCATGTATACTACGTTGTCACAGGCAGGATTGCTTCCACTTCCTGCAGCCACGTTCCAGGCCGGAGGAGGAGCCCACACTCTTACAGCCCACACTCCACAGCAGAGGGTGTATATGGGAAAGGTTCCAGATATTATCCCCATCCAGCTTGCAGTACCTGATCAGCCCGAGGATGGGGCACCTGCTTCTGAGGATGAGCAGCGTAGACTAGAGAGGTTCAAGAAGTACGTCCCTCCTATTTTCAGCGGGCTATCTACGGATGATGCATTGGGGGTTTTTAGAGGATTGTCACCGCTTATTTTGCACCATGGGTATTACTTCCTCGAGCAGGGTTTCTTTTGCAGCTTTATAGCTTCGGGAAGTCGCCTATGACTGGTGGCACACCTTTGAGTTAAACAGTCCAGATGAGGCTGCCTCCTTCACTTAGACTCAGTTTTCAGATATGTTTCAGAGGGAGTTTGTTCCCCAGAGCCTCCGAGATGCATGGTGCGCGGAGTTTGAGCATTTGTGCTAGGGCCCTATAACTGTCTCCGAGTATGCCATCCGTTATACTAGGTTGGCCAGACATGCGCCGGCTTTGGTGGCTACTGTTTGTGAGAGGTTTTGCCAGTTTATTGAGGGTCTAATTCCTCCCATCAGAACTATCATAGCTCGAGAGTTGGAGATGGATATACCCTATCAAAGGTAGTGAGCGTAGCCAGGAGGATAGAGGGTATGCATGCTAGAGAGCGAGAGGAAAGAGAGGCCAAGAGGTCTTGAGAGTCGGGTCACTACTCTAGTACTCGTAAATCAGCAGCAAAGCATCATGGTAGGGGCTATACGGGTTGCCCAGTTCACTCATCTCTTCCTTCATCAAGCAGTACTCCAGATCCTCCTAGAGCTCAGGAGCCTTATTATGCACCTCCGGTTTCTAGTGTGCCTCCTGCGTGGGGTACTTCTAGAGGCCAGTCTAACAGGGGTGGGTCCAGTCAGCCACAGCAACCGCGCCCTCCCAGAGCTTGTTATGAATGTGGGGACACCCGCCATGTAGTGAGGGATTGCCCTAGGCTTGGGAGGAGTGCACCTCCACAGCATTCTCAGCTACAGCGTACCCAACGGGATTCTCAAGCCATCGTTCCAGCTCTAGCTGCCACCCCACCTTCCCAACTAGGCAGGGGTGGAGATCGGGGAGATAAAGGTCGCCCTGTGTAGTTAAATCATATATAAACATAACAATAACAATAGGAAATAACAGATAAAAATGGGAAGGGGACATGTTACGGGGAATATCAAATTCTAACAGTAAACAAATAGAGAAGCATAATGGACATTATATTTGTAACAACAAGAATAATGAAACAGTGACATGTGCACGACATTACCCTTCACGCTTTTAACTCTCATCCTCACTATATGAAACAACGGAGCGGCACGACATGACCCTTCATGCATTACCTCTCATAATCATGGCACGACATCACCCTTCGTGCATTAACTTTCACAATATCGGCAAAGCATCATCTTCATGCATTAGCTCTCAAATAATGGCACGATATTACCCTTCGTGCATTAACTCTCACTCATAATATCACGCACGCTATCACCCTTCGTTCTTTACACTCTTCCTCACCCAAAAAATAGAAACAATACATCTTGTCAAGGGAATCAACAATAGAAACAATGACATCCTATCAAGGGAATCAACTATTACTAATCTCGTTTCAACAGTTAACTTCACTAAATAATCTCAACTTGAGCTAATACTCAACAATGGTCAATTACCAAGAAATTATGATAAATCATGTTCCACAGTGATATTCATCAACTTATGCATGTGCAGTACATAATGAGAGTCACAACAATCATGGTAGAAGACTCAAGGAAATACTTGACATCAACGTATAGATACTTGTCGCCACACCTAAATGTTGTACTCAATACTATCACGTAGCAAATTAGACCACAACTCATATTCCCTCAAGCTAAGGTTAGACCAAATGATTAACTCAATTCTACGGATAAAATCAAGCCTCAATTATCACATTACCTCTCGGTTCCACTTCCAATCCACTTGTATCTGGTCATAATTTACTTAATAACATCAATAAATGCTAAATAAATGAATTCTAATGCATGAATATAGATTTCCCAATATGTTTTTCCAAAAATTCAAAAATTGACCCCGGCCTCGCTTGGTCAAAACTCGAAGTTCGAACCAAAACCCGACTACCTATTCAACCACGAACCCAAATATGAAATTGGTTTTGAAATCCGACCTCAATTTGAGTTCCAAATCCCTAAAATTTGAAAATCTTAATTTCTACCCAAAAACCTCTAGATTTTGAGATGAGATCATGTAAAAAGATGAATTAGATTGAAGAAGATGAGTTATAAATCACTTACTTATGATTTAGAGAAGTTTGGGTCTTAGAAAAATCGCCTCGGGATGTTTAGGGTTCGAGAGTGTTTACCGTGAAAATGGTAACAACAATTAAATTTGTAAATAGGATTCTAAAAATACGTGATCTATTTTATGCTAGTTGTTAGATCAGATGATACTAAGTATATGAAGTTTACCGATATAATATAAGCTAGAACGAGGCAGTAATCAAACCGAAAGGCTTAATGCCTTGGCTTCGGACTGGTCGATAGAGGACCTCTAGGTCAATATCTAGGCTTGATCTCGAGCTATAGGGGATAGTCGGGAATGGGGAAACACTTAGAATATGATCAAGCAAGGCTCTTTATGGCCAATACCAAGCAATAAATGAAGAACAAGTGATAGAGTAGTAAATGGTAAAGTGGCCTCGAGCTAGTGAGAACGAGCAAGTTAGAGAGAAGAAGGATATATATATATATATATATATATATATATATATATATATATATATATATATATATATATATATATATATTAATGGTATTGTGGAGAAATACTTGGAGCAACATCAACCTCTTACAAAATAGTGTGGGTTCCTTTTATATAGGAGGGGAACCCCACAATAGTACAACATGCATTAATTGTAAAGTATGGATATGGGACGGCTAGACGCGATGCTTCAACATAGGCTCTGGATAGGCCGACTAAGTTAGATTTAGCCGTGTGCCTTGGGAACTTCCCCTTATGTTCTAGCCTCTACCTCCGTCTTCTTCGAGTTGGTCTTCGACGAGCCCCGAGGGAGGGGACACGATCATAGCTCCATGTCCTTGGGGTCTCGAGGCATTCTTACGAAATGGATCGATAGAGAGAAATTAAGTCCTCTGATTTTGCCGTGCACAAATAGTCTCCACATTTCCTAGAACGAAGAGATGGGAAATGATTTTAAACCTGACTCATCGATCTTCTTACTGTGACATCACACTAATGATGCGACCTGTGGTGCAAGCTTTTGTGGCAACCGGGATGTCCCATGTACTTGTGCACTTTGACATCATTCAATGCACTATCGATTCCCGTTCTCCAAGGTGAACATACTATCGTCGATGCGGTTCTTTAAGAATGCAGTAATTGCATCCGCCAGTCAATCTTCCAAAGCCTCGATGATCTTGTCATTACCCCTATAAATAGATGTGCCTTGACAGTTTTGTTTCTATCCTAGAACCTTTGTTTTCTCATTTTCCCATTTCTTCTTATCATTTTTCTGTATCCTTGAACGTTATGTTTGGGGGCTCATGGCCTCAAGGCCGTTTGACAGAGCTCCCATAGGTTGTTTTGTGGCCTCTTGCCGTAGCTTCCCTTTGTCAAGCATGAACATGCTATCCTATCGTTGTTGTGGTCATTGTTATGTTTGATGTTGCTGCCCTCGTTTGCTTGAGATGATGACATACGAGGGCCAACTTTCATTGCTAGCAAAAATCATTTCGGATTACATACTGCTTCTCAAAAAGGGCTCGGATTATACACCGCTGTTCACCTTCATACTCCTGCTCGACGTGGTGCTCTTCCCCCAGCTGGTGGCTTGCACTACTAGATATTCCAAGAAGTGGACTCTAAGTAGCCATGCAAGCAGGTCCGAGGCTCGCTCCCTCCGCTGTCTCTCGGAGGTTCTCTTAGCCAGCGAGGGTCCTCGACCTTCAGAAAGCTATGGCATTTTTTCATCCCTCCCCGCTTCTCACCCTAACCTTTGGGGATATGAGTGTGGAAGGCCGGGATGAGGCTTTTGAGGATGTGTGCCTGGAGGTGCCTTTTGCAGGAGGCAGACCTTCAAAGGTAGACAAGTCTTTAGGATTTTATCTTGCATGTGTACCCTTTTATTACTTCCTTTATGTTTAAGAACCCCTTGCGGGCTTTTGTAATTGTATGTAGGGACCCTTCGAAGGCTGTTGTACATGGAAATTTATGAATACGAAGATACTTCCTAGATTTCGGTTTTCGATTTCTTGCCCTATTATTCTATGCGATCGTGCCCTTTTGAGGCCTTTGAATTTTTTCCTTTGTTGTTGACCACTGATATCTAACTCGGAAGCAAGCGTTCTTTTTTATCCTCAGCCGATTTACATGGCCCTTTTCCGATCCCATCGTGGTACTTCAGACCAAGCCTGAATTGGTCTGATAGGCTCGGGCTGTCGGGCACTCCAAGTTGCATAGAGATAGTACACTAAGTTTTCGAGCTTTCAAGAATGGTATCCTGAGTGAAGGTCAGCTTTGGGTACTTGGGGGTCCACTTTAAACTTGATGCATAGCTTTTAAAGTGTAGCGGATAGGCATCTGTTGACGGGTTGCCTATACTTAGGAGATGCCTCGAGCCCTCCCGGAGCCTTCATGATCAGAGGTTTGCGTGCTTATGTTTCTTCTCAGAAAGAAAAAGCACGAGATCGAGTACCACCTTGAGTTCTATGAGGGAGTTGAAGGCTTCCCAAAGCCTGACTTCTTTTTTAGTTGAGATCCTCAAGGTCAGGCATTACCTCAAGACTGGAGAAAATATAGTTGACTCCTTGAGGCCTAAATTATTATCGACTGATGCATTTGGGGTCTGGAACCACCCCGGGATCTGTATCGAGGTCGTTTGCCTCCGGGGCTTACTTTGGATAGGCGAATCGTCATTGTTTCTCCCATATATGTGGGGTGGCCTTTGCTTCTTTGGGATATCTCATTATTTTGGATAGTTATACCTCCGCATTGGCATCGGGTCCTTCGTCTCTTCAGGCACAAAAAGCGTTGGCACACATCTTTGATTTAGTCTATCAATTCTACCATAACTACGGCAGCTACTTTGGGGGTTGGTCCGACAGGGAGGGGAGAGTTCCACTTCCATCGCTCAGGTTCCACAAGAGTTCACTCTAAAGACTGTGTCTTTGATAAAAGAGGAATATCTGGAAATGGTAAGGAGATACTGCGGATGGAGCGAGGGGATAATGCTGCAAGTGCTTTCCCCGGATGAGAGTATTACAGACTCTGCTAATGGATTCTTGAGCGTATACCTATATCCTTTCACATTTGGTCCCCTCTATAGAATCGCGCTTGATTTCTGCTTGAAGTATCAGGTTACTTTGGCTCATATACATCCGTAATTTTGGCGAGTGGTACTGATGATGAGGTTCTTTGCGGAGAGAGTTGGGCCTGATTCATGCTTAGCCACCTCGTCAGGCTGTACCGACCCTTTCATCATTGAGGCATGTTAACCTTGCGGTTCCGTTTGTCCGCACTCTATGTTGTCGATGATGAAAAAGATGGGGATCAAGAGTGGGTCAGTCTGTTCTTTCGGGTCCAGACGGCTAACATTATCCCCGTGGAGCTTATGCCATTTCCCGATGGATGGAATTACGCGAGTGAGTGGAGTTCCTCGTGCTCCCTTAGATTTGGTTATAGTGAAAACCAGTTGGGTAATTGTGTCTCCTTCTCTTTGTAGCAACTTCATGGATGGCGGGCAAAGTTCTCGATCTGCCCGGCTGGGTCCGGAAGTTGGTGACCCATTCAACTTGCGATGAGCGTAGGTGGCGAGCTATGTCCTATGATAGATAGGAAGAGAAATACTAGGGTATGCGCGGAAGTTAATCCTACCATGGTCTTCATATATTTGAGATGATATTTTCCTCATTTTTTGTACCAGATTTGCCATTGTAGGTATCAAGCGGTCCCTTGGGGCAAGGCATTATTCTTTTGGAGAGGGGAAGGAGTCGTCAGCCTCCAAGCTGAAGGACGATGTCAATAAATGGGATTCACACCCATAGTTTGGTGGAGCTTTTAATGGGGCTCAACGAGCTCGTGTCTTTGAGGAGAGGACGTCGCCCGAGCCTGCAGTTCCCAAAGTGTTTGATTCCAGAATGATGGTTGCTCTAAGTGGATATGCTTTGCCCGAGGTTGGTTCTTTCGGGGTCGAAGGGGCAGGATCAACAGTAGTGTGCTCCGCCTTTGAAGAAGTCCTCCGGCTTCACTTCATGGTGAGTCTCGGCGCAGTCCTTCTGTATTTCGCGTCTTCCTTTCTTTTTTGAGTTTTTATTTTTAGGCCTTTGATAGGCTTAGGTATGAGCTGCTTCGTCACGGGTCCAGACTTCGGAAAGCTCTGGACGAGGGTGAGGCCCTAAGGCTCCTTATAAAGGAGAAAGAGGTTGAGTTGATGCACCGACGATATGAGGCATATCGGGGCTTAAATTACGAGAGGTATTATTTGGAGCAGGTAACCTTTAGTAGTGTGCGCTTTGCTCTTTTTGTCCCTTAAGGTTAACCCTTTTGCCTATCTTATCCCGAGAAAAAGACGGAGGCCTTGGAGTGCCTTGAGGTCGAAGCCGACCGCGCTAGGAACGCTTGAAGTGAATTAAGGGCTCAGGCATATGCTCAAGATTTAGATGAGAGGGGCGCCTTGGCCAAGGTTCCTGCCTTTGAGGCCCAACTCCTCTTAGCTCGTTACAACATTATGGTTCAAGAGGATATGATTTGGAAGCTCGAGTCTAATCGATGTCCAGGCTGAAGCAGCATTAAGTCGAATCAAGGTTGATCAAGAGAACGCTGTTGATGCCCAAAACCGAGTTGAAGCGGTACCTTGATCGCGAGAAGAGGATCGAGGAGTATGTTTGTTACTGATCCCAAAAAGAGGTACTCGAGGAGATTGGATCTAGGGACTTTGTTCTCTTGAAGGAGTTGGCTCGGGCAAGGGATGACGAGCGCGATGCTCGGTCCCTTCTTGCTGACATCATAGAGAGCGAATCTGGAGATGGCAGGTTGTAGCCTTTTGGAGCAGAGCATTGATTTCGCCGCTTTTCCATTATTTACTTGATATTTGCAGAGCATGTTTGTAGATAGAGACTGCGCCTTTCGCGTATGTAAATAAGAGAAAAGCTTTATCTCTTTTGTATCTCCCTTTGTTTTTTCTTTCGACCAGGCAGTCTGGTTCTTGGTGTCTGGCAGGAACCCTGTGGATCCGGAGCTTACTAGATAGGCCCGGAGGCTCTTAAGTTCGATTTTTGACCTGAGTAGCGATCGCGGTAAATTCAACCTTAGGAAGAGTAGGCGCTAAGACTTTTACACAATAGTGGTACCGGGGTCAATTTTACACAGGGAGCTTAGAAGAATGGAGTCGAGTATTTGTTAAGTCTAAAAGTACGTTTGTACTCCTGATTGATCTTCTACCATTTTTGGGTAATTAACAACTGCAATTTATCAACTACAAGTTAAAACTAAATTATGCTAAGATATCAATTCATATTGTATGCAAGATAGAGAAAAGCACTAGGGTCGTGGCATTCACCTAGGTGGTTAACTAACAGGTAGAGATTCCTAATACAAGAACAATAATTTTGGGGAATAAGGTATAACTGTTGCACTAATGTACTCACCCTCACACCTCTCGGTAGAGAGAGTGATTTTGACTACTTGACTCTATCGATACCAATTGGGTAGGCTAATTTTCCCAAGCAACTTAGGGTTCAAGTGGGGTAATTACTCTCTCGAGGTTTAACCCGTTAATTGGGACTACCATTCTCATGGGTCCATCCTAATTCCTTGTTAGGTCAATTTTGGGGTCATAGCCTCTCTTTCTCAAGAAGTGTCAAGATAGACTAAGCCATATTTAGTTCTTGCAACCATCAAATCCTAGTGAAAACATAACATTGACCCAAATACCAAACACCCAATATTATTCATGCATTAAACAATCACACCCATTAATTACCCACACTAGGGTTGAGCCACAACCCTAGCTAATGGGTTTAGCTATACATGGAAGAAACATAAATTGAAGAAATAGTAGATAAAATTGACATATTAATTAACTTTGATGTTAATATACTCAAATCACGTTACTACAAGATGAAATTGCCCAAAATAGGATAAAACTTTGAAGTTACGAGCTCAGCTATTGTTTGATACTTAAAACTTAACCTAAAATGTAAAATGTTCTATTTGTAGTAAACAACAAAAACTGGATAAAAATACCCATGCGGGTATGGCACGAACCGCACAGAAATGCAGTGTGGCCGATTAAGGGTTTTGGTCTTCACTTCTCACTTATGAAGCTGGGGATGCGGACTGCACAAATATTTAGCACGACCACGCTGGATGAAGGACGCGGACCGCGTAGAAATGGGTTGCGGCCGCATGGGCAACTTAGCAAAAATCCACTCTCAGAACTTCATCCACGCGGACCGCACTGATGTGGTGTGCGGCCGCGTGGTCTTTTGCCTTGAATTCCTGAGTCTATAAACTTTTATTGGCGCACACCGCGTAGGAGTGATCATGGACTGCACAGGTTAGCCTTGGAATTACACTGTCTCTAAACTTCCTTGCGTGGCCGCGTAGGATACCATGGACTTGGCACAGTATCTGAATTCTTCTGCGCGGCCACGTGGAACATCAGTGTGGACTGCACAGGTCAACTTGTTCCCCACTTCACTTGTCTTATGACACTTGGTAGATTTCACTCCTTTCTTGAGTTGATCTTTGACATTTGTCATCTTGTCGCTCAAACCTGCAATCAAGCGCAACTTGTAAGAATTTTGGGACTAATTTATAGCAATTCACGCACAAAGCTTAGGCAAGAATGGGAATAAAGCGTGTAAAAGTCATAGTTATTAAGTAGGCGTCACGGCCTTTGTGCTTTTCCCGGCTGTTTAGGCCTAATCTCTGAGTCAGGCCCTGATTTGAGCTTTCCTGACCTCCAATCTCCCGTTCCTGCATGGGCGGTTGATGACAGTTCTTATTGCTCGCCCTTGGGAGTTTGTCTTCAGTTATTCCATTCTCCGATTCGCATTGTGGCGCAAGCTTTAATTGACCCTTAATTTCTTTCGTGCATGCATGGACAGATGACAATGGCTCTTGTGCTTCTGGTCTAAGCGACCTTTTAAGTGTGTGGGTCAGAGTTTTGTTGCCTAGTGATAATTGCAATTAGATCGTGCCTTTAGGCATATTTAGTTAACTATTTTGAATTCGGTGTCCGAATAGGGTTACGATTCGAGCTCATTTTAATCCTCATGTTTTCAGTTTTTGAGCTAACGACAGTGGCTCTTACACACTTTGGTTATTGAGAACTTTTAGTATGCGGCCTAGAGGCTCTTACTCTTTTGCCTACTGGCTTTTTATAGGCTTTGTTTTCCTCTCGTTAAGGTCTTTTTGAAATGATTTTTCCTTATCCGTCGTCGGTTCTGGAAGAACCTCGATTTCAAGTCGTTAGCGACAATGTTCGAGCACCTCGGAAAGTTCTTAACTCGTAGGTTGAGTAGCTCGAAGCCTTGTGATTTGGAGCTTCAATGGTCAAAGCTCGTTTGCATATTGAGGGAAGCCTATTTTAACCGATTCTTTTCGAAGTATATCCGAAGTAATGGCCTGGGATTTGTTAGCGACAGTCGGGCGTCCCCTAGTCGCGTTAATTTGACTGGAGCAGCCGTTTTGATCGTAGTCATATGTATTTGGTCGGAGCCATTGTAGATCCCGAGTTCTAGTTTAGGCATCTACACTGAGGGTATGGCCTTTTAGGATTCTTACAAATGTGACGTACAACCTAAACTTCGGGATTAAGTTTTACGCCTGTAGTATGGTCTTACAAAACTTTCATGCCTATAGAGGTCTTACAGTTGAGGTCTTATAGTTTTCCATGCCTGTTGAGGTCTTATAGTTTTCCATGCATGTTGAGGTCTTACAACATTGGTGCTATGTAGAATAGATTTAGTTATACCGAGTATGCCTGCTTGGGGTCTTACAACCTCGGGTTTTCCAGTGTACGATGATTGGAGACAGTCTCAAAGTCATCGAGTTTGCTTAGGCTCGAAGGCCGTTATTTGTGAGCTTAGAGTTACCTTGTTGGGGCCTTATGATCCCGGAGATCCGACCCTAGGGTAGTGCAGGTGTCAAATTGTTGATGCTAAGTCTCCGAGTACATTTGGACGCGTTTGGTGGAGGGATACCTGCCAAGAATATGCTAAAATATCATTTTCTGGAGTGTGAGATGCTGAAAGATATTCCTTTATTGCTTGCATAAATACATATCGTTTCATTGTTGTGAGCTCGACCCGAGCGGGCGCGATTCCTTAGATTGTTTGGTCCGGTACATGATTCCTTATTGAAGCTCAGTCTGCCATTCCCCGGACCTTCCGAGCAGATGGCGCCTTCAAAGGGGGAAGAGCCCTTCATAGTCTGATTGCAGAAGAAGTCATGTGATCTTGTCAGATCCTTCTTAGGGGTACATTGCTCCGGTAAGAACCTTGTTGGAGAGACCCTCCTTGGGGCGGAAGTTCGGCCTAGGGGAAAGAGTGCGACACAATTTGTTAAGGCCTTGGGGTCTCCAGATAGCCTTAGAACTTCCGAATGCCCCGACTGATTGTTTGCATACAGGTTAGTGTAAAATAATGAAGGAGTAAGGTAGTTCTTCTTTACCGCGGGATGTGTAGGCGTTGTTCCAAAGTTTGGCATGTTCCTGCCATTTTGGGGTGTGCACCCTAGTACAACCCTCCGTTGTGTTTAATCGGGCTTGGCCGTTGATATGTTTCGTTTACCCTTTAACTCTTTCAGAAGTGGAGATATTGGTATTGGCGATGCACCATGTGATGCGTCTTTTCCCTTTGTCACATATTTCTTCCTGCCAATGGTTTTAATTTTGTGCCTTGCATGGAATTTCATCCTTTTGGCAAAGGGAGGGCAGCCATGTCCTCGGGTGATGCGCCCCTGGCAATCTGGATAAGGTTTCCTTTCCTTGTGCCTCCTTTACTGATGTGGAACTCGATGTTCCGGTCTGGGCTAGTCATGCCGTACTGGGGGAATGGTCTTTCCCCCATATTGTAAAGATTGTCGTTTGGAGTTCGTCACAGATTTGAGAGGTGGTTGTGTTTTAACCTGGCGGTCCTACAGTGTTGATCGAGTCACTTGAACTCATAAGCACATGTTTTATCAATAATGGATCAAGTAAGGAAGAAGGTTACCAGTGCATCATTGTGAGATCAAGACGAGGTCTCGATATCCTCTTTGTTGAATGTAAGGGCGTCCGCAGGGGTATATCCCCAGGTCTGCCTTTCTCCAATGACGAGAAATTTTGCTCTTCTTTTTACAAGTTCTTAGAAAGGGTCGTCGTTCCTCCCTAACCGTGGTGATGCGCTGCGACTCGCTTATTTTGTTCCTCTTATCTGCCTTCCGTACTAGGGACTGAATTTATTCGGTCGCTCGTCAGTTTTCGATGGTGACTTTTTTCTGAGCAGTTTGACGTCTCTCCTTCGGAGCTGGTGGCTACCTTCGGCCCCGCCACCATGCTTTCTATGTAGTTTCCGTGCCAGGATGTGATTCATTTGAGAGGTATTCGACCGAATTGGTCCAAGCCATTTGATGTCCTCGGTTTCGCCTACGGCGAGCACGATGTTTGGTATAGCGATGTGGAAATTGTACTCTGGTGGTCGAGGCACCCTTACCGGCTACTCATCCTCATTGAATCTTGTTTTGTTAATGATTCCTCGAGGATATTTTCCTCGGGACATTCTTCGATCATTGCGAGGTGGATTGTATCTCGGGGCGTTCCTCCTATTTGCGACGCACGGATGGTACCTCCCTCTGTTTGGCATTGGTTTCTTTGCCAGGAGACTATTTGGGTATGTTGAGCCCGAGTAGGCTCCCGGATGGTCATCCATGACCCTGGATTGCGACTGATGCCGGGTATGGGCATCCAACAAGGTCTTGGAGGAAAGTGTTTCCCAAGTTCGAGCAAATGCAATGCAACATCCAGGCAAAAAAGGTGTACCTGATTAAATTTTGTTTGAACTGTCCTAAAATCGTCGAGCTCGGTTTGTCTTGGATTTGAGTGAAGGCATGTATTGCCCAGTCATCCGAGACCGGGGTTAATCCCGTTCTTTCTATCTGGGAATGAGGTGCAAATCCTCGTCGCATTTTATTCTCCCTTTGCTTGAGCCTAGATGCATCGGGCTTTCTCTTCATTATTTTGATGGCACCGGCGTGTGCCTTTATGGAGGAGTTTGCCGGTACGATAGGTGAGTCTATGGGTTCGGGCACTAGGTATGACGCTACATCATGGTTCCTTTCTAGAATGTTTCCCTAAACCTCTTCAATATGATGGGCTCGATCTCGTCATCTTTTGGGTCGTTGCCTTTTCTCGTGCATGTATAGGCGGTGATGTGTTCGTTGGGATCTGAGGTCCCATTGCACGTAGGGAGTTCTAGCATTCTGGACTTCTTTGAAATGGGTTCTGGGGCCACTTCCTTGGGGAACGGCCGTTACGAAATTCCACGAACCTGAGTCAATCCTTTTGGAGAGATCCCCAAGTACCTTTGCTATGGCAGGGTCGGCTACCGACCCGTTACTACTTGATCTCTCGAGTACTTGCTCGGCGGGGGGAGATGTTTACGGCGTTATTGTGCTGGGAGTCTTCGGGTGGCTTTGTAACTGAGTGATGGCCAACTGTTGTGCTTTCAACATTTCAACAATAACATGAAGACTAACTTCCTGTGCTTCTCGAGCCGGAGTTTTTTAGGCTTCTAGTTGGTCTCCATGTTGTATGCTTTCGTCTCTGTGTGGGGTTTCGTTGACCTTTGTGTGTCCTGCGAATCCGTGTCCGCTAGAACCGGTCCAGGTGCATCATTGGGATTCTGTGGTTGCGTTCCAGCAGCCGGAATAGCCAAGCCATTTTCTCTATCGTTTTCGAGGTTTTCATTCTCGATTCTATTTACCGTGCCACTTATTTTGACCTGAAATCAAGAGATCTTGGAAAAAAAAAAGTGTGAAAGCTAACTTGTGTTTTTGTGATGGAACCAATAAGAAATTAATCACTATTAGTGTTAGCCCCACGGTGGGCGCCAAACTGTTTTCCGTGAAAATTGTAACAACAATTAAATTTGTTAACAGGATTCTAAAAATACGTGATCTATTTTTATGCTATTTGTTGAAGCGGATGATGCTAAGAATATGAAGTTTAACGATAAAATATAAGCTAAAAAGAGGCAGTAATCAAACTGAGGAGCTTACTACCCTGGCTTCGAACTGGTCGATGGAGGACCTCGAGGCTAATATTTGGGCTTGATCTCGAGCTATCGGGGGTAGTCGAGAATGGGGCAATAGTTAGAATATGATCATGCAAGGATCTTTATGGCCAATACGAAGCAATAAATGAAGAACGAGTAAGAGAGTAGTAAATGCTAATGTGGCCTCGAGCTAGTGAGAACGAGAAAGTTAGAGAAAAGAAGGAGAGAGATATATATATTATTTATTTTGTGGAGAAGCAGTTGGAGCAACATCAGCCTCTTACAAAATAATGTAGGTTCCCTTTATATAGGAGGGGAACCAGACTATAGTACAACATGCATTAATTGTAAAGTATGGAGATGGGACGACTAGACGCGACGTTTCGGCATAGGTTCTGGATAGGCTGGCTCTGTCAGATTTAGCTGTGTGCCTTGGGAACTCCTCTTCTGTTCTAGACTCAACCTCTATTTTCTTCGAGTCGGTCCTCAACAAGCCCCGAGGGAGGGGATCGTGGCTCCATGTCCTCGATGTCTCTAGGCATTCTTCCGAAATGGCTTGATAGCAAGAAATTAAGCCCTCCGATTTTGCCGTACACAGAGAGAATTTAAAAAATGATGAAAATCCCATATGAAATCTCACTTAATAGGCCGCAGTTATCGCAATTGCAATCTGGGGTTCGCAATTGAATTATTGTTGCCTTCGTATTTGCAATGAAAACGTCGCATTTGCGACAGAGGGGCCTTCGCAATTCCGACCAATAGTTTTCAATTGCGAGGATGGCTTGTCCAAGCCTGGTTCGCATTTGCGACATTATGGTCGCATTTCCCAAGCCTGCTCACTTCGCAATTGCGAAGCTTGATCTCACAATTGCGAGATCAGAGGCATGTGCAAAAATACTAGATGCATCAGCTGAGTTTCCTAAGTTCTAATCACTCTATGGCCTATCCGAAATTCACCCTAACTCTCGGAGCTCCAAACCTAACATGCACGCAATCCAAAAATATCAAATGGACTTGCTCGTGTGATTAAATTATCAAAATAACACCAACAACTACAAATATAACCTCAAATTCATTAAATTTATAAGGTAGTTCAAATTTTCCATTTCCTCAACCCTAGGTCCATTTTATATCAAATCAACTCCGATTCTTACCAAATTTCATAGATTCGACTTAATTATTATTTTAAACATGTATCGGGTTGCGGAACCAAAATACTGGCATGATACCATTAAGATCACACACCATCTCATTTCCAAAAGTCTTTATGTTTTCCAGCTAACAATTTTCTTTAAAAATTGTTTTCTTGGGCTAGGGACCTCGGAATTCGATTCTGGGCATACACCCAAGGCCCAAATTTTACTATGGATCCTACGGGACCGTCAAATTACGGGTCAGGTCCATTTACCAAAAATATTGACCAAAGTCAACTTTTATCAATTTTAAAGGCTAAATTCAATATTTCTCTTAAATTTCACATAAAAGCTTTCTGGAAATTCACCTGGACTATGCACGCAAATCAAGATGAAACAAAAGAATGTTTTAAGGCCTCAAAATATAGATTTGACTTCTAAAACAAGAGATGACATTTTGGGTCATCACGTTCTCCACCTATAAAACAACCGTTCGTCCTCGAATGGACATAGAAAAGTACCCGAGGCGGTGAAAAGATGGGATATCGGCTACGCATATCAAACTCAGACTCCCACGTCGCTGCCACAATAGGATGATCTCGCTATTACACACGAAGTGAAGGGAAATTCTCCGATCTCAACTGACAAAACTTCCGGTCTACAATAGCTATCGTCTCATCCTCATTGGTCAAGTCCGTGTCCAAGTGGACAGTGCTGAAGTTTAACACGTGGGATGGATTGCCGTGATAATTCCAAAGCATGGACAACAAGAAACACTAGATGTACTGCTGATAAACTTAGTGGCAAAACAAATCTGTAATTCTCCTCTCCCACTCGATCAAGAATATTAAAAGGACTGATGAACCTAGAGCTTAGCTTGCCTTTCTTTTCAAATATCATCACACCCTTCATGGGTGACACTCGAAGCAACACTCGCTCTCCGACCATAAATGCCCCATCAAGAACTTTACGGTCGGCATAACTCTTTTTCCTGGACTGAGCTGTACGAAGCGTATCTTGAATGATCTTAACCCTGTCCAAGGCATCCTGTACCAAATCCGTATCCAATAACTGAGCCTCCTCCAGTTCAAACCACCCAACTGTCGATCGACACCGTCTACCATATAATATCTTGTGGAAGCCATATGGATGCTCGACTTATAGTTGTTGTTTTAGGCAAACTCGGCTAATGGAAAAATAGATCCCACGAACCTCCAAAGTCAATAACACATTCTCGGAGCATAAACTCCAAAATTTGAATAGTACGATCGGACTATCCATCCATCTGAGGATGAAATGTTGTGCTCAACTCGACCCATGTACCCAACTCATGTTGAACTGCCATCCAGAAATGTGAGTTAAACTGCGTACCTCAGCCAGAAATGATAGACACAGGCACACCATGAAGATGAATAATCTCCCGGATATAGATCTCAGCTAATCTCTCAAAAGAATAGGAAACTGCCCACAGCATGAAATGCGTTGACTTAGTCAGCCTATAAACAATAACCCATACCACATCAAACTTCCTCTGAGTCCGTAGGAGTCCAACAACAAAGACTAAAGTTATACGCTCCCACTTCCACTCAGGTATCTCAATCTTCTGAAGCAAACCACCAGATCTATGATGCTCGTACTTTACCGGCTGACAAATAAAACACTAGCTACATATGCAACAATATCCTTCTTCATCCCCCTCTACCAATAATGCTGCCGCAAATCCTAATACATCTTAGCGACGCCCAAATGAATAGAATACTGGGAACTATGGGCCTCCTCTAGAATCAACTCATGAAGTCCATTCACATTAGGCACAAGAACCCGACCTTGTATCCTCAAAACCCCATCATCTTCGACTGTAACCTGCTTGACACCATTGTCCTGCATTGTGTCTCTATAGACAAGAAAATGAGGACCGTCATACTGCAGATCTCTCATACACTCAAATAATGAAGATCGAGCGAGTGTACAAGATAAACCACGGCTGGGCTTAGAAACATCCAACCTCACGAACTGATAAGCTAACGCCTGAACATCCAACACAAGTGGTACCTCACCGACTGGAATTTACGTAAGGCTGCCCATACTGGCTGACTTCCTACTCAAAGCATCGACCACTACGTTGGCCTTCCCTGGATAATACAATATGGTGATATCATAGTCTTTCATTAGCTCCAACTGATAACTAGGGATATTGACGTATTTTATGCTCTATTTTTCTAATGCTTTGGTTATAAATTGCTACAAAATAGTCCCAAAAGGCTCATATGTTGTGCTTGATTGTAGGGTTGATAGACGAAGTAACGAAATGTCAAAGATCGGCTTAAAAGGAGTGAAACCTGCTCAAGTATCAAAGATAAGGCAAACTGAGGGAAAAACAGGCCTAGTGAAGCCGCACTACACTTTGTGCGGTCCGCACTAGAGGATTCAGTGAGCTGGTAAAATAGTCTTCAAGGCAGTGTGACTGCATTCGATCTTTTGCGGTTCTCACTGAAGGTTTTACGGCTGCACTACCATTTTGTGCGGTGCGCGGAAGAGGGATTCAGAGAGATTGAAATTGCCATGGTTCAAGACATGTGGTCCGCGATCATGATTGTGTGGATCGTGCTAGCGGCCTCCACGGCCACGGTCTATTATGCGCGGTCCGCGGAGTCGAAGTTCAAAGATCCAAGAGCCTAATGCGGTCGTGGTACATTTTTTGTGGCCCACACTGGCCCCGCAGAGGTATTTTTGTTCAGTTTTTCCAGCCTAGTATAAATAGAATATTTTTCCATTTTTAGGGTATGTGACACAGCTGCGCTTGTGAGAAGCTAGTTGGTAGCCATTTTTGGCATCGAAACGTAGAATTAACGATAGATACTTTTTATTTCTTTAGTATTTAATTAATATGTCTTGTTATTAATCTATTTCTCTATTTTCTTGTTCAAGCATGAGTATCTAAATCCATTAGCTAGGGTTGTGGCTCAACCCTAGTGTTGGTAATTGATAAGTGTTGCAATTTAGCGTGAGATTGACTATGGGTGTTTGTATTTGGGTCAATTCTATGGTTTAATTTATGAATTGGTGGTTGCAAACATAAGTTTGTGCTAAGTGGACTTGGCTCTTGTTAAGAAAGAGAGCCTAAGTCTCCAAAATTGATCCAACAAGGAATTGGGATGGACTCGTGGGAAATGATAGTCCCAATTAAAGGGTTAAACCTTGAGAGAGTATTTACCCGACTTGAACCCTAGTTGTTTGAGCAAATTTGCCTACCCATTTGGTCTCGAAAGAGTCAATTCAGGAAAATCACTCTCTGTACCGTGAGGTGTGAGAGTGGGTAAAATTATGCAACAGTTATATCATATTTACCCAACCATGTCAATCAAGTCTTAGAAGCTATTACCCATCAATTAGCCACCTAGGTGAAAGTCACTACCCCAGTGCCCCTTAATCCATTAGATACAACTCTTAGCAATTATCTCTTAGCGTAACCTAGTTCCAAATCTTAATTTGTAGTTTGACACTAGTGGTTTATAAAAGAAAACCCAAAAATGTTTGAAATGACATTTGTAATATTACATGATTCTAGACTAGATAGATACATAAACTCCCTTTCTAGCTCCCTAAGAAATTCGATCCCGACCCTCATATCGGGTAAAAGCTATTGTGATCCTCTCTTCCTACTCTATAGTAGTGTAGAGTTGGCAATGATCACCAACCCCCTTCTCTGCCTTAAATTGAGCTCATTTTTCTTGAACAAATACTGCAAACTCTTATGATACATGAACACCTCACATGACATGCCATATAAATAATTCCTCCAGATCTTCAGCGCGTGAACAATGGTTGCTAGCTCCAAGTCATGAATTTGATAATTCTTCTCGTGAATTTTAGACTGCCGCAAAGTATATGCAAATAACCTTGACTGTCTGAATCAAGACTGCACTAAGGCCAATACGAGATGCATCATAATATACCGTATATGGCCCTGAACCTGTGGGCAATACCAACACTGGCACCGTAGTCAAAGCTGACTTGAGCTTATGAAAACTCGCCTCACACTTGTCCGACCACCTGAACTGGGCATCTTTCTGGGTCAACCTGGTCATTGGGCTATGATAGATGAAAACCCCTCCACAAACCGACAATAATAACCTGCCAAACCCATTAAGCTCTGGATCTCTCTAGCTGATGTGGGTCTAGGCTAGTCCTTAACTGATTATATCTTCTTAGGATCCACCTGAATACCCTTCGCTGATACAACGTGACTCAAGAAGGCAACTGAACTCAAACAAAAATCACACTTTGAAAACTTATCATACAATTGATTGTCTCTCAAAGCTTGAAGAATGACTTGAAGATGCTGCTCATGCTCCTCTCGGCTGCGGGAAAAGATCAAAATATCATCAACGAAGATGATCACAAGGAAATCTAGATAAGGCTTGAACACCTGGTTCATCAAATCCATAAAAGTTGGTGGGGCATTCGTCAACCCAACACTAAGAACTCATAATGCCCGTACCGAGTGCGAAAAGTTGTCTTAGGGACATCGGATGCCCTAATCCTCAACTGATGGTAGACATATCTCAAATCAATCTTCAAAAACACGTTGGCACCCTGGAGATGATCAGACAAAGCATCAATACCCGGCAATGTATACTTGTTCTTGATGGTGACCTTGTTCAACTGCCGATAATCTATACACATCCTCATCGACTAATCCTTCTTCTTAACAAACAGCACTGATGCACCCTAGGGCGAGACACTAGGTCTTATAAGCCTTTATCAAGCAAGTCTTATAGTTGCTCCTTCAATTCTTTCAACTCTGGCGGGGCCATAAGATATGGCAGAATAGAAATGAGATGAGTGGCCGAAGCCAAATCAAGGCAAAAGTCGATATCTCTATCGGATGGCATCCGGGGCAGGTCTGCAGGAAGTACTTCTGGAAACTCAGAACAACAAGCACAGAATCCATAGAAGCAACCTCAGCACTAGAATCGCGAACATATCCAAGAAAGCCAAACACCCCTTCTCGATAATACGCCAAGTCTTCATATAAAAAGTCACCCTACTGGTAAAATAACCATGAGTCCCTCTCCACTCTAATCGAGGCAACCCCGACAAAGCTAAGGTCATGATCTTGGCATGATAGTCCAATATGGCATGATAAGGTGATAGCCAATCCATCCCCAATATGACATCAAAATCAACTATATCCAGACGTAAGAGATCTACACGGGTCTCAAGACCCCCAATAATAACAACACATGAGCGATAGACAAGATCTACAATAATAGAGTCACCCACCTATATGGACACATATACAGGAGCACTCAAGGAATAACAAGGCATAACCAAATATGTAGCAAAATAAGATGACACATAGGAGTATGTAGACCCTGGATAAAATAGAACTAAAGCATCTCTACTACAAACTGAAATCGTACCTATGGTAACAACATTGAATGCCTCAGCCTCAGGCCTGGCTGGAAAAGCATAACATCGAGGCTACGCCCCACCACTTTGAACTACATCCCAGGACGGCCTCCTGTTGGCTGGCCTCCACCTCTATCGGCCTAACCTCCACCTCTAACACCTCGACCTCTACCTCTAACACCTCTACCTTCACCTCTAGCTTCCTGACCCCTACCTCTAGCTGGACGAACGGGTGGTGGAACACCCAGTTCCTACATGATGACATGAGAACCTTGATGCTGAGAATGGCTCGATGCTCAAGAGAAAAATCTAGCAATGTGCCTCGGATCACCACAAGTATAACAAGTCCTTGGCTGCTAGGACTACTGACCCTAAAACTGACCCTAACGGCATAAGTAACCACCCTAAAAACTCTAGAGCGGAGGTTCACTGATAGGAGCTGGTGATGCACTGTAGGGTAGCCGATCAGAATATTGCATATGAGAACCACTGTGGAGCACCGTGAGAAGTCTGTAGTGCTGAATAAAATGGCCTAGGAGGATGGCCTCTACCAAAAGAATCCCTGCCTCTAGACAAGGAACCATTGAACCTTCTAGAATGACGAGGACTTTTGCCAGACCTCTGACCACTCCCCTAAGATAGAACCATCTCAACTCGCCTGGCCATATTAGATGTATCCTATAACGAAATCTCACTCCCTGTCTCCTCAGCCATCTGCAATCTCATAGGCTGAGCTAGTCCCTCAATAAACCTCCTAACCCTCTCTCTCTCGTTGGGAAGCATAAGAAGAGAATGACAGGCAAAATCAATAAACTTAGTCTCGTAAGGAGTGACGGTCATGGAACCCTCCTGGAGATGCTCAAACTGCCTCCAATAGTCTTCCCTCTTAGTAAAAGGAAGAAACTTGTCCAGAAATAGCTGAGAGAACTGATCCCAAGTCAAAGCCAAAGACCCAACTGCTCTAGCCAAACAATAATCCCTCCACCAAGTCTTGGCAAAACCTAACAGACGAAAAGCAGCAACGTCGACCCCATTGATCTCCACTAAAGATATCTAACGGGTGGGCAGGGCCGATCCGGGTCCGTTTTTTTACACGTCTGGGTTTCGGGTTGTAATAGTAACGGGTTTCGCGAGATGGGTTAATTCGGGTAAAATTTGAACCATAAGGGTTACGGGTTGAGGGGGCCGGGCCGGGTTTAATATAACTATTGTAAGTTATATTAATACTTTGTATTAATTAAAAGAATACAAGTAAGATGGGAAAAATTGCACGTATTGCAAGGTCTACAATTATTTCTTAATTTCAAGTTTCAAACTTACAAAATAAAAGGTTTACATTTTTTTCAACAAGTAAACTAGTAAAGTAGTAATTTCAAATGTTTTGCATCACCCAATCATGTTCATCATAATCAATATGAACCAAGTGGAGGGAGTGCACCGAATTCAAAAATAAATTGAGCACTTAATTACGCAATTCCGATGTTACCTCGAACAAACGTCAAGCAAGTATTTCAATTTTGAACTTCAAACTTCAAATTCCGAATGACAAATTATGATGATTAAATTCAAAAAAAAAGAGCCAAATAAAATTAGAAGATGAAAGAATGAATTGAAGACATCAAGTCTTGAATATTGGAGAATAAGAGAAAGAGAGAAATTGAGATAGAGAAATGAGATTTGAGTGAGAAATGAAGAAGAGAAGGGGGTATTAATAGTTTTAGAAAAGGTTATTTTTGTAAAATCAAAAAGGGTTAAAAATATCAAAAAGGGGCTATTTTTGCAATAAATTCGTTGGCTAACGGATTAGTCAAATTTCTGACCGTTGCCAACGATCAATGGGGTCCACACGTGCCAGATTTTAAAAAAATAAATTAATCGTTGTTCCGGGTCGGTTAAACCGGTTTGGATACATTTCATACGAACCGGGCTTAACGGGTCCGGTTAACCGGTAATCTTAAACAAACGGAGCAAACCCCTTCCCCCAATCAGCCCAGCCCCCTAAGAACTGGGCCGACCTGGTTCCGGTTTAAACCGGTCTAGGCCAGTCGGTTCTGATCCTACTCGGCCCGTTAGACAGCCTTAGTCTCCACTATCCCCATATTCCGTAGAACCTCACAACAACTATCCAAATAGTATTGGTGATCCTCTAAAGATGTACTGCCATATGTGGTAGTAAAATCTTGGTGAACCTGTACAGTCTCCACAAAGCATCAGCAGAAATAGTTGCTCCATCACCGGTCTGAGCTACAATACCCGGTTGGACAATCCCAACTGGTTGAGCTGTTAGAGTCTAAAACTGGGAAGCCATCTGCTCCGGAGTGCAAGTAGCAGGAGTCTAGGCTCCTCCTCCATCCTGAGAGATGGCTGGTGCTATAGGGAATATGCCTACCTGAGTGACACTCCACATAAGGCCAACTAGATAGACCAGAGCATCCTGGAGTACCGGGGTGGAGATGAACCCCTCTAGAACCTGAGCTGGCCCTGCTGGAACTGTATGACTGAACCTCATCCTCAAACTCTACCTGAGGTTCTGCCGCTGGTGCTGGTGTTGGTGCTCGAGCTTTAGGCTGAGCCCTTCCTCTGCCTCGGCATCTAGCATGGCTTCGGCCTCTGCCCCTCACAATAGCTGCTACTGGGGGCTCGGGATGCTGGTCAACTGATGAAGAGGAATGTTTTCTCACCATCTGCAAAAGAACAAAATGGAAGTTTAATTAGAATTGAGAAATCAAGTCTCCGTACCAAACCCTCAGACTCTACCTAGCTTGTTTGTGAATTGTGAGACCTAGGCAACCTAGAGCTCTGATACCAACTAGTCACAATCTTGATTTCCCACCCACGGGAGTCATGATGGAGCCTACTCGTGGAAGCTAGGCAAGCCGACAATTGCAGCTTTTACCACCCTTTTTATTAATCAAACTGAATCAAATATTAGCTTAGCAAAATAATTAAGAATGTAGAAGTAATATAATAGTGCCACAACTCGAGTACATAACTACCCAATAGAATCTGGTGTCACAATACATGAACAACTAAGATTTAATACAAATATAAGTCTGAAAGAAGTACAATTGTTCTCAATATAGAAGAGACAACAGAAAACTAAAACAGGGGAAAGGGGGACTTCGGGCTCTACAAACGCCAGCAGATCTACCTTGATCTCCATGTACTGAAGGAAGCTACCTCAAGGTACTCACAAGGTTTGACACCGAAATCTGCACAAAAGAATGCAGAGTACAGTATCAGTACAACCAACCCCATATACCGGTAAGTGTCGAGACGAACCTTGGTGAAGTAGTGGCGAGGCTAGGACATGACGACCATATAAACCTATGAAATTAAATCAAAACAATTAGAACAATACCAACAGGAAATAACAGATAAAGATGGGAAGGGGACATGCTGGGGGGAATATCAAATTCTAACAGTAAACCAATAAAGAAGCATAATGGACATCATATTTGTAACAACAAGAATAATGAAATAGTAATACGTGCACGACATCACCCTTCATTCTTATACTCTCATTCATACCATATGAAACAATATAAATGTCACGGTATCACCCTTCATGCATTACCTCTCATAATTATGCCACGACATTATCCTTCATGCATTAACTCTCGCAATATCAGTGCGGCATCACCCTTTCTGCATTACCTCTCAAATCATGGCAAGATATCACCCTTCATGCATTAACACTCACAATATAGGCACGACATCATCCTTCGTACATTAACTCTCACTCAAAATATCACGCATGTCATCACCCTTTATGCCTTACACTCTTCCTCACCCAAATAATAGAAATAATACATCCCAGCAAGGAAATCAACAATAGGAACAATAACATCCCGGCAAGGGAATCAGATATAACCAATCTCGTTTCAACAATTAACTTCACAAAATAATCTCAACTTGAGCCAATACTCAACAACAACAACTACCCAGTATATTCCCACCAGGTAGGGTCTGGGGAGGGTAATATGTAGACGAGCCTTACCCCTGCCCGAAAGGGCAGAGAGGCTGTTTCCAGTCGACCCTCGGCGTATAGGATAAAAAAGGGAAAGCTGCATTAAGAAACAAAGGTAAAATTAGAACCACAAGCAAGACAAAACAAAATAATAAAGCACAAGTACTCCCGCAGAAATAACGTAAATAATTATGGAAACATAAGCAACATAAATACAGTCGCATGCAATAATAACAAGCAGTAACTACCATACTAACAACCCTCTGGGGACATAAGCTAAAACACTAATCACCTATGGGTAACCCTACTATCCCACACCCAACCCCGGGAAAGGCGTACGGAGAACTCTATGAGCCCCTAGCCTACAATCCTGATTCTAGACTTCCAGACTCCCCTATCAAGGGTCATGTCCTCGGTAACCTGCATTCTGGTCATGTCCTGCCTAATCACCTCTCCCTAATGCTTCTTAGGCCTCCCTCTCCCTCGCCAACCACCAACAATCTCCAACTGCTCGCAACTCCTCACCAGGGCATCGGAGCTCCTCCTCCGAACCACCTCAGCCTCGCTTCCCGCATCTTCTCATCCACTTGAGCCAATACTCAAAAATGGTTAATTACCAAGAATTATCATAAATCATGTTCAATAGTGATATTCATCAACTTAAGAATTGGCAATACATAACGAGATTCACAATAATCATTGTATAAGACTCACGGGCATAGTTGAGACCAACGTATAGATACTCGTCACCACACCTATACATCGTAATCAATACTAACACGTATCAAATAAGACCACAACTCATATTCCCTCATGCTAAGGTTAGACCAACCACTTACCTTAATTCTACGGATAAAATCAAGCCTCAATTATCACTTTACCTCTCGGTTACACTTCTAATGTGCTTGTATCTACTCATAATTTACTTAATAACATCAATAAATGCTAAATATACCAATTCTAATGCATGAGTATAGATTACCCAATGTTTTCCCAAAAAGGTCAAAAATCGACCCTGAGCCCGCTTGGTCCAAACTCAAAGTTTGAATCAAAACCCGACTACCTATTCACCCACGAACCCAAATATGCAATTGGTTTTGAAATCCGACCTTAATTTGAGGTCCAAATCCCCAAAAATTGGATATCTTAATTTCTACCCAAAATCACCCATTTTTTCATGAAAGACACTAGATTTTGAGATGAAATCATGTAAAAAGATGAATTAGATTGAAGAAGATGGGTTAGAAATCACTTACCTATAATTTGGAGAAGTTTGGGTCTTTGGAAAATTACCTAGGGATGTTTACGGTTTGAGAGAATTTGAAAAATGATGTTGTTTGAAATCTCACTTAATAGGCCGCAGTTATCACTTTTGCGATCAAGGTTTCGCAATTGCGAACCCTTTAAATTACTTCTGCTTTCGCATTTGCAACTAACAGGCCTTCGCAATTACGTCCAAAAGTTTGCAATTGTGAGGATGGCCTGCCCTGGCCTGGTTCGCATTTGCGACATTATGGTCGCATTTCCCAGGACTGCTCACTTTGCAATTGCGAAGCCTGATCTTGCAATTGTAAGATCAGAGGTCTATGCAAAAATACCAAATGCATCAGCTGAGTTTCCTAAGTTCTAATCCCCCTTTATCCTTTCCAAAACTCACCCAAGCCCTCGGGGCTCCAAAACAAACATGCATGCAAGTCCAAAAACATCATATGGACTTGCTCTTGCAGTTAAATTATCAAAATAACATCAACAACTATGAATTTAACCTCAAATTGATGAAATTCATAAGATAGTTCAAATTTTCCATTTGCTTAACTTAGGGTTCGATTTATATCAAATTAACTTCGATTCTTACCAAATTTCACAGAATCGACTTAATTATTATTTTAAACCTGTAACGAACCCAAAAACAAAATACGGTTTTGATACTATAACAGTCCAACCCGCTAGTAAAATGCGTCGCTAGGGTCTACAGTTTGTTAACTTATATACCCAGCATCCCTCTTGTATTTTGCCTATGAGGAACTCTGTCTAAAGTCTAGGGGTGTTACATGCACCCCATCTTATGGACTCAGCGTCCTCGCTGAGGTTTGCCCCACCACATGGGATTTTCCTAGACTCAGCACTCAGGTTTGCCCCGCCTAACCAGGATTTGCCTAAACTCAGTTGAACTTTGACCCACATCGGCATGGCTAACATAAGAGTGGCTCTAATACCATCTGAAACAGCCCAACCCACTAATGATATTGTCCACTCTAGGCCTAGGCCCTCGCGGAATTAAAATGCGTCGCTAGGGTCTAAGGCTTGTTAACTTATATACCCAGCATCCCTTTTGTGTTTTGCCGATGTGGGACTCTGTCTAAAGACTGGGTGTTGCAGATACCGTCAAGATCATACACCATTTCATTTCCAAAAGTCTTTATGTTTTCTAACAAATAATTTTCTTTAAAAGAATTTTTCTCGGGCTAGGGACCTCCGAATTCGATTCTGGGCATATGTCTGGGTCCCATATTTTACTACGTATCCTACGAGACCGTCAAATTATGGGCCCGGGTCCCTTTACCAAATATGTTGGCTGAAGTCAATTTTAATCAATTTTAAAGGCTAAATTGAATATTTCTCTTAAATTTCACATAAAAGATTTCGAAAAGGCGCCCGGACTATGCACGCGAATTAAGATAAGACAAAGGGATGTTTTTATAGCCTCGGAATACAGATTTGACATGACCTTTTAGATCATCACATGCCTATGACCATGCTAGGTGGATTGTGTTGTTATACCTATGACCACGCTGGACGGATTGTGTTGTTATTCATGTGCCCATGCCGGGCAGATTATGTTGTTATACTTATGACCATACCGGGAGGATTGTGTTGTTATACCTGTGACCATGCCGGGCAGATTGTGTTGTTATTCCTGTGACCACGTCGGAAAGATTGTATTGTTATGCATGTGACCACAACAGGCGAATTGTGTTGTTATGTGTGTGACCACGCAGGGCATTTGTGAATATTGGACATGAGTTATCCATGCAGATCTAGATATTGTAGCACGTGCCTTGTCCGTGTGGTTGATATTGATCCAGTGACCATGTCGGGCTAGTAGCATGTTGAATTAGTTGTGCTTGCATGTGGATATGGATCCACCCGCCTATGGTCACCCTTTCATATTTCTCTCTAGATAGTGTATACACAGATTGTGAGAAACCAACGGGTTTCTGGTTGACGTGAGCTCTGGGAGAGCTGGTTACTCTTATTGGATTGGGTTGCATGTCGTAATGGACTGATATTTGGTTATTCCATTTCATCTTTACTTAAAATTTCCTCGATTGTTTACCTGATTTTACTTGCATATCTTCCTTATATGCTGGATTGTTGACTGAGCGAAACACCTTAAAACAAATACTTGTGAGCATCAAAGTGGTTTTACCTGAGATTTCCTATTTTGATCATATATTTATTCTATATTGGTTAAGATTATGAATTACACTGGTGTTAGTGAGTATCATCTATAGTTCAATTTATGGTGGGAGCTGGCATTGAATATGTACTCGCGTTCCAGTTATGGCTATCATTTATCCTTGGTAGCTTTAGATTTGAATTTTGTTCACGTATAATCGAAACAAATGTAATTATTTCAGCTTAGTTTTTGTAAAATCTAAGTATTAGTGGCTCATGACTTGTACTACCAGTCCTTGGGGAGATGTATAAAATACAACAATTTTATTTTTGACTCTTATCATTAGCATTAAATTATATTTTATTATTATTTAGCTTACCTAGCGAGTTGGGTTAGGTTCCATCATGACATATTGGTTTTGGGTCATGACAAGTTGGTATCTGATCCAGGTTCATAGGTTATACGAGTCATGAGCAAGTGTCTAGTAGAGTCTTACGAATCAGTATAGTGACGTCCATACCTATCTTCGAAAGTGTACAGGGCATTTCGGATAAACTTCCCATATTTTTATCCTTATTGTGTGGTATTGATTCACCTCTAAGCATATCTACTTAAATTCCTTCCATTCACTCGTATGCGCACGTTAGTGCTCGGCATCAGTTATACATTGACGGCTTATAGATTTCATGGATGAGGTGCGGGATGTGTTTTCTATGTTTTGGTAATGGGCCAGTCTAGAGACCTTGAGGCTCGATTAGACCGCAGCTTAGGCTCGATAATTTTAGTTGTGTGAGTATGTGCTTTTGGACTTCTATGTCTAGTGGTGTCCCTATGAGTGGGATTGGTGGCTCGATGAGTGGTTGGATGGCTATATGATGAGTATGATGTGACTACGCGACGTGTTCAGTTAGTTTGAATGTAACGGGAAGAGTTTGATTGAGATGTGAAAAGGACTATTGGATGCTCAATTTTTGGATGTGTCATACAGTCTTGAGCGATGAAGTTTTTGAGAGATTTTTTAATGTTATTTCATTTGTGGAACGAAGTAGATTTTCATGTTTTGTTGATGAGTTCAAACTCAGGAAGATTAAGTGAATACGTAGCAGTTGTTGATGTGAAATTGTATAGAGAGATGTCACTTTGAGGCTAAGCACGTGGGTTATCACATGCAGAGTAATCTACTGATGTGTGATCCTTATGATGGTTATGTGGAGAGTTTCTTTCTACCAGTGGGTTATGTATGTTGTGATTTGGTTTGGATCACTTCAGGAAGTTAACCAGACTGTCACGAGGATGAATGCGAGCTTAGCGGATAATTTGAGGTATTTTATGGTTGACGTTGCATGAGCTTGTGAAGAATTTTATTGAATCTCACCATGACATTATGGAAGTAACAGAGTATGGGTATTGTGAGTTATTGAATGTTTTGATCTATGGCTTTGAGTCAAATAGGGAAGCCTGTTATCCACAATTTGATTGCATTGTTATGTGTCAAATATTAGTTTTGGTCTGAGGTATACTTGTGAATCAGCTATGACTTGCATAGATTGAGATCGAGGATGACTCAATTAAGGAAATTTCTGGATATGGGTAATATTAAACTTTATGGGTATATGGGAATCATGGAATGATTGAGTTGTTATTCATGAATGATGTAACGCACATGGAGTGGTAATTTGCTCGGTTGTGTTAAGGTGGGGTTACTTCTTTGGGTATTTTCGTACAAATGGGTCATAGGTCGTTCGGCCAGAGAAGTTTGGGATTTGAGCAGAGTGGATAACTCCCGAGAAGTTTCTAATGGATTCAAGATTTATATATATCAATTGAGAATTGTTTAGATTCGTATATGGCTAGAATCTGAGATTTACATTAGACGGTGTCGGGACTCGCGATATTTCTATATCTTTATGGATTTTACATTTTAGTATCAGAAAGGTAAATGAAACAGTTTTAGATAACAGAAGGTCTCTTCACAGTGAGTGTCTCGGTTGCTTTGGGGTGCTTAAAATAGAATACAACAGCTTATGGGCCTTAGAGAGGTATGGTTTTATGCTAGGATATCTTGTGGTGAGCTTTGGGTAATAATCGTGGTGTTCTGGCAAGGAGAATTTTTAACTTGAGGGTAATTCAAAAAGAACTCAAAGAAATAGGATAACTTGGTAGTAGTTTGGATCAACACGGTAATGGATGTGACCGGTTATTTGGATACTTATGATGTGTTGAGTCTCCGCAGATGTTATATGGTAATACTCTTGAGCTTTGGCGGCCAGCGTGACTTGGTTATGTTAGAAGGGTTCATTTCCAATGACTTGGTTACATGCAAATGGGTTCCTAAGTGTCCTTGATGCTTTCTACCATAATTTGAGATGGGTATTATCTACATGTATGACGGGTATGTGGCGTGTTTTGATTTTTTCCTGGATGGGATCAAGTGGAAGGTTTCTGACCAATCGGGTACGTATTTTTCTTGTGACTTAGAGTTGATTATGATATTCTCGTGCTTTTCACATGATGGAATGATAGACATAATGAGTCTATTGGGAATGAGATTTGCATATACGAGGTGACAGTTTAGTTTTAAAAGGAAGGTCATGAATCTTGAACAATATGGACGGTTTATATGTTTAGATGAATGCTATTACTACTTGGTATTGCTTGATAAGGGTGCATCTTTTAGAAGGCGTACTGTGTTTTGACTTATATGTTGGTATTGCGATACTCGCCTAGTTGATCGACTACTGATGTTCAGATTTTTCGATGTAGCATGGAAGAATTATAGAAGTGTTCCTCGTGGGATGATCATGTATGAGAGATATGCTAGACATTCGGGTGGTAGAGTTTGGATCAACTATTGTGATTTGTGTGTCCTATGTATCTGGAGACTAGGAGTTCTCATAAGTAGATTGTTTCATGGTTACGGACTGTGAAGATGTGGCCAAAGTTAGCCAGATGGCGGTATGTGTTATGGTTAAATCTTGTGGATTGTTGGAGGGATATTTATTCATTAGGGGATGACTGGAGTTAATTTGGGCCCATTGGGATGACGTGCATTCTACAGCGGGTCAAATTTGTTGACTCAGAACTATTAGTGTTGAGAGGTGAGTCATTCAGTTGGAGATGAGTTTATTCTTGTTCGGATATATTCTATACGTTACTCTTTTATTCTACCAGGGGTGGTGATTCGTTGGTTATATGCACACATGGTGTGGTTCTATTTGGGCCTTATAGTGAAATTCGAGCGAGATGGTTATTGGGGTATTGAATGATTGATTGCACCTTGATTATGGTCATTCCAGGTTGTGGTATATTGTGTTATTCGCTTTTCCATGGTTATGGGCATGCACTTCATGTACTTGATGTTGAACTGCGTGTGCTTGTTTATTTTGAGTATTGTGTCTTGAGTATTTTATATGGACCGGTATTTAGAATGGTCATGCGCTGCAGCGGCGTTATGCTAGGATATGATCCTTTGTGATTATTTCGTGTGTTATGTTTCACCTTGTGTGGTGGATTGATAACATTGTGCTTCGTGGTGGTATCTGTTGAACCAATCTCTTTTCGTCATTGGGTATATTTGAGCTATTGTTCGTTGGTGCACAGATTGCATAGTATGTGGATCTAAGTAATTTGTGTGACAGGTTGGTCGAGTAGCTTGTACTGAATAAGATGAGTTTATTTGGCCTTAAATGAGTTCCATCAAATTTTATTAAGGTATGTTTGTAAGAACTGTGTCACTAGGCAGCTTAGATTTTTGCTATGGTTCTTATCAGGCAAGAGAGCTCAACTACTTGTTAATCTGATGAGTGATTATGAGTTTCTGTATATTTCTTTCATCATTGGCAGCTATGAAGGTTCAAAACAAGATTTTAGTTGATATGTGGTTTGTTACCAGTGTCCAGTTTGTTATCGAGTAGCTATTGCAGTCAGAAGTTATTGCTATGAAGATTTGAGTTATGCGGTGTATCATGTGATTATGTTTTGAGATATGGTTATGTATTGATATAGCTTGTTCTGAGTTATATGGTGTATAGATGCAAGAATCATGTCATATAATAAGTTGCAGATGTTGGGGATTTGGGTTTTAAGGTTATGGACTAAGGTCAAAATAAGGATCCTCTGTTAAGTGGTGTTGTCGGGTTTATATGGATTGGGGTGACATGGGAACACCCACGGTAATCTAAATGGTAAGGGTATATGGCGATTTGATGTCTTGGGAATGACTTTTGGCTCGTTCGAGGACGAACGTATGGCTAAGCGAGGGAGAATGTAATGACCTGACCAGTCGTTTTAAGCTTTAGCATTCCATTTGATAGTTTGAGACTTTGGGTAACTTCATATTATGTGTTATGACTTGTGTGTATGGTTGGTTTTGGTCTTCGAGCGGTTTGAAAATTATTTGGAAGAATGATTCTCATTTTAGAAGTTTTAAGCTGGAAGGGTTCACCAATGTTTGACTTTTCGATAAATGGACTCGGAATCAAGTTTTAATTACTCCAATAAGTTTGTAGGATAAGTTTGTATATATGGTGGTTGTTTTCGATTTTGACGTTGATTTGAGCATAAAGGTCATCATATTGAGCAAACGACCTTTGATTCGTGCTTCGACTAAATCAATTATATTTGTATCGTAAATTTGGAACCATAGCAACTAAAATTATCAAGTTTCGACATCGTCTGAGAAATTTATGGTCATTTTACAAAGAATTAGGTTGCTAGATTTTTCTCAAATTAATTATGAAATGGCCACTGAATTCATATTTAAAAATCTGTACTATATTATATATCTCCTTTATTATAAGGTCAAATGGAGTGATTCAAAAGTCTAACTTGATTGGAATTTCACGAGAATTTATTAGAGACATCAAAAGTGAGTTTCAAGATTATTTGACATATGAAACGAGGTAGAATAGCTGGGCAGAAGCATATAATATTAAGGATTTATTCATTTTGTTATATCTTGGGTTTGAAAGCTCGGACTTGGGCGATTTTCATTACATTGATTGGGATAAGTATTCTATACTCGCTTTTGGTTGTATTTCATTAATCAATCTTTGACTTTGGCATTTGATTGATGATTTCAAAGTGAAATTTGGGGGGTTTTGTCTAAAATTTTATAAAGTATATTTTTGAGTTCTCAACATTGATCTAGAGTCGGATTTGAGTGAAACTAGTATGGTTGGACTCGTAATTAATGAATAATTACATTTTGTGAGTTTCGTCGGATTCTGAGGTGTGGGCCTAGGCTTGGCTTTTTGGCAAACTTTAGGATTTTGATTAAACATTATACCTTTATCGATTTTATTTGTTTCCTTTGTCACTATTTGATGTTCTTGAGATTCTTTTAGCTAGTTTTGAGTCGTTCGAAGGTTGGTACGCACGGGATAACATTTTTAGAGTATTATTTTGATTGTTCAGTATTGGATTTGGCTTGTTTGAGGAAAATATCTTATCTAAACTTGGTTGAGGCACTAGTTGCCTGAATTATTTGTGATATCTATGTGCTATAGATGCGCATATGTGTGGGGTTTGAGCCCATGTGCTAGCACCCGAGGTATTTATCCGTGATCGGGTTTCGCCTAGACTATGATAAGGCTACAATTGACTATTAAGCTTTAAGCAATGATATTTCTCATATTTATAACATTGTGTGAACTACTTAAGCCACGTTTGAGGCTACATAGAGGTTTGATCCCTCAATAAACTTTATAAATGCTATATTGTGATGAAATTACTGATTTGAGCTATGATAGCACACTTTACACATGCCTACACTTTAGCATGTCATTTATACCAGTCCAGGAGCATGAGATTTTTTATTCATTAATCACATACATGTATTATTGTTTATTTTCTCTATTGTGATATGATTGGATTGGATGCCCGTGACCACGCCGGGTGAATTGTGTTGCTAATTTGTTGTGCATGTGACTATGCCGGGCAGATTGTACTACTATGCTTGTGACAGCGCCGGGCAGATTATATTATTATGCCTATAACCGTGTCAGACGAATTGTGTTGTTATGCATGTGACTGTGCTGGATGGATTGTGTTGTTATGCATGTGACTGCACCGAGCGAATTTTGTTGTTACGCTTGTGACCATGCCAGGAAGATTATGTTGTTATGTATGTGACCATGTCAGGTAGATTGTGTTGTTATGCTTGCGACCATGCCGGATGAATTTTATTGTTATGCATGTGAACATGTCAAGCGGTGTGAATATTGGCACGTGAGTTGTCTGAACATATTCAAATACTGGTATTATAGCATGTGAGTTATCCGTACACTATGTGAGTTGTCCGTACGGTTGATATTGAGCATGTGACCACGCCGAGCTGGTAGCACGTTGAATTGCCCATGCTTGCGTGTAGATACAGATCTATCCCCCAGGGTCACCTTTTCATGTTTCTCTCTTGGTGGTGTACACGCGGATTGTGAGATTGATAGGTTTCCGGTTCATTTGAGCTCTACGAGAGCTGGTTATTATTATTAGATCGGGTTGCACGGCGCAACAGACTGATATTTGGTTAATTAATTTCATCTTTACTTGAAATTTTCTCGACTGTTGACCTGATTTTACTTTCATATCTTCCATATTTGTTGGATTGTTGACTGAGAAAACTGCTTTAAAATAAAGAGTTGTGAGCATCAAAGTGGTTTTACTTGAGATTTCCTGTTTTGATCATATATTTGTTCTATACTTGTTAAAATTATAAACGGCACAGGTGTTAATGAGTATCATTTATAGTTCTTCATTCTTTTACCTCGTCAGGTTAGTTAGGATACTTATTGAGCACATGGAATCGATTGTACTCATACTACACTTCTGCACCTTGCGTGTAGATTTTGTAGTTGTTGCGAATGTGTATGGCGGGAGTTGTCATTGAAGATGTACCCGCGTTCTAGTTATGGCTATCATTTGTCCTTGGCAGCTTTAGATTCCAATTTTGTTCATGTACAATCCAAACAAATGCTATAATTATTTCAGTTCAATTTTGTAAAATCGAAGTCTTAGTAGCTCATGAGTTGTACTATCAGTCCTTGGAAAGATGTATAAAATTCAACTATTTTATTTTTGACTATTATCATTATTATTATATTATATTTTATTATTATTTGGCTTACCTAGTGGGTTGGGTTAGGTGCCATCATGACGGGTTGGTTTTGGGTCGTGAAATCCAACAATTTGAACAAAAATAAAAAATAAACTTTCATATTTATATTGTTAAAAGCATTTATCGAAATAAAAATTTATCTTTTAGTTCAAAAATTACCGCTCTAACAAATAGAAATATTTCAAAAATATAATACCTTATATTTTCAATAAAAAGCAATGTCAATGGCACTTAAAACATTTAAAATGCAAGATATGATGTAATCTCAACCTGCTTCTCCGTACAAGCTAGGATCTACGATTAGAATCAAGTTCTAAACTATTTTACTACATGCATTTTTGGAGGAAAATTCCATGAAATAGTAGGTTTCAACATACTTCAATACGCTCTCAAAACTTAACCATAAGTATCTAAGGTGTTCAACCAATCACCATCTATACAATTATATCTTACACGAGTTAAGAATTGCTCAACAATACCCGGCAAGACCAATTTAGACCTTAGCTCTCAACTATAGGTACTTAGGGTTCATCTTTCCTATTATATATTTTCATCCATGCTTAACAATCTCATTTATAGTACTTAGTAGTCTATTGGGGTTACAAACAACTCAACAACCTCTATATAAAACCTCAAATTACTATTCGTTGTCTTCTCAATTACCATTATAAATACCCAACTAGGGTTTCATAAATACTTACATTCAACTACCTCCAAATTTCATTAATACCATAAATGCATTTATTTATATCTCATAAAATAAGATTGGAATAGAAGAAATTCCTTCTGAAGCAGACCCTAGAAAACCACTTCTTTGGTGTTCTTGGTGATTCTTCGAGATTCAAGCAAAATCCTATAGATTGAATCTATATATAGTTAGTTCTAGCTTCTAATAATGTTATAATATCATAAATGTAACAAAAAATCATACCTTAAAGTGTATTAAGTCTGGGGGTTGACCCTTTCTCTCTCTAGAATTCCAAGGCTCTAAAATGTTACACCTCTTTCTCTCTCCTCGACCCCTTCTATTGATAATAAATGAGTTGTGTAGACTTGTGCAACTTATACAACTTAAGGCTTCTCTCTTTCTAACATGTTGTTTTTGCCTAGGTAGATTACGCACGGAGGCTATGCAAGTCTGCTGGGACCCTTCCTCCCTTTTTTCCCAACCATTTCAAGTTATGCCTACATCTATTTAGCTTGGGGACCTTCAATCATTTTTACCTTCATGCTCAAGTATCGAAATGACCTTGTTACCGTTGTGTGGGTCCGCACGTACTCTAAAATCTCGTTAATCATTCTCCTAAGCTTATATTAAGGTTGATTTTAAAAAAAATTCTAGGACTTTCAATCTACCCTACTTAGTAATATTTATCCTCAAATGTCAAACTGAAGTTGTATTCAAGCACAAGGGTTCGACCTCAAGCCTCATAATCCTGGTATCAGTTTGTGTCCCAAGGGTTCTCCCTTTGACTAACTCTCCAACTTCAGAAAAAGATTTGGTATAAATTTCTTTGGAAATAGGACTATCCCAAGATTTTCATCTTTCATCCAACTGCAAAAATACGATGTACATAAAGCAAAGAGTCCCTACATGGCTTGTGTTCAATATAATGCACCTTTATATACCAAAAAAAGTTTAATATACATCACAAAACAAAAGTTATTAAAATGTAAATCTCAAAAGGAAATATAAGGCATATTAGTAAAATATTCAAACTTAAACTTTATTTTCTTGAAAGATATAAGGATATTTTTTCTTCATGTCTTCCTCCCCTTTTCATGTTTCTTCTTCAACATCTTGACTTTTCCGTAGCACTTTAGCTGATGCTATCTATTTTATCATCAACTTCCAGACTTGTCTATTAAGTATAGCAACATGAAGCTCCTTATATGTTAGTCCCTCATTTATATCAATGGTTTGTGTGGAAATTACATGTGAGGGATCTCTCTAATACTCTCACAACATCCATATGCGAAAGACTGGGTGTACGGAAGATAACTCTTGTGGTAGTTCTAATTCATCAGCTACCTCTTCTATTTTCTTCAAAAATATTGTAAGACCCAATGAACAACGGGTTTAATTTTCTCTTCTTGCCAAAATGCATCACATCTTTTATTGGCGACACTTTCAAGAAAACAAATTCACTGTATTTAAATGTCAACTCCTGAAGTCGAACAGTTGAATGGGACTTTTGTGACTTTGAGCCATTCTGAGTCTCTCTTGGATCACCTTCACTTTTTCCATGACTTGGTGAACCATGTTGGAACATAATAATTTAGCTTTACCAACTTCAAAACAACCAATAGGAGATCTGCATTACCGCCCATACATAGCTTCAAATGGTGCCATTGGTATGCTCGTTTGATAGATATTATTATTAGCAAACTCAATGAGTGGTAAATGATTGTTCTAATTTCCCTTGAAGTCAATCACACAGGCTAACAGCATATCCCAAGTGTTTAAATAGTCCTTTCTGGTTGTTCATCTGTTTGGGATAGGAAGTCCTGCTACGGTTTACTTGTGTACACAAATCCCTTTGAAGAGACTGAAAAAGTTCACTGTGAATTGAGAACCTCTATATGAAATGATAGAAACAGGAGTACCGTGCATTGTAACAATTTGTTTGATATAAAGCTATGCAAATTTCTTTGTGATGTCCATAGTCTTGATAGGAAGGAAGTGTACTGACTTTGTCAATCGATCCACAATTACCCAAATTGAATCATTCTTGAGATCTGGGCAATCAAAAAATGAAGTCTATATTAATCATCACCCATTTTCACTGTGAAATTTCAATATTCTAGGCTAACCCATTGGTTCTTTGGTGTTCAGTCTTTACCTATTGACTTTATACCGGTCAACACCTTCCTTCAACTCCACTAAATGTGGATCTTCATATTGATATAACTATACCTATTCTATCAAGGACGACTGGGCTCCACTTTGTATTGTCACTTCCTTACTATCATCCTAGACAATTGGTACACCCAAGTTTATCAAGCTATGGATCTCTTTCATCATAGGTAGTTCACATACCACCAAACATGCCAAGTTACTTGTTGACTCTCTACTAAGAGTATCCGCCACTACATTGGCCTTCTCTAAATGGTACAAAATATCGATATAGTAGTCCATAAGAAGTTCAAGCCATCTCCTTTGCCTTAAGCTCAATTCCTATTTACTTGAAAATATACTGCAAACTCTTGTGATCAGTATACACCTCACAATGTAAACCATATAGATAGTGGCTTCATATCTTTCATGCAACCACTACCATAACGAGTTCTAAGTTTTGAGTGGGGTAGTTCTTTTCATGGTTGTTTAGTTCCTATTACTTGAAAATATACTGCAAACTCTTGTGATTGGTATACACCTCACAATGTAAACCATACAGATAGTGGCTTCATATATTTAATGCAAGCACCACGATAAGGAGTTGTACGTTTTGAGTGGGTTGTTCTTTTCATGGTTCTTCTGTTGCGTTGACACATAGGCAACTAGTTTACAATATTACATTAGCACGCACCCCAACCCAACTCTTAAAGCATCATAATATATCGTGAAGCTCTCTAAGCCCGTAGGTAAGGTCAACACCCGTTCTATAGTCACTCCCGCTTTCAATTCTTTGTAACTCCTTTCACATGCATTGGATTATTGAAATTTGTCAGCTTTTTGCGTTTGTTTGGTCAAAGGACATGCAATAGTAGAAAAATCTTCACCAATCCTCTGATAGTAGCTGACTAATCCCAAGAAGCTTTGTATCTCCATTGGTGTTGTTGGTCTAGGCCAGCACTTAACTATTTCAATCTTTTGCATATCAACCTCGATACTCTAACTTGATACCACACGATCCAAGAACACTATAGATTCAAGCCAAAGTTCGCACTTATAATTTTTTGCATACAAATCATGATACAATAATGTTTGCAAAATCATCCTCAAATTATTGGAATTCTACTTTTGACTTCACGAGTAGAATAAAATGTCATTGATAAGCATTATTACAAATGCGTGGAAAAATGGTCTGAAAACTCGATTCATTAGAGGAGATATAAAAGTTACAGGTACATTGATCAGCCCGAATAATGTTACCAAAAGTTCATAATGCTCATAGCGGGGACGAAAAATTATTTTGGGAATATCGTTTTCTCAGATCTTTTGATAGTACCCGATCTTAAGTCAATCTTTGAGAAATACTTGGTCGTTGTGACTGGTGAAACAAGTCATCTATCCGAGGTAATAGAATAACTATACTTGATAGTTACCTGTTAAGTTACCGGTAGTCAATACACATACTCAAAGATCTATCTTTTTTTTAATGTTTGATGCGCCTCGTGGGGAAACACTCAGTGTAATGAATCCTTTATCAAGCAAGGCCTTAACTACCCCTTCAATTCCTTCAACTCTATCGAGCCATTCGGTAGGGGGAATAAATATTGTTTGTGTATCCGGTACAACATCTATTCCAAAATCAATAACCCGATCTTGTAGAATACCCGAAATTTCATTAGGAAAGAAATCCGACAGCTCACAAACAACTGACACAGATTGAGTAGTCGGTACCTTGACATTTATGTATGTGACTCTAAGTAAGTGATAGAGGCCTCCCTTTGTGAGCATCATCTTCACCTTAAGATTGACACTTACCTTGATGTTTAAAAATATTGACCTTTCCATTCATGAACCGACTCATTGGAAAAATTCAAACTAGACTATTTTACCATGACAATCAAGAGCGGAGTAACACTTAAATAACCAATCCACCCCCATGATTACATTAAAGTCCACCATTTCCAACTTAACAAGATCTGTTGTAGTCTATCGATCCTAGATTATAATTGTTTATTCCCTATAGACATGAGAACAAATAGCAGAATTTCCAATTGGAGTAGACATAGAAAATGGTTCAAGTAATTATTTTAGCTCTATCCCTAAATTCAAAGAGAAATATAGGGGAACATAGGAAAACGTGGATCTAGGATCCATAAGAGCATGAGCATAAGGTGTGCAAATAGTGAGTACATATGTGACAATGACATCTGAAACCTCTGCAGTAAGGTGAGTAAGTCTAGCATAGAAGTGGGGTCAAGTCCCCATAGAAGTAGTAACTATCTGATATGTCTTTCCTACAACAGTCTGATGTGTCTTTCCTGCATTACACCCGCCAAGTGTCCCATTTTCCCAAGGAGTGGGTAGTGTAGCTAAAGTAGTAGAAATGGAAGCTATTGGTTGGGTCCTTGATCCATGTACCCCATTGGGGCAGAACCTCTTCATGTGGCTTATTTGACCACACCCATAACACAAGCCTCGAATCAATGTAGAAGAGTCAGAATATTCAAAACATGAGCCTATACTACTCTGAACCTGTTGAGTGGTCCTGCGTCACTTTGAGTTGGTCTACTCTGACCTCTATGTAACAAACTATGTGCCACTAGTGGACCACTAAAAGCGTTTTGTACATAGATTGTGGCGGCCCTGATGGCCCACTGTTGTTCTAACCCTTTCCCGAACTAAGAATTGCACTGAAAGTACCAAAGGTACGAACCTTCTTGTTTTGTTCCCTATTGACATTTTCCTTTTGATGAATCTTCTCAAGATCCATAACCAAGTCTAGCATAGCGAATGTTCCTTCTTCCACTAGTCGCATACTTTTGAATATCCGGAATCAACCCAAGGGAAAAATGATCAATCTTGTCATCATTCGTGGGGGTAAGGTGGGGATCATAATGAGATAACTTCTTAAACATAATGTTGTGCTCTAAAATAGATATAGTATCATGCCTTAAGGTCTCAAATGATACTGCAAGAGTGGCCCTACCTCCCGGTGGTAACCACTTCTTGATGAACATTTTGGTGAATTCTTACCAAGTCATTGAAGGTGCATTCTTCGGCCTACGTTTCTCCACCCCTTTTTACTCCTAGCAAGATAATGTCCTTCTTCGTCTCCTCAAGAAAGTCGTGTGGGTCTGCAAGAAGATTTACTCTCTTAAATGTCGGTGATCAAGCCTTATGAATTTTATGGTCAATTGTGTCCCTCGATTATTGGTTCTCTCATTCCTCACTGTTGGAGAGCTTGAATACCCATCTAAGGTTCTGTTGAGTTTGCATAGCCATGAGCTCTATATAAGTATCAATTGCCTTCCTTATGTCGATAAGGGTCTCATCTAAGCGATTTGGCACTGGAGATGGGGTAGGTGCCTCATCAACTTCTTCATCATACTTATCCACCATTATAGGAGCTACATGAACTGGTATAGTCCGTGCCTTTGCAGACTTGGGAGGTCATCCCCTAGGTCCGGCAGGGTCCTCGCAGAGCCGCATTGGTTATAGGAGCAACTTCTTTGTTCATGTTGCTACTACGTGTGTTCACCATATTTCTGCCAATCGAGATAGCGGGCAAATTAAGCAACATCTTATATTCAAGCTCGGTTGCACGGTCTAGAATAAGGAGAAAGGACGAAATATGTCTATAATGTCCTTGTATCCTTTCCAATGTAAGTGTGGTGCAAAATGCTCTCGTAAAGAGAACTCTACTATATACGATCCCTTAGACATCCTAGAGTCCCCAGAACCCCCCGAATGTCCACCCAGGGCTGGAGTATATTTGATCAATCAACTTCTCTCTTAGTTCTCCCTTATTACTTAAGACAATCTTGCCATAAATTCTAATAATGCCATATTGCAAAGTAGTGTTAGAAAAAAGATCTCTATCTACTAACATATGAGTTAATATGTATTAGGCTCATCATAGCTTGCTATTATTTCAGTCACCTATTTTGGTGGAACAGCCTTTAGTCTATAATGTTCGTTCTTAGAATCAAATTTTCGAGATAGTGCATCTGCCACCATATTGTCAACCTTCTTTTTGTATAGAATTTCATAGTTTAGTACCATTAGCATAGAAATTCCTTTGTGTTGAAGTGTCGTGATGATCCTTTGGTCATTAAGAATTTGAGACTAAAGTGATTTGTGCGAATCACTAAATGGCTAGGTGGCAAGTAGTGCCGCGGACTCTTTCTCATATATAGATAGACCGAAATGTTTTCGGCTAAGGACTTGGCTAAGGAAAGCAATGTCATTATATTTTTGCACTAGCACAGGCCTTATGCCAATGCCACTTATATCCACCTTCACTATAAAAGGAACTGAAAATTCAAGAAGAACTAAAATAGGGGGCTCTCACCATTACATTTTTCAATTCATTAAAAACTCTGGTTACATGATCATTCTAATTGAACCCTCATTTCTTAAGAAGATTTATTAATGGTTTAATTTCAAACAAATTAACTAATTTCTTGTAATACTCTGTAAGTGCAAGGAAGCCTCATAATTCCCTATCGATAGAAAGATAAGACCAATCAAGTATTGCTTCCATTTTTGATGAATCTATGCTAACACCATCTCTAGAGATAACTTGGCCTAGGTATTGTACTCGGGCCTCTGTAAAATTGCACTTAGATATCTTAGCAAATAATTTATTCGCTCTTAAAGTCTTAAATATAACTTCTAAATATTAATGATGTTCCTCTAAATTAAGATTGTAAATCAAAATATTATCAAAAAAAGGACAAACCTCCTTATGTATGGGCCAAATGCATCATGCATTAATGATTTAAATGTGGCGGAAGCGTAATTGAGCCCAAAGCGCGTCACTTTGCATTCCTAAAGTCCATGATGTCTGAAAAAATCAATTTGAAATTCATATCCAGGCCACATTCTTATTTGATGATATCTGAATCTCAAGTCTAACTTCGAGAAAAAACTAGTCTCATTTAGTTCATCCAATAGATCATCCACTACCTAATTGTGTATTTATTTTTTATTGTAATGTTATTCAACCTCTGATAGTCCACACAAAACCTCCAAAGTTGAATCCTTCTTCTTTACAAAAATTAGTGGTTGAAATGATTCTAGTCTCCAATATTTCCTTGACAATATTTTTAATGATAAATTTTTGGTCACAGGTTTTGAACCTGGTACCAACTCAATTAAATGATCATAATGCTTGTTTTGGGGGGATTCCTTGGGCTCTTGAAAAATGTCAGAAAATAGGGAGAAATTTAAAATAATCAGATTTACAACTGGTCGTTGAAAAATAGCCAAGTTTCAAAAGTTATTGAAATTTAGTCACTTTTTATGTAAAGATAATTTGAGTGAAAATACTGTTCAAAATCCAAAAAATACGCCCGCATATTTTACGGGAGTTCCAGCATAAGTATGCTTGAACTCCCACATATTATACGGGAGTTCCAGGATAACTATGCTGGAACTCCCGCATATTTTACGGGAGTTCCAGTAAGTAAAAATGTCCAGTATAATATACTGGAATTTGGAGCACTGGTGCTCCAGTCTCCCGTATATTATACATGAGTTAGCAAAGTATACCGGTCCAACATAATATGCTGGAGTTCGTATACAAATGCCCCAGAACTCCCGTATATTATATGGGACAGGTCTCTATTGCAACAAAATAGTAGCTATTTTTCATTGACTTGATAAATGCTGGCTATTTTTGATTGACCAGTGCGAAAACTGGCTATACCATGATATTTTGACTAGAAAATAGTTCTAACAAGTTCTTTATTGGGATTTTTACATGTATATACCACTTTTACTAAATTATTACATTCATTGTCTAACTTTTGATTTAATTACAATTTTTAAACTTAATTACTAACTATATACCATAATTCAAATTAACCACACTATTAGTGGGTCCTCTTAATAGGACACAATTATAATCTAACACACCCCACACAAATAAAATACTAATATATTTTATTTTTTTTTCTAAATACCCATCCCCCACGTGCTACCCTCTCTTTTCCTCCCTCATTTCTTTCTCACTCTCTCTCTCTCTCTCCTTCTTTCTCTCTTTATGTATTATTCTTTCTCACACTCTCTATCTCCTTCTTTCTCTATGTTGCTTCTGAAGATGAGGCATTTATGGCTTTCAACCGAGAAATCGACGCTTATTCACTGCAAAATGAAAGGAGATCTGCTTCATTGTTGTATGATACACCGGACTGGAAATGCGTGGAAGTCATGCCTCTAGCTGGAAATAATATGAGCGAGTGGATAGCGGAGTTGGATTCTATTGCAAGGGAAGACGAGGCGGAGCTAGTTCCAAGAGATATAGGAAGTTGAGGCAGAGCTAGTTCCAACTGCTAGCCTTGATCAATCGAGGTGGAGAACTCAAAACGAGCAGCAAATCTACTCCTACTTCAATTGTAGTTTAGTAGTCTTAATTTTTTAGATTAATTATAGTTGATATTATATACAGTTTATATTTGTAGTTATTTTGTGGTCATGTAAATTAGCTGTGTTAATTATGTGTATAAATTGTAGTTGCTATTATCTACAACTTATAAATGTAGTTATTAGTTGTAAGAATATATATTTTAATTGGTTATTAAAGTGTAGTTTAGCAGTCTTAATTTTGTAGATTAATTGTAGTTGATATTATCTACAGTTTATATTTTTGTAGTTATTTTATAGTCATGTCGATTAGCTACTTTTTTGGAAATAATCTATCAGCTAACTACATTTAATTGGTTGATAAATTGTAGTTTAGTAGTCTTAATTTTGTTGATTAATTGTAGTTGATATTATCTACAGTTTATATTTTTATAGTTATTTTGTAGTCATGTAGATTAGCTACTTTTTTGTAAACAATCTATCAGCTAACTACATTTAATTTGTTGTTAAATTGTAGTTTAGTAGTCTTAATTTTGTAGATTAATTATAGTTGATATTATATACATTTTATATTTGGAGTTATTTTGTGGTCATGTAAATTAGATGTGTTAATTATTTGTATAAATTGTAGTTGCTATTATCTACAACTTATAAATATAGTTATTAGTTGTAAAAATATATTTTTTAATTGGTTGTTAAATTGTAGTTTAGTAGTCTTAATTTTGTAGATTAATTGTAGTTGATATTATCTACAGTTTATATTTTTTGTAGTTATTTTATAGTCATGTAAATTAGCTACTTTTTTGGAAACAATCTATCAGCTAACTACATTTTATTGGTTGTTAAATTATAGTTTAGTAGTCTTAATTTTGTAGATCAATTGTAGTTGATATTATCTACAGTTTATATTTTTGTAGTTATTTTATAGTCATGTAGATTAGATGTGTTAATTATGTCTATAAATTTTAGTTGATATTATCTACGACTTTATAAATGTATTTGTAGTCATGCCGATTAGTTGTCTTAATTTTATAGATTAATTGTAGTTGCTATTTTCTATATTTTTACAAATATTATTATTTTGAATTCTAATAACTGTCAGATGTATTCAGATTAAACAACAAATATAGCAAATTAGATACTATAATCATTAAAATAAATTATCCACATGTTATCTCATTACCATTTCCAGCTTAATACCAAACAACAATTTCACTACAAGTAAATTATTTTTTAACAAAAATTCGGTAACACATTACACTACAATTACATTTTTTTAATGCAATCTGTTATGTAGAAAATAGCAACTACATTTCATGTGTTAATTATCTGTATGAATTGTAGGTGCTATTATCTACAACTTTATAAGTGTATTTATTTTGTAGTCTTCAACACAAACCAATGTCTATTGAAGCTATGTACTATGGCAGTATTATTTGAAGAGAAGAGAAGAGAAGATAGAGAAAAAACAAAAGAGTAATGGCCTTAGATATAATGTACCGAAATGTACACATTCAAAATTGTAGATGGTACGTAGATAACTTGTGGATAATATATTTCTATGATTGTAGTATCTATTTATTCCGTTTGTTATTTACTCTAACTACATCTGGCTTTTATATACTATTATTACCTAGAATTTGAAGGTATTTCATAAAAATAATGAACATAGACAATTACAAAATTAAACACAATAACATGATACAGTTATATGCGATTATGAAATGGAACTTGAAGGTATCTCATAAAAATGATAAACATATACAACTACAAAATTAAATACAATAAGCTGGTAGATTGTTTCCAAAAAAGTAGATCATTAATCTTCAACTACAAATTTGCCGTAACTAAATTAGAAAACAATTGACTATTTCTTCTTTCTATGCATTCCAGTCTTCTCATTCAAAGCGGGAGCACCCTTCCTCCTTGCTAGCATGCATGTAACCTCACTTATGTGGTGCAAAATAATGTCCATTCTGCACAAAACAAAATAACTAAATTTATAAAGTTGCAGATAATAGCAACTATAATTTATACACATAATTAACACAACTAATCTATATGACTACAAACTAACTACAAATATAAACTGTAGATAATATCAACTACAATTTAGCTACAAAATTCGTGAACTTCAAGAATCACATTCAGCAACTTCAATTTGAAAGCTGATTGCAATTAAATACGTATATCATGGCCAACATGAAATTAAGAGGACACTAAAAATAATACAAACAAGAACTGCAAATCAGAAATACCAAGAAAAAAGTATGACAAATTTACAAGAGAGCCTAAAACATTAATGCGTCCTCCAATAAAATTCGGATATTAGGTCAATATAATACTCAAAAGGTTTCGGTACACATACAACGTAACAACTAGAAGAAAAGAAATGTCTCACAAAAACTTACTCTTACTTTTCCCCATTTCAATTATATGAACAACAAATATGAAGCTTCAATGTAGGTTTAATTCAATTGTAGGCAATGTAGGTCTATGAAGTAGATAGAATCATTTAAGAAATTGTTCTCGGCAGTACAAAGATTCCCTCCCAAATTTTATTCTTCAATTGTAGTAAGACTCACTCTTACTTTTCCCTTTTCACTTTAATATCCATAATTAAAGTCAAGCCCAACTACAACATGTTTCTACTTTAACCAACACAAAAGTTAAATATATTTCTTCCTTTTTGGGGTGATTGGCGAGTGGAGCTCATTTGGTACATAGAATGAAAAAGAAAATATGAACCAGAAATGTAATATAGGTATTATGAACATTTTTAGTAATATAGTTTTGAATTTGGTACATATATGAAAAAAATCCCTTCTTTATTTGCTTTGGAGGCCCATCATCTATCTGTTAGTCTCGGCCATAGTCAATTGGACTCCCATTATGCACTGTTCCAGTTTAAGCAACTTCTAGATTGTTTTCACATCGCACAACTCACTTGGGCGGGAAACATCATTCTCCACCAAGTGAAAATTGCACGGGGCGTCTTATTTGGGCGCCCCTTTTTAACCTGTATCCGCTTTGTCTTTTTGTTTATATCCGTACCTATTTTTTCACATAACTTCAGCCCACGTGGCTTGTATTTCTTTTGTACTGGACAACTTAAGTTGAAAACGGCCGAAGTGTTTATTTTATAACTGGACAACTTAAGCTGGAAACAGCCTGCGTGTTTATTTTATTACTGGACAACTTAAGCTGGAAATGACCGAAGTGTTTATTTTATAACTGGACAACTTAAGCTGGAAACGACCGAAGTGTTTATTTTATAACTGGACAACTTAAGCTGGAAATGGCCTAAGTGTTTATGTTTATTTTATAACTGGACAACTTAAGTTGGAAACGGCCGAAGTGTTTATTTTATTACTGGACAACTTAAGCTGAAAATGACCGAAGTGTTTATTTTATAACTGGACAACTTAAGCTGGAAACGACCGAAGTGTTTATTTTATAACTGGATAACTTAAGCTGGAAACGGCCTAAGTGTTTATTTAATAACTGGACAACTTAAGCTAGAAACGGCTTAAGTAAACTTAAGCTCTAAAGCTTAAGTAAAACTTAAGCTCTAAAGCTTAAGTAAAACTTCAGCTGAAGTTTCCCAGTGCAAAAGAAACACTTCAGCCTTGTGAGCTGAAGTTATGTGAAAAAGTGGATACGGATGCAAACAAAAAGACAAAGCGGCAGTCGAATCACTGTTCGCGACCCAGGATTCTATTTTATCATCAATCCAATCCCCTCATGTAAATACCATGGAATAAGGTTTGATCTTATTCATGGAGAATCCGTAACTATTTCAAAAATAGAAAGTTCGACACAATAGGGATTTTTTTTTGGAAATTGAAAGCAGTTACTAATTCATGATCTGGCATGTACAGAATGAAAACTTCGAAAAACTTCGAGATCACCGAGTTTCTCGAGAATCCTTGAATCAGTCAGCAAATTTGTAAGTCCATCAATCTTTAGTGTAATAGTCTCACTAGCCCGTAGACTAGTCCAGTAGTTAAAATAGGGCATAAAAAACGGGTACGACTGCAAATGCCCCGATATGACGAACCTATCCTACCTGACATAAATATGCTACGTGGCCTTATATGTAATACAATTGGGGCCATATAATTAAATAAATAAAAACTTTATCGCTTATTTTCTATGAAAAATTTGGTCCCTATGATTAATGATAATAACATGCCTAAATTAGGTATGTTATTATCACTTGGCGGTTCCGAACCGGAACCGGACCGGAATCGCGGCCCTGCCGGTTCTGCCGGTTCCAGCGGCCCGGTTCTGCCGGTTCCAGCGGCCCGGTTCCGGCGGTTTTGATTCTAGCGGTTCTCGAGAATCGTGGCGGGGCGGTTCTACCCGTTGGAACCGCCAGAACCGGAACCGGAACCGGTTCTGGCGGTTCCAAAGGGTTCCGGCGGTTCTGTAACGGTAATTTTCCAAAAAAAAAATTAAAAATTATTTCCAAACAGCTCTTTGCAAAAAGTAGCCGTTTGGAAGTTTAAAAAATAGCCATTTGGCCCCCAAACTTTAATTTAACCCCAAACTTTATATAATTACACTATTTTTCATTTCTCAACTATAAATACCCCCTCAATCTTTCATTTTTATTCACCAATTCATCAATATCTCTCAATCTCTCTCAAGCTCTCTTTCAATCTTTCTAGTGCAAGTGCTTAATTTATTGTTGCAAATTCGTGAAACATTGTGAAGTTGTTGAATTGAAGTTTTCAAGTGTTCAATTTCAACGATTTTCAATTTTCAAGAAGTTCGTCAATCTGGTAAACTCGTTTCAACTCTTATGTACTAATAGTATTTTTTTGTGTTGTTACTTTGCTTAATTATAATTATTATGGCATTTTCGTTGAAAAATATGTTCGGTAAAGGAAAAGCTAAAACCGATGAAAGTAATGGACAAAATACTACCCCTCCCTCGGCTCCCCGGCCTAGAAAAGATAAGCATGTTCAAAGTAGTAGCCAACCTAGAAATCCTAATGAACCCTTCGGAATCCTTGATAGTGATCACCCTTGTTTTCAATTTAGCGATATTGATTTTCTACATGATGTAGCAGTTGGTGATAGAATAGACGATGATATTATGAATGCTCTTTATCCTAATGCGCTTATCTTAGAGGGAAATGAGGATGATGATAGTGATGAAACCCAAGCTCCAGTAGATTTAGATGATACACCTACTAGTCCTGCTCAAAACTTAGGTGATGAACCGGCACATCCACCCGTACAAACTCCCACTTTTAGTAGACAACCTCCTAAACGTACAGAAACATCATTAGTTTGGCAATTTTTTATTCAACTAAGAGAACAAAATAAGACTAAGTGTAAATCTTGTGGGAAATTACGTGTTCATAGGTATACTGGAGATCGTAGCGGCACGGGTAGTTTAGTTAAGCATATAAGATTACACCCTAGCGATAAGGCTAGATATTTGCAATTGAAAGCGCAACAAGAGGGGAGGACAAGTGCTGATTCTACAGTTAACCCAAGTACTGGTTCAAATCTAGTTCAACCAGGAATAAACACAGTCACCGGAGGTATATTATATTACGATCCAAATAAGGATTGTGAAGAATTAGCGAAAATGATTACTGTTATGTGTTTGACTTATTCTTTTGCTTCTAATCCTGCATAGATTCATTATATTAGAAGAGTATTTAATCCTACGTATAAAGGTTGGCCTCGTGCAACAGTTAAGGCCGATATTTATAAATACAAGCATGAATATGAACAATACTTGCGCTATTTTTTTACCCATATAACTAATCGTATGTCTATTACAACTGATATTGGTAGAAATAATAATGATTGTGATTATCTAATCGTAACCAGTCATTGGATAGACGAAGACTGGACAATGCAAAAACGCATTATTGCATATAGGATAATTAATTCACGGCACACGGGTAGGTTTGTTGCTAACACTGTTTCAGATGTATGCAGATATTTTTGTTTTAGTGATAAAATAATTTCTATGGATAACGCTTCTAGCAACACTAGTGCAATAGGTATGCTAACTAGAACACTTAATCCTGCTTTTACTAATATTTTCCATGTTAGATGTATATGTCATATTTATCATTTAATTGTTGTTGATGGTATGAGAATATTAAATTTAGAAATTGAAAAGGTTAAAATGGCTCTTAATTGGCTATTTTATTCAAACCGTAGAAGTAGACTTAGAGAATATTTTAAAAAGTGTGACGAATATGGCCTTAGAGAAAGAAAGGTTCCTAAACCTTGCCCGACTAGGTGGAATTACATGTATGAAAGTTTAGTAGTAGCGTACGAATATATAAACCCAATTAACGCTACGTATAATTCTCGGGATTGTGGTGAGGAAGATAATGACATGCTAACTACACAAGATTGGACTAACATTAAAATTCTTTTAGATTTTTTAGAACATTTTTGTGTGGCTACAAATGCTTTATCTGGCCAATATTATCCAACTATTTCTAACTGTTTAGTTTATATTGCCGCACTTGCTAATTTGTTTGTTGATTTTAGCGAGGGGGGGGGGGACATTTATGAAATTGCAATAACTGAAATGAAAAAGGAGTTTAAAAAATATTTTTTTCCAATCCCTCCTATATTTGGTGTTTCTGCTATGTTAAATCCAACTATGAAATTAAGAGGTCCTCACTTTTGGTATTCTACTATTTATCAATCTTTAGATCTTTCAGAAGTAGAAATTGCTACACTAGCTAATGCGAAAGCATCAATTAAAGTTAATGCTCAAACTGTTTATTATGCTTATAAACAGCTTATAATGCTTATAAACAGGCGTTAGAGCATGCTAGGCCTAATATTCCAACCCCTACTTCGTCTACAACACAGTCGTCTATGAGAGCTGCTGGCTTAACAGCTCTTAAATCGTGGACGGAGTTCAGGGGTACTCAAGGGGATAATTTAGATGAAATTTCCCATCTAAATGAGCTTCAAGTTTATTTATCGCATGGACTAGAGAATGAGAATCCAGACGGCTCTTTCGACCTTTTGGATTAGTGGAAGACAAGGGAAAAGCATTTTCCCGTTCTTGCAAGGATGGCTCGGGATGTTCTGTCGATTCAAGCGTCAAATGTTGCATCGGAGAGCGCTTTTAGTCAAGCAAGACTACAAATAGGTGATCACAGAGCGTCGATGCGGGACAGCTTGGAAAAATTAGTGCTTTTTCGAGATTGGATCCGCGCAGAAAAAAGGAACTTTGGCCTAGCTGAATCACAACCAGAAATAGATGAGTGCTATGAAGAAATGATAGCAAAACTTGCTCAGGAAGCAACTTCACCCGGAAGTGGTGATGAACAAGCTTCATTTCCACCACCGCCAACACAACCACCTCCAAACCTTGAAGGTTTTATGAGATTTGTTAGAAATAATGCATAAATTATGATGTAACTTGTACATTGGCATGTCTTCTTTTAGTTTTTTTTCCTTTTAATGGTGGTATTAGTACCATGTTGTGCTCATTCCATTGGGGGAAGGAAGACTAAGAAAGATATGCCATTTTGGTCAATAAATATGCTCTTTATCATATCCTTGAATATCTTTTGTGTCAATATTTCTTTGTCTTTACGTCTATATCAATCCTTGAATATTTATATAACATACAACACAATATACTAATGACAACATTCTTTTATCAATATATACTACTTATATACAATTTATACTAATTACTAACTACAACACAATATACACTACTTATATATAATATATACTACCTAAATACAATATATACTATTTATATACAAAATATACACTACTTATACACAATATATAATAATTACCAAACACAATATATACTATACTAATAACATAGTACACCATATAAAATATACAATATATTAATGACTACTATACAAGATATTGATTTAAAAAAAAAATTTAGAACCGCAGAGAACCGCCGGAATCGCCAGAACCGCCGGAACTGGAACCGCCAGAACCGGAACCGGATGGTACCCGGAACCAGTTCCACCTTCAGAACCGTCAGAATCGGAACCGCCAAAATCGCTAAAACTGCCAGAACCGAAACCACTAGAATCGGAACTGCCAGAACCGAAATTACAGACCAAAAGAAACCCAGAACCAAAACCGAATACAGCCTTATGCCTAATAACGTACAGTTGAATGATAATCTACTTGTACACAACTTTTGCAGCTACCGAAAAGTCAAGAAACAGCGCTACTACCTACCCCTGAAGCAAATCTTAAAGTCCAAGTTCCAATGGATAGCCCCTTAATGCTGCTTTATTTGATGGAATTTTAATTAATGTAAATGGTTTGGATGGCAATAATGAACCAATTCTACCGGTAGCCCATCTTGAAACACAGGTGGGACCAAACCATTTAAACTTTTTGCCGCCACCTGAAAATCAAGAACCAACCCCACCACCGCATGAACCACATATAAAAGTGCAAGTTCGAATGATGGGACTCCTCAATGCTGCTTTATTTGATGGTATAATTGTCAATGAGGATGATTTGGGTGGTAATGAAGAACCATTTCTAGTTTCTACCAGTTGCTAATCTTGAAGAACATGTGGGACAAAATCATTTGGCTCGCAACAATGACCCACCACAAGGGGGAAAGTGCGGCGGCGCATGCAAGTTTGGGAAAAAATAGATTTCCGCACCTAATTATGAAGTTCTACTGTTTATTCCAAATGATTAGGGGTGTATAAAGAAAATCGGTAAATCGCACCAACCCGATAATCCGAGTCAAATCGAGAAAAAAACCCGACTATGATTTGGTTTGACTTGGTTTAGTGTTGGAAAAAAAAAACCCGACCATAATTGGTTTGGTTTGGTTTTAACTAAAGAAAGTCAAACCGAAACCAAACCAACCCGACATTACATATATAGCAATTTTAGATATATTTACTATATAAATATACTTATTGTAATGTAATTTATAAATATTTCTTAAAAAATTTCATAATTTTATCTTTTAAGGTATTATTTCAAGGTTTGATTTAGAACTTTTGAATGCTCAAATAAGTTTTATAGCCATTAATATTAGTAAATTAAATAATGCTAGCAATCAATACTAATGCTACAAAAGACATTCAATTCAATATTACGAACGAGTTGTATTAAATGTCTATTTTTCATTTTGTAATAATTTAGATAAAAATAGATAACCTATTTTTATTTTTCTTTAGCTTTTAGGCATATAATTAATACTCTCTCATTAGTCTATCTAGTTTAGCATGAATTAGTGCTTCTAGATTATGTTTATTTTTATTATGACTTTTTAATTAGCAATATTTATAGTACATAATTTTATTATTTTTTATTGTTGAATATTTTAGGATAATGTCATGAGTCATGACATATCTCATATTTTGTATTATTTTCTTGAAAAATACTTTATATAGTTGTATCTTACTAGGATTAAAGAAATATTTTGAGCTAAACCCCGAGAAAGATCGATATTGAAAAACCCGAATTTATTGGTTTGGTTTGGTCTTTAGATTTAATAATCCGACATAATTGATTTGATTTGATAATTGTAAAATCCGAACCAACCCGATCTATGTACACCCCATCAATATGAAACCTTTGGTAGAAGAGGTAAGACATTTGAGAGACAAAATCTGGTTAGGTGGCTTAATGGTTATCAAGATAATCAACAAAAGAGACAATGTCCGGAAAATCGAATATATGAGGCTAATATCATAACATCAGATACACTAGGAGGTTGTGCAGGCATGATTAGGCAAAGAAATGAAACCATACAACATTCCATTACTAAAATTCAAGAAAAAGGGCGCCAAGAAAAAGGGCGCCGGTATAAACTATCTGTTAGCTGTAGAGAGTTTTGGAAAAGTGAGTTTCTTATATTGCTCATCAAAGTATATATAGAGTACAGAGAAATCAAAACCTACCAACTATAGGATTGTACAATAATGAAGGAAAATCAAAACCTACAAACTATAGGATTGTACAATTAATGAGAGAATATTCTACCAATAATAAAAAGATACACAAAAGATATTTACAATATTTCCTAATACACCCCCTCAAGATGGAGGGCCGGAGGACACTCCAATCTTGGACATCAGCAGAAGAAGCCGAGGACGAGAAAAGTGCTTGGTGAGAGCATCAGCAAGCTGATCAGCAGAGGATACATGAGCAACACGAAGGGACCCATTCTGGACCAATTGACGAACAAAGTGATAATCAATGGAGATGTGTTTCATGCGAGAATGAAACACAGGGTTGGCACAGTGATAAGTGGCGCCAATGTTGTCACTGTAAATGACAGGAGCAGCCGGAAGAGGGACATGAAGCTCGCGCAGCAGGGAATGAAGCCAACGTACTTCAGCGGCAGCAGAAGCAATGGCACGATACTCAGCCTCAGTAGATGATCGTGCAACGGAACGCTGCTTTTTGGAGCTCCATGAAATAGGATTTGGCCCTAGAAAAACAACATAGGCACCAGTTGAGGAGCGGTCATCACAGTTTCCACCCCAATCAACATCAGAGAAACAATGCAGAGGTATAGCAGTTGAAGGACGCAGCCAGACGCCAAAGTCACGCGTCCCATTCAGATACCGGAATAGGTGCTTAACTGCACCCCAATGAGTGACAGTAGTAGCATGCATGAACTGTGAGAGTTTATTCATAGCAAAGGAGATATCAGGACAAGTGAAGGAGAGATACTAGAGGCCTCCAAGGGCCTGCCGATAGGCGGATGCGTCCGTAGGGGTCGAGCCGTCGGCCAGATGAAGGCGAGTTGACGCCGCTGTTGGCGTCTGAACAGGATTTGACTCCAGCATATTATGACGAGTCAAAAGATCAACAACATATTTACGCTGAGAAAGAAAACACCCCTTGGAGCTGCGCAGAACTTCAACACCAAGAAAGTAGCTTAGATCACCCATGTCTTTAAGAGAAAACTGAGACCCAAGAGAGTCAATCACACGGTTCAAGAAAGCAGAATCATTACCCGTTAATATGAGATCATCAACATACACCAAAAAATAGGCCGTAATACCAGAGTGATGAAAGACGAAGAGCGAAGTGTCAGAGGTAGTGTTGACGAAACCCATGGTCAGAAGGCTTTGGCGGAGCGCACTGTACCATGCCCGGGGTGCCTGTTTGAGACCATAAATAGCTTTCTGTAACTTACAGACATAAGATGGATAGGCTTTGTCAACAAAGCCCGGTGGTTGTGCCATATAAACATCCTCTGTAAGCCTCCCGTGGAGAAAGGCATTGTTCACATCCATTTGACGAAGAGGCCAGCCCTTAGATACAGCTATACTGAGAACCAAACGCACAGTTTCCGGCTTAACAACCGGACTGAAAGTCTCCTGGAAATCCACACCTGGACGCTGATGAAAGCCCTTTGCAACAAGCCGGGCTTTGAACTTATCCACAGTGCCATCAGGCTTGCGTTTGATGCGATAAACCCACTTGCAACCCACAACATTCTGCGAGGAATCAGGCTGGACAAGATCGCAAATGCCATTCCGTAGCAGAGCATCAAACTCTGATGACATAGCAGCGCGCCAGTGCTCATCAGACATAGCACTGGACAGGGTCTGAGGTTCAGTAACAGCATGAGAGGTGACAGCAGACATACCAAATTTCTTGTTGGGCATAAAGATGTTATTTTTGCTGCGTGTCTGCATATGATGACCACCTTGAGAGGATGCAGGTGGCGGCATAATGGGTGTAGCGGTGGCAGGGGCCGCTGGCGGTGCCGGAAGGGGCGCTGGTGGCGCGGGCGGTGGCACCAGGAGTGCATCCGGTGAAGGATTGCTGGTGGGAGCACCGGCAGGTACTGGGTGGCAACAGCGGAAGGACTTCTAGGGAGACCGGAATGGGTACAGGAGGAGACTCGGGGTTAGACATTTTGGAGAACGGGAAGACATCTTCATGGAAGGTGACATGACGCGAGACGAAGATTTTAGACGTTGAGGGATCAAAGCAGAGATCTGCGCTTTGAGTAGTAGAGTAGCCGAAGAGGACACATGCACGAGATCTGGGTTCCATTTTGTGTGAGGTGTAGGGCCGAAGCCAAGGGAAGCATTGACAGTCGAAGACACGTAATTTGGCAAGGTTGGGGCGTTTCTGGAAGAGAGACTCAAAGGAGGAGCGCATCGAGAGATTTGTCTTGGGAAGACGATTAATGAGGTAGACTGCTGTACCAAAGGCATAAGGCCAGTAAATGAGAGGTATAGAGGCATGATGAAGGAGAGTGAGACCAGTATCGACAAGATGACGGTGACGGTGTTCAGCATAGCCATTATGCTGAGGAGTATGAGGAGGTGACGTAAGATGAGAGATGCCATGAAGGCAAGAAAATAGCGTAAAGCGAGAAATTCACCCCCATTGTCAGTATACAGAGTAATGATTTTAGCAGAGAAATATTTCTCTACAATGGATTTAAAAATGGGGAAGGTTTGTGAGACATCAGATTTACGGCGTAAAGGAAAAAAACCAAACATACTTAGAGAAATGATCAACAAAGATGACATAATATTTAAACCCTTCATTAGAAATAATCGGAGAGGTCCATACATCGGAGAAAATAAGCTCCAGGGGGGGCAGTAGAAGACAGACTTGACTCAGAAAAAGGTAACATATGACACTTATGAAGTTTGCAAGATACACAGGCAAGATCAGACACATTACTGGACGCTATACTGCTACACGATACTAAATGACGCAAGGTTTTAGCTGACGGGTGACCAAACTGAGAATGCCACAATGACGCAGAGAGCTTTTGTGCTGTGAGGGCAGATGGGAGACTGGGAGCCGCCGGCCAGTAGTAGGTGTTGCCCCTAAGTGGGCCGCGAACGAGCGTTGCCCACGTGCGACGATCCTTCACCTGAAAATCAGTATCAGAAAGAACAACGTTAACATTATTGTGGCGACATAATTGGGCAACAGAGATCAAATTTTTATGCATATGTGGAACACAGAGAGCCCCGGTAATAAAAGAGAGGAATGACTGTTAAGTTGTCCAGTATGAGTAATTGTCAAACCTTCACCGTTACAAATAACCACATTGTCGAAGCCAGTGTAAGGACTGTGAAGAGACATGTTGGCAAGATCAGAGGTTATGTGATGAGAGGCATCAGAGTCCAAGATCCAATCGGATGCAGAGGGAATCGTCGGAGAGTGATGGGCTGTGTGAGCAGCTGGATAGGGCGGCGAAGCATAAGCTGGCCGCGGCAATGGTCCACCGTAAGGGGGCTGGTTGGCGCCGGAGACGGGATAGGATGGGTAGCGGCGCGCGGAGTGGCCAAATTCACTGCAGAGTTGGCACTTCCATTGTACCCGCGAGATTGACCATTGCTGGAGTAACCACCGCGACCAGAGACTGACCCGCGGCTACCGAATCGGTGACGGACTGGCTGCTGTCCGGCGACGAAGGCAGCCGACGGAGCCGAGTCGGATGTGACGGAGGTGGCCGGCACACGAGCAGTAATCTGAGCCTCCATGCTTAACAGCTTGTCATGTAATTCAGCAAAAGAGATGGGAGACTCACGGGCTTGGATGGCATGAGAGAGTTCCATATACGGGTCATCAAGACCATTTAGAACCTTTATAACAAGATCCTCAGAATGAATGGTAACACCCAGGAGAGATAATTCATCCACAATCACGCGAATATGTGCATAAAGTCAGTAATAGATTTAGAACCTTTTACCGGATTGTGGAGCTGCTGTTTGAGAGCCATGATACGACCACGAGAAGCGGTGTCGTATGTGTACACGAGGATGTCCCAGGCCTATTTAGAGGTTTCCGCAGCGGCAATGAAGGAGATTATCATGGGTGTGATCGACGAGATGATGGCACTGAGAATAAGGTTGTCCTGGCGAATCCAGTAAGGATATGCTGGATTGGGGGAAGTCACGTCGTTGTCAACGATAGTGGCCGGTGGGCATGGCTTCGATCCGTCCAAGAAGCCGAGGAGATCGTAACCCGTAAGGAGGGTTCGAAATTGAAATTTCCACGCCAGGTAATTAGTGGAGTCCAATTTGAGCCGATGCATTTATGGCAATCAGCTGGAATGGCGCGGTTGACGTCGTGGCGGCCATGAGCGCGAGGCAAGGAGAGGAGGCGCTGGACGACGTTAAGAAAAAGAGGGCTGCCGATTAGTGCAGCGGTGGTGGCGGCGGGCTCCGATGAGAGGAGCTATGACGGCGGCGGGTAGTATGTATTTAGGGTTTGTTTGGCGATAAGCCACTGGCGTATGATACCATGTAGAGAGTTTTGGAGAAGTGAGTTTCTTTTATTGCTCACCAAAGTATATAAAGAGTACAGAGAAATCAAAACCTACCAACTATAGGATTGTACAATAATGAAGGAAAATCAAAACCTACCAAATATAGGATTGTACAATTAATGAGAGAATATTCTACCAAAAATAAAAAGATACACAAAAGATATTTATAATATTTCCTAATATTAGCCACCCTCACCTTCATATTTCTATTGAAGGGTCCATCCGAATTTTTATTTGTTTGACCATATTTGGATCCACGGTACTATATATTGACCCGCTAGCAATTAACACTATCATCGGTGATTTCTTGACCCATCCTACAACCTTAATTATTTTTGGGGTCTAGCCAAGGCCCAATAAAGCAGATAAGGAGACTCCTGCGTTTTTCACTTCCTCCGCTACTCAACAGCTTGTTCTTCTTCCTCCATCCCATCGTATGTCACAACCCAACTTTTCCTCCGTTTGGGTATCGTAATGTCATCTAGTCTTAGGGACTAAGTAAGCTAACATTTTACAAATAACAAAATAATAGAAGAACGAAGAACATCTAACAATTTGAAAGGGGAAATCTCCACAAAATTTACAATTCTCAGTATCGGCGATACAAGTCATAAGCTCTACGGAGTTCACTATAACTTTTAAAATATAATTGTCTCGAAATAGGAGTGAATAGTATAAATACAAAACAAGAAGTTGACTCTGAAGCCTGCGAACACAGTAGCAGGTTTACCTTGAGTCTATACAGCAACGGACCGTACATCTACTAACGATCTAATACCTGAATCTGTACAAATAAAATATGCAAAAGTGTAGTATGATCACACCACAGTGGTACCCAGTAAGTATCAAGACTAACATCGGTGGATTAGTGACGAGGAACAGTCAAGACAGCTATTGGTCTTATAAAATGAATAAGCATAACATGATATTTATATAAAGACAACGCAATATGACTAACAATATGGTAACTTCAATAAGAAAGGAAACAACAAGTAATAGCGTAACATCATAACAGAAGAGTGAATGAAAATACAACCCAAATCTAAAATCACAAATACAATAAAGACAAGTAATAACTCAAAAACTACGATAGTTTTCACATCAGGTCTTAGCCAACAAACTCCAATAAATTAGTCAGAACCTTCAAGTATAAATCTTTCTCCCATAAGTTTTTGAATAGAAATCTTTAGAATATAATCCTTCCCAATAAGGTATTTCGAAATATATTTCCTTCAAATAAATATTCTTCAAACATAGTTCTTTCAAGATAAATAAATTTCGAATATAAACTTTTATCCTTCGAATATAAGTCACCATGTGACACCAAATCTCATAATCATACAATACGGGTCTTAGTATCTGAACCCTAACAATTGGCAACATGTTCCCTTGTTATACCTCATAACATCATAACGACTGACATGCCAAATAAAACCATTCTCACATGGTAGGAAAGTAAACAAGGGTGTGTGTCCATACTCGGCAATATCAAGAAAATCTTTTATCCGATAAGGGTGCTTAACCACGTTTACGCTTGTGCTAGTGTCTTAACATAGTTCATACAACCTAGTATGCATAAGGAAAAGAACAGACAATACGTAAAATGTACACAGGGGTAGAATTAATAAAAGACAATAGCTCAGAACATAGTGATAATAATAGGGGATCTCTCAAGATACCATCCCGTAGTCCCAAACGTAATTGTGAAAGGAATCTACCAGAATACCGTTTCGTAGTCCCAAAGTAAATATGTAGAATAGGAGGATCTACCGAGATACTGTCATGTAGTCTCAAAGGTAAATGTGGAGGGGAATCTATCAGAATACCGTTCTGTAGTCCCAAAGTAAATATGCAGAATAGGGGGATCTACCAAAGTACCATTCTGTAGTCCCAAAGTAAATATGCAAGAAACTAACAGAAATAACAGTTACAATACGACAAAAACCTCATGCATCACTACAACAAGTACAATAGCAAAAACGATAATAATGCAAAGTACGGAGAGTAAATCAACTCAAAAACTTTATATCACAAAGAAATGGAAGAACAAGTGTCACGCCCCAACCTTGGGGAGTGCAACCAGTGCTCAACCGAGTAGACCCGATCGAGCAAGCCTGTTAGACACTTCATACCCAACCCGCTTATAACCAAGAAAAGGCATGTTTTAACTAGTTCAAATAGTGCAAGGATCAAATATTTGCAACATCACTAATTCATTCCATTTTAATATGTCATTGTTAATTTTTTGTGATATTACAATCTAGTGGAACAAGAGACCAAAACATGTCGTAATCCACCTGACCTTTCTATCACCCATACATAACCCACATAAATGTCTATGGAGCCTCTAAAATACAAAAGGCAGCTATGATAATTTCGGCAACAAGGCCCAAGCTATACCTTAAAATGTGGTAAAATATACACAAAAGATGCACTACATGACCTGGAATGAAATAGCTCTCACCAAGTCTGCTGGGAAGAAAATGATGATGATGTACCACTAGCTGTGCTCAACATTGTCTGTTATGGAACCACCTACATCCATTTAAAGATGTACCCCCCAGTAAATGCGACGTTAGTACTGTCGAATAGTACTAGTATGTAAAGCTAAAATACCATCTTAGTTACATGAAAAATGAAACAAAGGGGAATAGTCATAATGTACCATAAGAGCTTCAACCGATACTAAAATCATCAAATAAGGATACATAAGTTCTCAAGTCAATCTTAATTTTTGTAGATTGATATTCTTTAGTGCTATGTACCATAATCCATAGTACCACAGCTTTCTTATACGAAGTTCGATCTCGACCTTAGGTCATCTTATTTGAGACATCAACCATATTCATAATTTCAATCATCAATTCTAGCACAATTACCACCATGTGTGCAGCATGGCGTCCGATCACGGCCTGATCAGCTAGGCCATCTCACTTGAGACATTATCCTTTCAATCGATCATCTCACTTCATATTTCTTTCCCATCTTTCAGTACACTAGCACGAGTGGCCTTATTTATTAAGTCGTTCTTGGACCTTGGCCATATTTTACAATTCAAGTTTTTCTTTTTCACACATTCAATAACACTATCATCATCGACAATAAGGTCTATAATGTAAGGCATTTGTACACATATGGGGAAGACTTGAAAAATCATAAGCACATAGAGGCCTTTCATACAAATTGGCATAACAATCTTTATTTCATTTTTGACAAGAAGCCTTCACCTTTCTCAATACACATTTCACATTTTTATACACATCCTTAAATGACATGATAACATAATAAAAATTTAGAGCAACTATTGAATATGAATCTTTCAACACAACACACTAGGGCAGTCAATTCTAGTATGATCAATTTAGGAACTTACATCAATTACACGAACACCAGGGGTTCGATTATAAGAATAATGCGGTTTAGCCATACATACATGGATTCAGCCTTTTAGTGTAACTAACCCCCCCCCCCCCCCCAATTACTCTTATAACTTCAGTCTAAATCAACATAATTCAATTCGACCAATGTTAGCAAAATTTTCCAGGTTTTTGGTCACGTTGGCATTTTATCGAACACCTAAAGTGCATAGCATTCTACTACCTCTAGTAATGGTGTTCCTTCATCCAACAATCCTTACTTACCACCAACAAGATATAATACAACATCCTCTAATTACTAATTGTCTTCTTTAGCACCATTATAATCACAAATGAGCTCACATCTACAGAATTTCACTAATTAACTCATTACAAAATCTCTACAACACTCAATAATCTAGTTTATGTGTTTATGGCTTCAAATCACCGTGTCATAAGTGATAGTACTTATTTCTTGCTCGTATATTCACTAACAATTCATGCATATAGATTTAATGGTGTAAGATTACCTCTTGTAGACCAAATCTTGAAAGTCAACTTTTGGGGTGTTCTAGAGATTTTGAAGAAACCCTATGGAATCCAATCAAAATCTTGTTTTAACTAGTGATTGTTAAGTAAAATCATGATAAAAACACACTTAAAAACTCACCGTTAGTGTGTATTGGAAGCCTTGGCCGGATGGGTGATGGAGAGAAAAACCCTAGCCTTGAAATTCTTTTATTTTTCTCTTTCCCCTCTCCGGTATTAATTGGCCTAGGTATAGTATTTTTCAATTGGTACTATCCCTCTGCTATATGGCTTTAGCCTACTGCTTTGTTAGAATTCTCAGCTTCCCTCCTGTGTTATAGCTGTGCTATGGGGAGATAGCTCACTGTATTTTTTTACTTTTTATTGCCTTGATTTTAGAATCCAAGTGGTCCCTATCATTACAACACTCAAGATTAATAAAATAATTATCCTCAAGTATCTAAATAGCTTTATCCACTTCAGTAATTTCTCATGTAGTTCGAGTCTACATTAAATTGTATTCCTAAGCTTGAAATTGCTCGATTTAGCTATGAAAATTCATGGGGCTTTACATCCTCCCCCGCTTAGGATCATTCATCCTCGAATGAGGAGTAGAGTCCGCCCCCAAACAACTAACATAACACAACTCTTCTCTCGCACATCACAAGCTCCCAAATTTGACTAACTCTTAAATTTTTCAGAAATTTTGATAGAGCTTCCTTTGTAACTGGGTCTATCCACATGCCAGATAATCCCAGAACCAACCCTTACAACATATGCAAGAACCAACGACACAATGAATCATAAAAACAATGCCAACATCCGCCTCATGAGCAGTATATTAACAAAAAGGAATACCCTTAGCATAACTGTACAAATGAAATATAATTCATAGAAGGTAACTCTTAGCATCTTCATAGAACACAACTTTATAAATACATATATATTCAAAAAATGAAGGTATTTCTTCTTCATTTCTTTCTCGATCTCCCGGGTGGCCTCTTCAACCTGCTGGTTCCACTATAGCACTTTCACGGAGGCAATTTCTTTATTCCTCAGCTTACAGACTTGCCTATTAAGAATGACAACTGGAATCTCTTCATAAGTTAGTTCCTCGTTGACCTCAATAGACTCAATTTGTATACTAAGTAACGGATCTCCAACCACCTTCTTCAACATGGATACCTGAAACATCAGGGAGCACTAAAAACATCTATGGAGGTAGTTCAAGCTTATAAGTACCGACCAATCCTCTAAATTATTTTGTACAGTCTGACATACATTAGACCCAATTTTCCTTTCTTTCCAAAATGCATTATACCCTTCATGGGGGAGACCTTCAAGAGTACCCAATCATCTTCTTTGAACTCCAAATCCCTACAACAATAATCCGAATAGGACTTCTGACAACTCTGAGAATTTTTTAACTACTCCTTATTGACCTTGACCTTCTCCATACCATGAGGCACGAGGTCTGGTCCTATCAATTCAGCTTTCCCAATCTCGAACCACCTATTGGGAGATCTACATCTACTACCATATAACCCCTCAATTGGTTCCATCTGAATACTTGTATGATAGTTTTTATTGTTGGCAAATTCGATGAATGGAAAATGATCATCCTATCTACCCTTGAAGTCAAGAGCATAAGCATACAACATATCTTCAAGCGTTTGTCCGCTTTACCTGCCCATCAGTCATTGGATGAATGGTTGTAATAATTTTCACCTGAGTACCCAAACCTTGCTGAAATATCTTCCAAAAGCTAGATGTAAATTGAGCATCTCGATCTGAAATGATAGAAATTGGAGTGCCATGTAGCTTCACTATTTCCATGATATACAATTAGGCATATTGTTCCGCTGTGTTAGTAGATTTAACTGGCAAAAGGTGTGCTGACTTCGTGAGTCAAGACACAATCACCAAAATTGAGTCGAACTTGCCTGAAGTGTGTGTTAGTCCTACCACAAAGTCCATGTTAGTCATTTTCCATTTCCACATTGGAATTTCTTGTTCTGAGCCAACCTACCGAGCTTTTGATGCTTGACCTTCACTTTCTGACAATTTGGACATCTTACCACAAAGTCCGCCACATTCTTCTTCATGTCATTCCACCAATAGATTTCTTTGAGATCATGATACATATTCGTAGAACCTGGGTGCACGAAATACTTGGAAGTGTGAGCTTCATCCATGATTATTTCCCGAAGACCATCTACATTTGGGACAAATATTTGCTACCATCGTCCATGCTGATAGAAAAACCATAGTCTTATGTTTATGACTACCCTCCTTAAATTGTACCAACAATGGATCATTGTATAATTTCTTCTTAACCACTGTCACAAGCGATGATTCGGCCTTATTATGCACAATTACCCCTCCTTCATTAGAGTCCGCAAGACGAACTCCCAAACTAGACAACCGATGACCCTCCTTGGCGTTGCCTTTTGATATGCCTCCAAATGAGCCAACTACCCGTAGGTTTCCACCTAAGAGAATCCACCAAAACATTGGCTTGTTGTAATTTTTGAGTAACTCCAACGATCTTCTTTGCCTCAAATTCAATTCCATCTGTTTGATAATGTATTTAAGGTTCTTATGGTCCATTAATATATCCACATGGACCTTATATAAATAATGACGCCAAATTTTCGATGCAAATACCATCGCCGCAAGTTCTAAGCCTTGTGCCGCATAGTTGTTTTCATGATTCTTGACTTGCCTAGAGGCATAAACTATCACCTTACCATATTACATCATTAGGGTAACATCTTTATCATATTTCTCTTGCATAAGATCTCCTAGGAATTGAATCCTACAATAATTTCCCTGACATAGTTACAATCTTATGTGAATACTTGTAACTTGCTCTTCCAAATTTTCACAAAAGACATTACTGGATATTTTTCTTATAGGACCTTCTGTTTCAAATGAATAACTTCTGCTAGCTTGGGCACGCACCCTGATAACATAAACCTCCACGATATTACATAAAATGTAAGGTAACATTGTGCTCATGCCTTTCTTAGCCAACCTATTTTCCCCTTATGTGCCTTAAAGAATTTAAGAAACCGCTCTACTTCCCTTGTGAACATTCTCACGATCCCTCTTTACTATTAAACACCTCCCAAAAACATATATCAACACCCTTTATGGATATATAATTCATGAAGAGTCACTGACCCGAAAAGGGCATTCTCTGAAACTTGGGATCCTCCTAAATTCTTCAACAACGACTTTTGGTTTTCCTCTTAAGTGTAAGACTTAGTGCACCTGATTTCATCCTCGATGAGTAACTCACCTTATTCCAGTATTTTAGCTACCAATAGAGTTTTCTGGTATTGCATCTTAAGAGCTACCATGTTAAACATGTCTGGTCTGTAATTGTTCATCCTCTCTCAATATATTTCGAACCTTTTCCTTTGCCCTCTAGGTAGATTGTATTGTCTTTTCCTTTTTATATCCCTTTAGCCCAGAAAATATGTTGTTACCATCTTTTCTTTCAAACGAGAACATTTATTCTCATTCCATTTTGCTCATAGTGCATAGTCAATAGCCTTACTGTGCCACACACTTGTCTGCCTCCCATGAACTTGTAGTATCATTGTGCCTGGTTTGTTGAGCTTATCATACCACTACTTCACCACTAGTAGTATCACTTTCCATTATAATATATATACAAGGACTCTCTCTAGATCTTTTAGTTGGTATTCAATGTCACCCAAGTCGGTTGCAGTACGGTTAGTCCTTAATACCTTGTATTAACACTTGTGGGCGAGTCAGCCATTCTAATACGAACTATTTTATGATAAACATGACCATCTCAATTTATAGATTTCCTTCCCATTTATTCTCGCCCCATTCTTCCTATTTAGTGAATAGCTCTGCACTCTTTCGTATGTTACATGGTCCTTTCTCTTAGTTGGGAATTAATCTTGCTCACCTCTTCACACCTGTTCGGATATCCATGAGAAAGTGTGTTCATCTGCGTATCACTTAACACTTACTTGCTTGTAAGAATCTTAAGAGGCTCTCCATCAAGTCCAAATTCTCTCTTGGGTTATTATAACATCACATTTATTTCTTCCACTCGTTCTGTCTTTCTTAATGCTTTGGAAATTTAGTTAAATTGAAAATCCATAATTAACCCTTCGAAAACTTTGCAACCTTTCACATTTGACCTATAGTACTTCCTTGGGTTCCATTGTCCTTGACTCTCTGACAAGTATAAAATCCCTTTACAACCGTTACTGTTAGTTTCTAGGATCGTTGACCCTATTATTTATATTTCCATGTATGAAGAATTTATCTTCCTTAGCCTTCCACTTTCTTGGAGAACTAGTGGTCTATCATTAGCATATCTTTTCAGAAACTCAGGCCCATTATCACTTTTCTAGACTACACATGTGTTCAACAAAATATTCAAACATCATAGCTACATGGTCTTACTCTTGTTTCATTGTATTTAAGTAGCCTCACTATGGCCCTTCCTTTCGCACTTGGGGTGAATGTTCTGGATTTCAACACAAGTCTTGAATTTAGCAACTTGAGGGACATATGTCTCATGTATCTAGCCCTTATATATATATATATATATATATATATATATATATATATGTATATATATGTTCGACTATTAAGGAGATTTAAGTCGCCATGGTAATAGTCTCATAAGTGCTCTACTCTTATCCGGCCATACAGGCTTGGAATTCTGATTCCTCATGTCAATATCCTTAAGGAGTGTATCACAACTTTGTACATTTCTAGATTCTTATAAAATTCATAGTACAATGGTCTTCTCATTGTGGGTTCAATTGACTCTCCTTTCATAACTTATTGTCTCATGTGAGAGACTTACACTCTTATCATTAATTTCCTGGTCATGCCCTCCACATATCACAAGCTTACATAACAAATTAGTTTTTACACCTTAGGATCATATACATGCTTTCCGCACTACCCACATGTGCTATTTAAGCTTACGTCTCATTTATCAAGTCAATGCCTCTTTGAAGGTGGGTAATCACTTTTAACACTTTACTCATATAATGTATGATCATGGTACTATGTACTTATCTTATATGTCCATACCATTCATTCAACATGATACATATGTCATCTCCATAATATTAAGGCCTTTGCCCATTTGTTATGCTATGCCAACATTACTTGGAATAGATAAAAGAATGTTTAAATTTACCTTGAACCTTAACGCATGAGTTAGAAGACAATCTTATAGTCAAGATTTATCGCACGATCTAGAGTTTATAAGAAGGGTAACATTACTAAATGTACATATAGCCTCCAATTTATAGATGTGGTCGACAACACACCGATAAGAAGGACTCTACAAAACACGGCTCCGAGACATCCTAAGATACTTTAGACCTTAGGCTCCGATACCAAGTTTGTCATGCCCCAACCTTGGGGAGCGCGACTGGTGCTCAACTGAGTAAACCCGATCGTGCAAGCCTGTTAAACACTTCATCCCCAACCCGCTTATAACCAAGAGAATGCATATTTTCATTAGTTCAAATAGTAGAAGGATCAAATATTTGCAACTTTCCTAATTCATTCCATTTTGCTACGTCATTGTTAAGTTTGTTATGACTTTACAATCTAGTGGAACGAGAGTCCAAGAACATGTCATAATCCACTTGACCTTTCTAGCACCCATACACAATCTACATAAGTGTCTACATAACCTCTAAGAATACAAAAGACAGCTATGATAATGCCACCAACAAGGCTCCGACTATACCTCAAAACATGGTAAACATATAAACAAAAGATGCACTACATGAACCCGAGATGAGATGGGGCTCACCAAGTCTGCTGGGAAGATGATGATGATGTACCACTAGCTGCGCTCAATACTATCTACTGTGGAACCACCTATATCCATTTAAAGATCTAGAGCCCCCAGCAAAAAGGAAGTTAGCAGTCTCGAATAGTACTAGTATGTAAAGCTAAAACACCATCTTAATAACATGAATAATGAAACAAAGGGGAATAGTCAAGATGTATAATAAGTGTTTCAAACGATACTAAAAACATCAAATAAGGATATATAAGTTCTCAAGTCAATTTCCATTTTTTAGATTGATACTCTTTAGTGCCATGTACCACAATATTCTTACGGTCCGATCTCGATCCGATCGCCTAGGTCATCTCATTTGAGACATCAACCATATCCACAATTTCTATCATCAATTCCGTCATAATTACCACTATGTGTGCATCGTGGGCATCCGATCACGACCTGATCGGCTAGGTCATCTCACTTGAGACATTATCCTTTTAATCGATTATCTCACTTCACATTTCTTTTTCACCTTTTAATACATTGGCATGAGTGGCCTCATTTATTAAGTCGCTCTTGTCCCTTGGCCATATTTTACAATTCAAGTTTTCCTTTTTACACATTCAATAACACTATCATCAGCAACAATAAGGCTTATCATGTAAGACAATTGTACACAAAAGGGAAAGACTTGGAAAATCATAAGCACATAGATGCCTTTCATACAAATTGGCATAACAATCTTTATTTGATTTTTGACATGAAACCTTCACCTTTCTCAAGACATATTCTACATTTTCAAACAAATCCTCAGATGCCATGATAAAAATATAGATCAATTATTGAACATGAATCTTTCAACACGACACATTAGGGCAGCCAATTCTAGTATGATCAATTTAGGAACTTACAACAATTACACAGACACCATGGGTTCGATTCTCAGAAGAAGGGGTTTAGCCATACATACCTGGATTAAGCCTTTTAGTGTTATTAAAAACCCCTCACTACTCTTATAACTTCAATCTACATCAACATAATTCAATTGAACCAATGATAGCAAAATTTTCCAGATTTTTTGTTATGTTGGCATTTTATCGAACACCTAAAGTGCATAGCATTCTACTACCTCTAGCAATGATGCTACTTCATCCAATAATACTTCCTTCCCACCAACAAGATATAATACAACAACATATTACTACTGACTGTCTTCTTTAGCACCATTATATTCACCAATGAGCTCGCAACCACAGAATTTCACTAATTAATTCATTACAAAATCTCTACAACACCCAATAATCCAGTTTATGTGTTTACAGCTTTCAATCATTATTTCATAAGTAATAGTACTTATTTCTTGCTTATATATTCACTAAAAATTCATGCATGTAGGTTTAATTGTCGAATATTGCCTCTTGTAGACCAAATCTTGAAAGTCAACTTTTGGGGTGCTCTTGAGATTTTGAAGTAATCCTATGGAATCCAATCAAAACCTTATTGTAACTAGCAACTAATTAGTGAAATCATCATAAAAACACACTTAAAACTCACCTTTAGTGTGTATTGGAAGACTTGGCCGGATGGGTGATGGAGAGAAAAGTCCTAGTCTTGAAGTTCTTTTATTTTTCTCTCTCCTCGCTTCGGTAATAGGCCTAGGTACAATATTTTTCAGGTGCTATCCCTCTGCTATAAAACTTTAGCTCACTGCTTTGCTAAAATTCTCGACTTCCCTCATGTGCTACAACTGTGATATGGGGAGATAGATCATTGTATTTCCTTTACTTTCTATTGATTTGAAATTAGAATCCAAGTGGTCCCTATCATTACAACACTCAAGATTAATAAACTAATTATCCCCAAGTATCCAAATAACTTTATCAACTCCAGTAATTTCTCAGGTAGTTCGTGTCTACATAAATTGTATTCTTAAGCCCAAAATTTCTCGATTTAGCTATGAAAATTCATGGGGCTTTACAACCAGTTCATAAGGAATAACCATAATAAAGAATGCTAGGCATAAATGAAACAATTTAACAAGAGAAAACTAATATATAGCAATCCTACAATATACAAGTCAACAATAAGGAAGCCAACACGAGTCAATAGTTCCAAATAAAGGCAAGTCAACTAAGATATATGTTATCTAAACTCCTTTTAAGGTTGAGCAATTGCGAAGGATATTCAACAATTCAAATAATGGTAAGTAGCATAAGATAATCATAACTCCAATTAAGACTAAACAATTATAAGATAAGATTATAATAATTTCAATTAACGATATGTGTTTAGCTCAAAGTTCTCATATACTATATGAGCATAAATCAATTAAAATAAATGGATGGCCAATCATAGCAGATCGTAACAAATCATAAAACCAAACGGAAAATGTAAGAGATAAATGTTATAAGCTAAGGAGGGGGTGGAGATCTTTTATTGATAGTATTAATTCGGTCTGCCTCTTCATCGAGAGGTTCAGAGCATTACAATCATATTCTCTCTTTTCTTGAGAGTAGTGATGAAGAAGAAGAAGCCCCCCATTTAGGGTTCTTTCTCTTAGTATTTATAGCCATAAGTCTTGCCAACTGGCGATGGACGGTCGTGGCTGCATCGAGGGGACGTCCACGAACAATGAGCAGGCCATGGCCTCATTAATTAGGTCGGATAATCTCGGAATGCATCCGCCAATGAATGATTATACCTTTAATTTGCCCAAATGAGTTTAAGAGCTAATTAGACGTGCTAATTATGATGAGTTTAGTTTTGGCCCATACAGATAGTCCCTCCGCTTATCTAGGTCGTGCCTTGGTCGAGCTCGGTGAGCAGACTACGCTGGATATCCCGAAAGGCTCGAAGGTGAGGGCCTAATATTGCTTTGGCTTTAGTCGTGATCGAAGATGACCGCAACTATTTGAGCTGCAAACATAACTTTGTAGAAGTTGCCAGTCGTCTACTCTGCAGTGACAGTCCCTGATTATAATGGAGCTGATGTTAGATAAATTTACATTCGACGACCGTAGTCGTAGTCCTTTGGTTGGTTTTTATACGAGAGGTTGGCCAAGACAGTTTGTATATCTGAAATGACCGTAGTCGTCTATCTGCATGTATCTTTCTTTTGGTAGGAGACCATGGTCACCTTATTTTTAAGAGACGGAGATAGCTAGTCGTTACTTTGAGAGGGCTGTAGCCGTCCTTACTTTGAGGATGGTCGTAGCCATTTAGTATTCAAGAGACGGTCGTGGCTGTTGTTACTTCAGAGATGGATTCAATCAACATTACTTTCGGAGGTGGCCATAGCCACCATTACTTAGAAGACAGCCGCAACCACTATTGATTTAGAGACGGCTGTAGCCAATCACATATGTTTGGGGAGGATGCGATTATGCTTGCTGCGTATAGGGAAGGCGGCATATGCTTAGCGACGCATGGGGCGTGCTTTTGGGTGTCTTAGGACCGTTACAACCGTTTCAAGTGTGACGTCCCGATTGACGATTGAATGGCCGTTCCATGGTATCTGTCATAATGATGCCCATTACGATAGACCCGAACCATTTCGTGGTTGTTCATGAAGCTAATGATGGCCTTAGGGATTCATGAAAGCCATTTATATTTTGTCTATAAATAAGGGATTGTATCATTCAATTCTTACTTTTTCGATATTAGCTTCAGTGAAATTGTGAGAGAGACAACTCTTCTTATTCTCAGATTGCTTTATCTTCTGCTCCTTGTTACTTTATTCTTGGTCGTTTATCGTTAGATCTTCATCTCCTCTTGCTCTTCCGGTGAACTCTGCTCACTTCCTTTTAATATATTGACAATGGCGAATAGTTCTCATTCCGATATTGCTTCGGTGGTGGTTACAACGGCTGAGGGTCCATCTATGGTGGTGAGAACCACCGATTCAGCGAATATTGACAGGCCTCCATCAGTGACCGACATTCTTTCTCTGCCCGATGGTCCGATGACTGATTTCTCTAACTATGAAGGAGATGACCAAGTGGACAAGGCCCCATTGATGGGGGAGGTAGGCATTGCCCAACTGAGGGATCAATGTGACATTCCTCGTTTCGTTGACATCGTCCTCGCTGGGAGTGTGGAGAGGGTTCATGTCGACCACCGAGGGTATTGCGTTTTCAATGATTACCCTTTCAAGCTAGAATTTAAAATCCCTTTTCCAATGCTAGTGGTGGACTTCTGCCGCTACTTTAGGGTATGCCCTGGTCAGTTTGTCCCTTCATGCTACAAGTTGTTGGCGATGTTGATTAAATATGCAGAGTTGGAACGGAGGGAGATTACTCTTGGGCACGTATTAACTCTCAATGCCCCCTAGAAGGTACGAGGCACCATGATTCGGTTGGTCCCTCGTGGGGCCAGCGACTTAACTGCGGAACTTGATGATGAGGTCGATACCTGTCCTTATGAGCACTTTTTCTACATTAGGACCAAGCACCTGGTGGCTTGTGCTAGTGACTTCCCGGAGGAATGGAACCATGCACATAAGTTTCTTTTACGTTGGTCTTAATTTCTTTTGGTTAAATGCCCTGTTTCGTGTTCGTGCGTACTAACCTTCCTCTTGTGCCGTAGCTGGAGGTGCACCACCGTACCATTTTCCGGCATCCGCGAGTGGGTCAAGGCCGTGCTTCCTGTTATAGGGGGAATTCACACGTGGAAATCTTTCTAGGAGGTCCATGGCCGTAGGCTGGCCGCTGGTAAGAATCTAACTTGCTGTGTTGTTCTTCTTCCATGGTTCTTAGTTTGTTTTCCTTGACCCTTCTTCCTTTGCTCGTTAGGACGACCACGTCGCAGGAGGGCTCCTCAGCTTGCTTTCCTTAGGCCGGGGGTGACTACCGATTGGTTGCAATGCCAGTGCCTCGCCTAGTTCCAAGGATGACTTCGGTTGAATCCTCAGCGGCCCACTCTCCAGCAAAGTCGGTGCACCGAGTTGAAGAATCTTCAGGGGCCGTGCGTTCTAGGGTGGAGTTGCCACCAAATGAAGATGAGGAAGAATAGGAGAGGTTGCTGGTTTGGCGTAGGGTGGCGTTCACCCTGGTCTTTTCGGTAGTGATTAGTTTGGATTGTCCGCCATCAGATGAGGAGGGGAATGCAGCGGATCCTGCCCCAGAGGGAGAGCGTTTGGTGGGGGTTGACCAGGTTGGCTTAGGCCAAGGTGACACAATCGCTTCGGTGATTCAAATTTCAGCTCCTATTGCTGAGAGGGAGGGTAGTTCCTTAGCAACTGTTTTGGCGGAAGAAACAGGCGCCAATGTTTTGGCAAGTGTGGGTGCTTCAACCTCCCGAGAAGCGGAGGCCTCGACTTCCAGGGCGGCGGAAGGATTGGGCGCCTCAGGGGAGGAGGATGATTCTGAGTCCGATTTGGACCCTGAGGACGTCCGCCCGTTCCAAGAGGGTTATACTCGCCCAACGGTACAGCGCGAAGAGGATTATCGCTATGTCGAGATTCCTAATGAGCAGAATCTGCTGCTTGAGGAGGAGAATCTGGTGATGCTGTTCAAGGTTATGTGCTCGGAGGTGGAGAGCACGTCCTTGAAGGGCATCTCAGATGTTGGGTTGACGGGCGAGGTGACCGCTCTGGGTATAAAGGTACGTGTGGAGCCTTGGTCTATTTCTTTTCTTAGTACAATCTTCTTGTATTAACTGTTGTTTTTTTGCTGTAGTTGTTCTTATTGGAGGTGGAGATCATCTGCCGAGCCAACGTCCGCTCGGCGGTCTTTGTGCGGTTGTTCGAGAAGTAGCGTCATTACCGAGACCAGTGCCGTGATTTGCGTGACGCTAAAGAAACGACCCGTGGAACCGGGAGCTGGTGAGGAGGTAACTTCATATGCAGCAGACGCTTAATAGGGTAAACGTTCTCAAGGGGCAGTTCTGTCAAAGAGATGAGGAGATAGACGCTGAGAAGAGGGCGACCACTGAGAGAGAGAGAGCCAAAATCAGGCTACGGCAACAGATGCCGTTGAGGTTTTGACTAGGCAGGTGGCTGCTCTGGAGGCAGAGACTGCGGCCTTGAAGAAGCATGCAGAGGATGCCTTGGCGCGGGTCGAAGAACTGCAGGCGACTAGTCGTGCCCAGGAAAGGGAACGCGGATTGGAGAGGGTTGCGGCTACTTTCCGAGAGAGGGCGTTGGAGGGGCGCATTGCTGCCTGTGAGCAGGACGCCCGTGCTGGGGCGGACCGGATTACGGCCTTGGAGCCGAGAACCAACGCCTGAGGGACCAGGCTGCTTCTTTCGGTCCTGCTCGCAAACTTTGGACGTACGCCGAGGCCCAGCTCAATTTATATAGGAGGTTGTGAGAAGTCGGCGTTGTGCCTGAGGCCACCTATGAGAAAGCCCGCCAGAAGGCTCGCGATGCTCGACTTGACTGAGGTTTTGACCTGCATACGCCGGGGTTGATGACAGCGCTGAGAGCGCTGGTAATGTTGAAGGTGGCGTTGGTGGCACCGAGTGATCAAAGGAAAAGTTTGTAATATTTGTTTAGTTTTCATTCTCTTTTTCTCTTTTCTTTTTTGTTGCCATTTGGATATTTTTTTTCCTGGCCCTGGGCCAATGTAACTGGGGGTAACCCCTTTTGTAAATACATGCGACTTTCTTCCTTTCTGTTTGTTTTGTATCCATTCGTACATTTCAAGATATATATTTTTTTTGCTCGTTCGAGAGGGGCTTACCTTAGAGTTTTTCTAGTGAGTATGCTAATGGTCTTGACCGGTTAGGTGATTTTGACCATTGTCGAATTGGTTCCTTGCCTTAAGAGGAAACTGCTGTAGATGGCTTTGGCCATAGATAGACGCTTTTGTTCATCGCCCTCTTCCACTTGGTGGGAGTCGGTTGTAGCCATATTTGGGTAGTGGCGGCACATAGCCTTAGTCCCAGTTCGGGCTTAGTCGGACTACAGGCCGTGGTGATAGAAAGCATGGCCTTATAGTTCGACTTGGGCCGAACTTTACGTGGACCAAACTTTACTTGGGCCGCAACTTTAGTTTTGAGTTAGTCGTACTTACTTGAATGGAGGGGGCGCTTGGCCCGAGCTGGGGTTCGACCGTGATTGAAAATTTGGGGTGCTCGATCTTGTCTGATCGCGGCCCGGCTCGTAGTTGTGGAGACGAATACTCTTGGCTTTTATTTGACCGTGGTTGAGTTTGTGACTCTTACGACGGAGGCATGTAGCCTGAGTCCCAGTTCTACTCAACTTTTGGGCGAGGGCGCGTAGTCTGAGCTGTTGTTCAACCATAGTTGAACCTTTTGTATTTCTTAATGGTGAAGGTACTTGGCCGGAGTCCCAGTTCGACTTGTAGTTGAACTTTTGGGCGAGGGCGCGTAGCGTGAGTTGTTGTTCAAACGTAGTTGAACTTTTTGTATGTCTTAATGGTGAAGGCACTTGGCATGAGTCCCAGTTCGACTCGTAGTTGAACTTTTGGGCGAGGGCACGTAGCCTGAGTTGTTGTTCAACAGTAGTTGAACTTTTTGTATTTCTTAATGGCGAAGGCACTTGGCCTGAGTCCCAGTTCAACTCGTATTTGATCTTTTGGGCGAGGGCACGTAGCATTAGTTGTTGTTCAACCGTAGTTGAACTTTTTGTATTTCTTAATGGCGAAGGCACTTGGCCTGAGTCCTAGTTCAACTTGTAGTTGAACTTTTGGGTGAGGGCACGTAGCCTGAGTTCTTGTTCAACCGTAGTTGAAATTTTTGTATTTCTTAATAGCGAAGGCACTTGGCCCAAGTCCCAGTTCAACTTGTAGTTGAAATTTTGGGCGAGGCACGTAGCCTGAGTTGTTGTTCAACCGTAGTTGAACTTTTGGGCGAGGGCGCGTAGCCTGAGATGCTGTTCAACCGTAGTTGAACCTCTTGTATTTCTTGATGGCGAATGCACTTGGCCTGAGTCCCAATTCAACTCGTAGTTGAACTTTTGGGCGAGGGCATGTAGCCTGAGCTGTTGTTCAACCGTAGTTGAACCTCTTGTATTTCTTAATGGCGAAGGCACTTAGCCTGAGTCCCTGTTCAACTCGTAGTTGAATTTTCTGTTCTCCCGTATAGCTCACTTCGTGTGGGCGTTGGGATTTGATTCTTGTTTAGGATCTTACACGACTCGTGCTTGTAGTCTTCTTGACTGGTTCACATAGTTTACCTTGTTACAGATATCGATTCGAGATGCTTTTGTGCTTTATTCCTTTTTAGTAGGACCCCGTGTAAAAAAGGGGTGAGGTACCTTATGCGCATTTTTCCGTAGGGATGGGGGATCTACTACTTCTTCTTATTTCCCTTGCTCGGACACGTGGGATGTGGAAGCAAGCTCGTGTCGAGGATTTTGAATCCATTCTATCCGGCATACCGCTCAAGCTTGTCCGAGCTAGGTTGTTTTCTTTCCTTTTTGGTCCAAGGATATACCACACGATTCTGCTATGAAATCCACACACACGGCGCCAAATTGTTTAGCTCAAAGTTCTCATATACTTTATGAGCATAAATCAATTAAAATAAATGGAGGGCCAATCATAGCAGATTGTAACAAATCATAAAACCAAACGAAAAATGTAAGAGACAAATGTTATAAGTTAAGGAGGGGGTGGAGTTCTTTTATTGATAGTATTGATTTTGTCTGCCTCTTCATGGAGAGGTTCAGAGCCTTACAATAATGTTATCTCTTTTCTTGAGAGTAGTGATGAAGAAGAAGCAGCCCCCAATTTAGGGTTCTTTCTCTTAGTATTTATAACCATGAGTCTTGCCGGCCGGCGATGGACGACCGTGGCTGTGACGAGTGGATGTCCGCGAACAATGAGCATGCCATGGCCTCTTTAATTAGGTCGGATAATCTCGGAATGTATTCGTCAGTGAACGATTATACTTTTTATTAGCCCAAACGAGTTTAAGAGCTAATTAGACGTGCTTATTATCATGAGTTTAGTTTTGGCCCATACAATGTGCAGTTATGAAAAAATAGCATGACGATAGAAGAGGCAAAATCTTCAGTTAAGTCAAATAAGAGTCAAATATGCAATAAGAGTGAATCCTAAAGCAATTAATTCTAATTAAAAAAATATAGAGGTGAAATAAGCAAATAGGAACACAAACGTACCACAAATACGAACAACTTCATACATAGTGAATATAAGGACCTAAGAACCCTAAATGCCAACTTTCCATAAATAAGTCCGAGCACGCACTCGTCACCTGGCGTACACGAACTACAATCAACATAGAACACTCAAATCCTAAGGAAAAATCCCTCACATAAGGTTATGCAAGATACTTACCTCAAAGAAGACACACAGATACTACAATGAACTTCTCGGGTGAAAAGACCTTCGTACTGCTTTGTCTTCTCGGTCATCTGATAGTGTATTATATAGTTCATTATAAAAATGATAATCTTGTTTCAAGTTTATTTGTGTTCAGGACTATGGTTTGCGATAATATAATAAATGTTATTGATAAAGGTTCTGTTGAGTATTTATGATAGTTTTTAGAACTTGTGGGTATAAGTCATGTTTCATATTTAAAAAAAATAAAATATATTTTAAGAACTTATGTTCGAATATATTTTCTTCTTCATATCAAATTTTACTCAAATTAAATTTTTTAAAATAAATTTAAAAATATATAGCCAAATAGTAGCAAAGTTTAAATTTATGTCTCTCCTGTTGCTCTTGCTAGGATTAATTCTATCTACACCCGAGCCAAACGACCCTTTGAAAACTGGTTAAGGGTCAAATATATCCTTCTACTATTAAAAATAGGTCATATTTATCCTCCGTTTGAATTCTTTATCAAATATGTCCTCACCGTTATACATTAGGGCCATATATATTCCTCAGCCGTTAAAACACTCTCCCATATATTTAAATTACGGTTAAGGGTCAAATATATCCTTATACTATTAAAAATAGGCCATATTTATCCTCCGCTTGAATTTTTATCAAATATGTCTCCACCGTTATATTTTTATCAAAACACACTCCCATATATTTTTAGTAGCACGTGGCATCTTATGATTGGACTAGAAGACCCGCCGCACTCCTTTATTAAACCCGTCCCGACCCAATGAAATTTAGTCTTCTTCTCCGTTCAATCCCTTTAATACTAGGTAGTGATGGCCCATGTTAGCATGGGCCCAATAATACAAAGGCTAAAACTCTATTTTTATATAAAATTATAGCTATATAAATTGGCTCATGAAAATGACCCTCAAAATCGGATAAGACGAAAATGTATGCTAATTGTTGGATATTAGTTACATGCATCAATGAATAAAATGTCCACTCTTGAATGTTGCGCGGTCACTCTTTAACGCCATGAGAGTATTATTTCTATATTGAAAACATAATTATTATTCTTCTAATGATATCTGGTGAATCTCACTCCCAACCCATGAAGCTGCAGATGGAAGTGTGAAAATATATTTCTCTGCTAGCTTTCTTTTATTTTGTACTTTTCTTTTTCCAAATTGGCATCTTCATGTAGAGTTGCGGTCTGTTAAGTTTTTGGCTTCTAGACTTGCAAAATTTCTCGCATATCGTATAGCTGCAAGTACATGAATTATAAAGGAAAAAAATAGAATAGCAATAGTAGTACTAGTATCCGATAAGCATTCAAATGGATAATAGTTTAGAAATCAATATGGTGTTGTACTACATAAGTAATGCAATGAACCAGACACAAAAACTACCCATTTAGTAAATAACATACTCAATTTCTTCTTTTTTTCAGTCCATCTCATATTTATGGCACATGATTGTTATCATTCCCTACTTTTTAAGGCACCCTCAAAAAACTTTTTCATCAAATAACAAAGAAGCATGCATTTTGCAGAAGCATAAGTATATTGATGGGATGGATTGAACGGAGAAGAAGACTAAATTTCATTGGATCGGGGCGGGTTTAATTAAAGGAGTGGGACGGGTCGTCTAGTCCAATCATAAGATGCCACGTGCTACTAAAAATATATGGGAGGGTGTTTTGATAAAAATATAACGGTGGGGACATATTTGATAAAAAATTCAAAGGGAGTATAAATATGACCTATTTTTAATAGTACAAGAATATATTTGACCCTTAACCGTAATTTAAATATATGGGAGAGGGTTTTAACGGCTGAGGGATATATATGGCCCTAATGTATAACGGTGGGGACGTATTTGATAAAGAATTCAAACGGAGTATAAATATGACTTATTTTTAATAGTACAAGAATATATCTGACCATTAAATAGGTCATTCACCTTCTTGTCTCAGGCGAAAATGACGAGCAGCAGCTGCAGATTTCTCTTCAAAAATGGCTTTTTTCCAAATTTGGCAGAAGCCCCATCAGTAACAACCTTACTTGAAGCCCATAAAGGTATTTTACCTGCTTTTCATCTTCCTTCTTTTGATTTCTTGTTTTGTAAAACAAAAAAGAATTTCCCCACATAGGAATCTGTGTTTTAGAACTACCTCAACCAATAAATGATTAAAAAAAAAAGAGAAACTGAAAGGTACAATTTTTTTCCATTTCAGGTGCATATACAACAACTAGGACTCATAATGGTGGCTCACAGCTATTGTTTTGGGAAAGGCATATGAGCAGACTCTCCACCTCTCTAAGAATTCTTTTAAATTCGAATCCAGAACTTTTATTCAGTTCAGAAAGATGTAGACTCCCTTTTTCCTTAGTGTCAACAAAACCAACTATGTGGGATTCATTGGTTCAATCTCTTGTGAGTGATTCAATGAGAAAAGCTCTGCCTTTTGTATTGAAAGAAAGAAGAAGTGGGGAGGAATTGGCCATTACTTGTCTTGTCAGTGGAAATGTTGATAGTTTGGAGGAGTTTGAGGGTTTAGATGAGGAAAAGATTTCTACAGCTTTTGATGTATATGTCCATGTTGGTCCCTATGTTCCTTCACTCTTTGGTAGCCATGAAAATGCAGCACGTTTGGCAGTTGCTGGTCGTGGTAGGCATGCAGCAAATGCCAAATACTCAGACTGGGTTAGGTACTTCTGCGCAAACAACTGGTTGTAGTCCTTTTAACTGTGATACACTCATAAAATTTCTTCTACATACTAATGAATGGTGATTTAGCTTTTGTATCTGATTTGGTTATGGGGAATAGGTGAACTTTGTCGACACAGTCTTTCTGTTGTGATAGGAATTTGTTGTTTTTGTTATAGGTAGGCAAAGAAAGCAATTGGAGAAGCTGCGGCCACCTTCTGTCAATGAGCTCCTGTTGTCAAACAACGGTGATCAGATCTTAGAGGGTTGTTTGACAAATCTTTTCGTCGTTTGTCGCAAGGTGATATGTCATTACAGCACCGTTAACCACCCTATTATTTTTATGTTTTGTGTTGCACTAAAACGAGTAGGACTTTTTCTTATATTCCATATAGTTGGCTGAATTTCAGATTGCCAAATATTTTTGTTTAGTTGATTTGTTAGTAACAACTGGTTCCGAGATCTTATTTGATCATGTTATTGGAGCGATTTTATTAGTCCATTGATGGTTTTTCAGGAAGTTAAATTTCAGCGAATTGAGCTGATGCATGAGTTTTTATTGCTTAAGAAAGGGAAAGGAATAAAATACAAAGCTGTAGTTGTGCTAACTAGAGATTTCATTTATTGAATTTCTGTAGGACAGCCATCATTTCTCTAGGCGGGGACTTGTAAATTTTGAATTTTACACTGTATTTGGAGTCCTCACTGTTGTTATGCAATCTGATGTTGTCGCATCTACATAAATAATTCATCAGTGAATTTAGTGATCAGATTTAAATCTTTGTATGAGAAGAAAAGATCTTGAGTGCTGGGATTTTCTTCTAGTAGTACAGGATCAACATGATAGATTTTATTAGTCAATTACAGGAAGGTTATTGGCTGTATTTGGTTGTATAAACAATCACCGGCTTATTACTTGTCCTCTAGTGATTATTGAAACTTTTTCTGATAAGGTAACAATTAATAAAATTACGCCTTAGTGATCAAAAAGAGCTAAGCTTTACGTCTGGGCACACCGAGAATGCTAAGCTATGCGTGGAACTACTCCTGAAGTGTAAGTTTGCTGGGGCTACTAAAAAAAGAAAAAAAGAAAAGAGATTATTGGGGCTATGAAGGTTCGAGTAAAGCTTGAAGACAATATGGAATGCAATCCCTGTGTGCATTTGGTGGTCGATCTGGAAAGAAAGAAACAGGATGTTCTATGGAAGATGTACTAACTCCATGCTGAAGATCAACAGTAATTGTATGCCCTTGTTGTACTTTTGGTGTAGGAAGGAATATGCACAGGAGGCTGAATCACCACTCATTGATCTTATAGTTTCTTTCCGCTGTCAGAAGGAAGGAACTATACTTTTTGCTTTTTGGATGTACATGACACAGCACCATCTTAGTGCTGATGTCAATAGAAATGCTCTTTTACTGTGTAAGAAAAAGAAAGTGCTAAGCTTTACTTCAAAATGGACAAAGTATATATACTGAAGGCATATCAACTTCTATCTAGCAGGAATTCCAGCAATTACTAACCAAGCCATCTGAACAGAGCAATTAGTACTGTTTCGCTAGGATATGGTAAATCCTTGGGGACAAAATTCCAGCTTCCCCTTTAGAAAGTGAATGCATGACACTCTTAACTTCGTGTGGAAAGCTTATCTTGCTCACTTAATATGTACATGAGATGAAACTTAAAAGGTCAAATGGTATTTTAGAACTTAATCTAGTGTGTGAGGAGTTAATAACTCTTATCATTTTGCTTTAATTGTTCGTAAATGGTGTATTACTTATACAAGGTCTATCTCTATCATGTTTCTTACAGAAATTACTAAATATTTTGGTGCAGGATGTTAACGACGATTATCACAAGGCTAGCCAAAGAGACAATGGATCTACAGTATCAGTTGAATTGCAAACTGCCCCTCTACTAGATGGTATCCTTCCAGGAGTTCTACGCCAAGTAATTATTGAGTGTGTTCCTTTTCCGGCTGGTGGAACTTGACATATTCGGATTTTGAACTTCTCTTTACTGTTTGGAACTTGCCTATGCATTTTACAGCAACTTATCTGTAGAATGTAATAAATGCTGGTCAACTTGGAAGGGGTTGTTATTATTATATCGACTTGGTTTTGCCTAATGCTCGATGTGGTTGGCACAGAATTATTCTAGAGGGTTCTCTGTTGCCCTAATTTTATGTGTTAGGCACATATTACGTACTATAGTATAAAGAATTTCCTTAATGGTAGGGAGTCTGATTCAGATCTTGGACAGAGATCTCTTTTTATAATATAGGAGGCAAGTTAGTAATAACAACTCATTCGTTAGTTGTTTGTTTACTAGTCCATCTTTGCCATTTGAGAATTTCTATCTGCAAGTTGTTCTATATGTTACCATGGGTGTACTTTATAGAATGGTGTGGCATTTGTCCTTGTGCATAATGACCATATTTGAACCACAAGGGCAATCTGAAACTATTGAGGTTCTGTGGATTATTGGAGAATTTGACTGAAATGAGAAAAGTGGAGTTTTTGAATCGAAAGGATCAAATCACATTGTTTCTATATGATTCAAGTAGTCTCTGTCAAGAGAAATGCATTAGTTACCTTGTCTGCTAGGAGCTGCTTGCTTTTAGAGAAAGAAGCTTTCATAATCACATGAGATCTCTCATATTTTTTCTTTTTGGGGGTAAAATAATGAATATGATGATCCTTTGTTTGTACAGCATATGCTCAAGAAACAAAATCCCTGTCAGAGAAATTGCACCTTCATGGTCAAAGCGTGAAATGTGGCTGGAAGCATTCATTACAAGTATGTGGTTCAGTCTAAGCTCAGAATTATCATTGACAGCATTATATACTCGAAGCTTGCTTTTTTTAAAATGCGACAGCTCCAAATCTATTTCTCCTTACATGATCCAGTGGAGACTGAGTTTCTAGCATACATGTCTGAGTTGTGGTCCTAATGCTTAAACCTCTTGCCTCAGGTCTCCAGCTCCACTTCATGCTTATTATGTGCAAATATATTAGGTTAGGCTCAGTTTAAAAGTGAAAGGTAGAGTAAAAAGTGGGCTCAATGTGCCATTATGAATTGCATATTCCTATATAGTTGAAAAGTGAAAGGTAGCGTAAAAAGTGTGCTTAATGTGCAATCATAATTTGTATTCCTATATACATTAAGAGGATCTATTTTTACTGTTAGAATACTTACTTGAACTATTACTGTAGATAGCTTGAGGCTATTGCAGCATGTGGAAGTTATTCAAGCTCCTAGTTCATGGGAATCGCTTGAAGCAAAAACTTGGAGGGACGTAACATGGGAGGACAAGCTATTTGAGGTATCATAGATCCATGCACTAACACGTAAAAACACAGAAACATACATGTATGCTCCCCTTTCCCCCACCCACCAAAAAAAAAAAAAACAAAACCCGGAACCACCCAAAAAAGAAAAGAAAGAGGGGAAATAAGAGAAGTTTTGAAGCTGCTTAATGAATAATTCCCTTACTGATGTTTGTGTAAATTTCAGCATGCGCCTGGAAGGATCACTGCACTCATCAAGGTAATAAAAGAGATTACTTTTTTTTAACATCTGTGCCATTTAATAGAGATACCTGTTGGATTCTGTACCATTTTTAACGTTATTGTACATTTGTCCACCCTTACATGATACAACAACAACAACAACCCAGTTAATCCCACTTAGTGGGGTTTGGGGAGGGTAGTGTGTACGCAGATCTTACCCCTACCCTGGGGTAGAGAGGCTGTTTCCAAATAAACCCCCGGCATCCTTCCCTCCAAGAACTTCCCACCTTGCTCTTGGGGAGACTCGAACTCACAACCTCTCGGTTGGAAGTGGGTGTTGCTTACCATCAGAGCAACCCCTCCACCCTTACATGATAATTGCTTAAAATGTGAGACTTGAGTATTCAACTAACACCAGTCAAAATGCATAATTTCACGTACTGAAATAGTCTTAAACATACTGAAAACTGTAGACACCTATGTTAACAGAAGTCCTTATTTTGAGATCTTCTCTTATGGTTTGCTTCCAGACCCACATGTGGGATAACACTGGGTTTGTTGCTCTTATGGTTTGCTTGTCGAAGAAGATGCTATTACCTGGATCATATAGGCTGTAAATATTCATCTGTTTAGAGCATCCTATCTTGTTGATTCTCCTTTCCCGTCGCCTCTAGCTCTCGTACCTATGAAAATTGACATGACTCAATCCTCAAGAGTATGATGCTGCCTGGCCTTTCTTCTTCGACCCAGACAATCACTAACTACAATTTATGTAATTTTGATTTATTATATTTAAGCAGCCGGCTGCCCAAAGCCTCACCCACTTTTCTGTATAGACCTAATTTAGAATGCTGTAACTCGACTTCCTAGTAAGAAGAAGCATTCTGGGCATGTTTGGAGGGCATAAGTTCAGAACTCTCAAGGATGTTTAACAAAGCCGCAACCCCCCCAACAACACACACACAACCACTGCAGTATTGGATCTATTTGTTGATTTATTGTGTGGTCTTTCCTTTTATAGACTTTAATCAGTGGCCTACATGCACTATGTTTGTCGCTTAAGCTTGAGTGGTGGAACAGTTATATAATTGTGCAACTTGTTATAGTAGCTGTATTATTGCACAAGTAACGAGCAAAATCTCGTCTTTGTTTTTCTGCAGAAGGAGATCATGGAAATGGCAAGCGTAGAAGCGTATCCAGTGGTTCTATTTAATGACTGATATACCTTTTTGCAATGGTCCCATCTTCAAAGCACAGCTGGTTTTCCTGTAATGCAAGGGCTAGTCTTTGCTTGACTAGCTAAACTGGCATTCCTTCTAATTGTGGCGTCGATTTCGCCTGCCTGTGATGATTTGATTTGAATTGAAGTCCGTTCTGCTTTTGGTATAAGACTGTTTTTCTGGTGTTTGTATATTTGAAACGTACTCTTTCTACAGTAAGGGAAACTAAAGTTAACTCAGAAAAATATTGTAGATTAAAGTTGATCTAACAACCAAGATAACCTCACTCAAAACAATTGCTATCTTTAAATGACTGTCTTGATTTAGACGATTAGATCGAATTAACGTCTAAAATTTCTTTTTGAGCACGTTTTCGTTAACAAATCAGTGAGAAACCGCTGGTAATTAATTCATATGTACATTGCAGCTGCAGCATATTTGATAGATGCGTTATTACATGATTACATCATGTTTCTTGCTATATCTAGTACTCCCTCCCTTTCGATTGTGCACGGAGTTTAAGAAAAGATAGAAGACTTTTAAATTTGTGATGTAAAATAAGGTATAAATATTTTCCGTGATTATAAATTATTGTATAAAAGTAAATTATTTCCAAATAAGGAAAGAGTTCATTCTTTTTGAAACATACTAAAAAGGAAATACTATCTCCAACCTGAAAATTATACTCTTTTGTCTTAAATATGAAATCCTTTCAAATAGAGAAGAACAATAAACAAATAAAATACATGTATTTTGTGTTTATATCAAGTCAAACAATTTATGTTTTTTTATAACATAAACAACAAGTGCAGAGTAAATTTTTATTTATTTATGTGTGGAGTCGCAGTGGGTAGCTATTTAGAGACTGAATGTTTGCATGTGTTTGGCATATCAAATCTTGCAATTGCTGCTAAGTTTATTCCTCTCCGCCTCAAGGCTTCTTGCACCTCTGCTCTTAACAGTTCACAAAAACATGTTAAAGATCAATATTATAAAACTCATCCAATTTTGAAGATATTTATTCATGGATACAAAACTAATTCTATGTAACAAGAGTAGATGAAAAGTATTAATGGCCAAAATCAGAAACTTAGCTAAGTGTGTTTATAATTGAATATATACGTCATAAAAATATATATTATTTATATATCCTGTATAATTTTTCGACAAAAAGAGTTTCACTAACCACATTTGAGCTTATGTGACTCCTCCACCAAAAAAGAACTCTTTATGTCCTTTTCTGGTTTTCATAATTTTTTTTGATTCAATTTGACTAATCTTCAAAGTTAAATTAGATTAATTCAGTATGTTAAAATTAGAATTTTAATATTCAAAAGGCTATATTAAAAGAAACTCGGACCTGTGTATTGTATCATATTGTTACTTTAAATACAATATTTATTGAATCCTTTACCCTAATAGAACGAACCGATTTGGTGTAGTCGTATTTTATTTATGTCCTTTTTTATTAATAATCTTATTTTATCTTTAATGTTTTATATAATAATTCTATGTTTCCCCACTAGTGAGATTAAACTGAATTGTTATTATTATTCTATAGTAATTCTATCTTTTTATAATGTTCCAAGTTTATTTTTCATATATTACTGTATCACAAATAATATAATCAATTATATACAACCAAAAGATACCTATGATACAATACGATACCGTATTTATTAGACATATATAACAAACCATCCAAACAAGCTGTAAAAAAAAAAAAATAGGTTCTTCCCTGCTCTATGGGAACAGTGTCACGAAACACAGCTTAGAAAAGCCATCAAAAGCAACCATTTTCCGCCAAATACAAAGTTCTTTCTCTCAAACTATTGAACGAAACCAATCAATACTTTCTCTCGGATCATCCTTTTCAAGACACATAAAAGTTAGTTAGGGTTCCGGTGGAGTGAAGGATGGCGGAACCGGCGAGTCCAGGCGGCGGCGGCGGAAGCCATGAGAGTGGCGGTGAGCGGAGCCCTCAGTCGAACTTGCGAGAACAAGACAGGTACCTCCCGATCGCGAATATAGGACGCATCATGAAAAAGGCATTGCCTGCTAATGGAAAGATCGCTAAGGATTCTAAGGATACTGTTCAGGAATGCGTCTCTGAGTTCATCAGTTTCATCACTAGCGAGTAAGCTTTGGTCATTTTCGTTTTATTTATTGCTTCGATGAATTAGTAGATACTAGAGACCTATGTAATTTATACCAGAATCGAGTGTCAAATTTTATATGCTGAAATGGAGGAATGAGAATTTTATAGTAGGTTTGGAAGAATACCTTCACAATTAGGTCTAGTTGCAAGTAACTCTATTTAATAATATGGATCGGTGATCTTTAATAAATGTTAAGTAATCTGTTACAATTGGTTAAATTAGACTGTGCGTGTAACTTAAATCGTTATACTAATGGGTAAAGAATGCTATGCCAACTGAAGTTGTGTGGCGTGATACGTGGTAAGTTTCTATATTTAATGTGTATGCTTGGATGTCATCTAATTTGGCTAATTTCTCATTTCAAGAATTTTTTTGGAATTCCTTTTAGGCTTTGATGGTTCCCTTTCTGTTTGTTGGTAATATCCTTGGAACTTTTTCTGTGCTATTGTATACGTGGCATACCTTTTTAGATCGATAATCTGTTAGAGTTAGAAACTTTTGTTGTGTTTCTCTTGTTTTCCAAAATTTTGTATGCATGAGAAATATAGCCTTTAACAAAGTATTCCCCTTTGAGAAATCAATAGGATGTCTGGGTGGTGCTGCTTTGATAGCATCAACAGAGGCGAGGGGACGTAATAGCTTACTCAAAATAAGCTCTGGCTATGACTCTTCCATGAATTGCCGAACAGCATAAAGCTCCCTTCCCCTTCTTTGCTGGCTGCTATCTTCCTTTCTGAAATCCCTCTTCACCATTCCCTTTCCCCTGGCTATGACTAAAAGTTGAATTGTTCACGGCATTCAAGAGCTAGGGGGATCATGGACATGTGATCACCTCCTCGTCCGTTAGGGGAAAAAGAATACTGGGAAAGATGTGTTGATAAGGAGTAGCAGACAAGGGAATAGTAGAGGCATCGTGTCGTTAATGGAGTAAAGTAAGTCGTCTGCTTTGTGAAAGGAAAGAACACGAAAAAGAGGACTTGACTATAATAGAGGTGGAGTAGCATGACCTGCCATTTTAGTTATGCCTTCAAGAGAAACTGGAAAAAGGGAGGACGAGAATAGTAGTACTTGCATCAATGAGCCAGCAGGGAGGACGGAAGGCAAAAAATAGAAGGAAAAAGGTGGGCATGTCAGCATGTAATCAACCACTGTCTACGGTCAATCCCAAAAAAAAGGGCATGCTCTCTACTACAATTCTTCCCTGCGCTTACTTAAGAAAATTAGGAACACATCGTCAAATAATTTACTGTTTCTACTTGTGACATTGGTTAGAATGGATTGTAGTTGAAACAAAAGAAGAATATCTGCTTTTGGTTTTCGGTTAGTGAGACAAAAACAAGAGCTATTGTGACTACCAAAAGTTGTGGTGGGTGGTAAATACCCCTCCATCTTTAACTAGAAGGTTCGAGCCATGAGAATGGAGTAGTCTTTCGTAGGGAGCACTTTACCTCCCAAGGTGGGACTTCTCGGCCCGAATCCGGATTACTCGGGCCCCTAAGCGGGTACCGGACACTAGGTGGAAAAAAAAGCTATTGTGAAGCAAGATTGGGTGCGGAATTTTAAAAAAAGAGAAGACTTAAAATTTTTGGTCTAGAACAATTCACAGATATTTTATGTGGCTATAAATCATCTCATTAAGGGTAAAATAATAATTTTAGATTTACGTTCTTTCTAAATTTAGAAAGAGATCATTCTTTTTGAAACTGACTAAAAAAGAAATAGGTTCAGTCTTTTTGAAAGGGAGCGGGTACTTTTTAATCCTCAAAAATAAAATGTAAAACAGTCCCCACTGCTGCGCTTTTCCCAGGGATCATGCAGAGTTGCTCTGCGCATTCTTATTCAGCTGATCTTGCCATCCCTAATTTTCCCCTTGTTTGGATGTTCACACTGCTGTACCTTTTCCAAAATAGAAATCCTCTTTCCTATTTTACCTTACTTTGACAAGGTTACCTGTCCCAATCATGTTTCTATCAAAACTATGGCACGCCTGACTTTTCACTAGTTTTAGTGCTCAATCCCGGCGGGGGGGGGGGGGGGGGGGGGAGTAAGAACCTAAACGCATACATAAAAAGTATCCATGTAGCTAATATATTTTGGCTGGTATTATTTTACTGTTATTTCCTTTTCTGGATCATACAAGCTGTATATTAGATGTAGATGTCTTTATATAAATACATGGAAGCATGTTCAACAAGGTTACTTTGTCCCAATCACATGTCTTCTACACAAGTACTAATTTAATGCTTGGGAAGTTGGAATATGTGTTGGTACTAGTGTAGAAGACACGTTCTACATTGTTAAATGTTTGTTGTTAGAGAGCAGACTTCTATACATATAGATACCAAGATTTAGTTGAATGATGACACATGGAAGTAAAAACCACTTTCCTTGCATGTTTTGAACGTGTTTTCTTTTATTTTATAGGGCAAGTGACAAGTGTCAGAAAGAGAAGAGGAAGACGATTAATGGAGATGATTTGTTATCAGCCCTGGCTACCTTAGGATTTGAGGACTACATTCAGCCGCTGAAGGTCTATTTGGCTAGGTACAGAGAGGTAACTGCAATTCTTCGTCATGTCCTCCAGTAATGGTTATGAACTTCACTATTGTAGTTTTCAAGAGTTTGTAATTTGACTGGATATTTTATGCTATAATCACTGAGCATATGTTATTCTTGTGGTTACTGAACAACATCCTCTGCTGGATTACATGGATCAATGATGTTGTTTTAGATGGAGGTATGCACAGTTTCTCCACATCATTGAGATAGATTTCCTTGTTCTTTTAAATTATGATTTTCATAAAAAATGTACTGCGGGCTTGTAACTGATATCAGGGAGACGCCAAGGGATCTGCTAGGGTTGGAGATGCATCTGTTAGAAAAGATATAGTTGGAAGTCAGCTTGGCTCCAATACGCAGGTAAAGTAGCGGTCATATTTTCTTCTATTCCTTCTTTGGTTCAGTTAGTTGATTATGTAGTAGTTCATCTGACCTTGAAAGATTATGTTACTTGGATATTCTTTAATATGACTCCTACTATTTTTAATGAAAAATGACAGTTTGTCTACGAAGGCTCTTTTGCACAAGGCTTAGACTATGGAAACTCTCAAATATGAATTTTGAGTAAGTTGTTCTCTTACCCTAAAACCCTTTCTCTAGTTATCTGCTTTTTATCTATAAATATTTTACCATGCAGTTACTCTCTTTTACTAGATTCAACCCCCTCATGTAATGACTTGGTCGGATCACTTTGCTTTATCCTACACTTTTTTGTGTTGTTTAATTCAAGTAACCAAAATGTATGCGTATTTTACAAATGTAACATTGACTCCTACATAAAACTTAAAGAACAAATTCAAAAAACTGATTAGCATCATTTACATACAATGAACTTATCAAAAATAATCATTCACATGACAATGGTTCTTCCAGCTAAATAGATTTACCAGACCATCTGGCCACTCCCGTGAAGCATATCTGGTTCCTTTCTTTCGTTAATGTCCAAAAAAGCAGCTTCAGGTGGAAAGCCTTCTTATTGATCTCTGCAGTTTGCATAATGCACACTTGCAGAAATGAGACATTATTGTAATAAGAAACAAAAAAAACAAAAAACAGCATCAGGTTTCCCTCTTCTCAATCTCTGCAGTTTGCATAATGCTCGCTTGCAGAAATAAGACATTATTGAAATGAGAAACAATATAACCCCCTTATATTAATGAAATAAGAAATAGTGGAAAAGTCAAAATGGATTAGTTGCTTCTGGAAGTCCAATGATATAATAAAATTGACCTTCATTTTTTTTTTTCCTTTTGAGGGGTATTTAGGTTTGGAGGGGGAAAAGGCAAGTGGCTGGGCATTGGGCAAGCAGGGAAGTTTCAAGTATCGAGAATCTTAAGCTGTTTGCCTATGTTACATGGACTGGTTATACCTACAGCTACTGAACTTTAAAACCAATACCAAGGAATTCGTGATTTAAGACTATTTACCTTTTCTATCAAAAAAAAGAAAAAGAAATCGTGATTTAAGAATGACTATCCAAGGATGGCGACTGGTGAATAAAAAAGGAGCTCTATACTATAACTAAAGCTTGGTTCGCTAAACCTTGATCTAGCATCACAATTCACATTTTCCATCACATTTTCAAGGTATGAACGAATCCGGAGCCCAACTACCAACTCCTTCGAGAATTCCCTTATGAGAACCAAGCCTGGATGCCCCCTTGCGACTCTATTAGATCAATCCAAAACGCAGGAGAAGATGAGGTAGCAGCATTGTATTAGGAAAGTGTCTTAAGATGTCCCCTTGTATGGCCGTTGCATTTAAAATCGGAAGAAATTTCAAACCATGATGTGGATTCTTTTTATCATCCTAAACCTGTAGCTAGTGAAATTTGAATCAATACCTATGAATTTGCGATCGAAGAATGGCTATCCAAGGATGGTCAATGGTTAATACAAAGGAGCTCAGTACTTCAAATAAAGCTTAGTTCACCAATGAATTTGCGATCGAAGAATGGCTATCCAAGGATGGTCAACGGTTAATACAAAGGAGCTCAGTACTTCAAATAAAGCTTAGTTCACCAATCCCTGATCTAGCATCACACATTTTCCATTACATTTTCTAGGTATGAACGAATCCAGAGCCCAACTATCAACTCCTGCGTGAATTCTGTTACGGGAGCAAAGCTGTGATGCCCACAGCTCTATTAGATCGATACAAGATGGAGGAGTAGATGAGGTGGCAGCACTGGATTGGTAACACTTCTATGAGTTCTCATAGTATGGCAATTGCAGTTAATATTGAAAAAATTTCAAACCGTGCTTCTTTTATCATTCAAATTCTCTTGGTAGCTTGATACCATGAAATAAATAGAGGCAGACCTTCAGTGATGGGATTTTTGGCTAGAGAAAGGTTATGTGACTTGGATGCATATCTCAACTCACTTAGTTGGTTGACCACCTAATCTATGATGAGATTCTCAATCTATATGATCAAATTTAAATGCTTTTATTGCTAATGAATATAGTGCAACTTGCACCAAAGGCGTGACCTAATGGTCACTGAAGTGTGTTGAGAATCATAAGGTCTTAGGCTCAATTCCTAGCAGAGGCAAAAACACTAGGTGATTTCTTCCCATCTGTCTAAGCCTTGGCAATTGACTTGAGCCTTAGGGTTTGCTCCCTTTCAAGGTCTCAAGTTCGAAACCCACTGGATGCAATAATTTCTGAGGGCCATCGAACTGGGTAAATCCTGAATTAACCGTGGTGCACTTGCGGGAAACTCCTTGCCCGAGGGACTGTGCACCTCCGGAATTAGTCGGGGATCGAAGAAACTCGGACACCCAGTGCAAATAAAAAAAATAAAAAAATAAAATTGTGGAGCAGTGTTTCTTCACCCTAATAGACAACCCTCACCAGGACCTTAATTTGTCAAAACACCTCTTCTTCTGACATCCTTGAATAACTCCTATTGTTGCTATTATCCTTTGGAATATACTGGATTTTAAGAGATGAAGGTGAAACAAAGGAGTGAGTTGAACGTAAATACTGGTCCATAATTCATCTTGGTAAGAAAAGTGCCCACTTTTAGCAAAAAGCACTATCCCTTTAAGTTCTTTTCATTGTTTTGCATTAGATTCATAGGTTTGGTTTTACATGATTGTTGAAGGATAGGTGGAAAATTCTTCTCAGATAAGTAAAGATGGGTTATATTCAATTTTAAAGAACTGTAATATTTACCACAATTACCTTTTCAAGTGGACGTTGTTATAAAATATAATTAAAAGTATATGGAGACATTCAATTTGAGACGGAGAAGGTATGTAGTAATCAAGTTTGTAAAAGTTCTTTCATTTGATTCAGGGGGGTGTTGCAGGAATCAAGAATATTTTGAGCTTTGATACTTGTGTTATGTGTGCTTTTTGTGAATACATAACCCAAAAATTGGAAGCCTAATTCTAACCAACAATAAAAAGGCTCTAATTTTTGTTTAATGGAAATTTGTTCAAGTTGATGTATAAATGCCAAGTTACTTTCAAACTAACTTCTTGTTGAACATTTGAGAGTGATTTAATAAGCTTTGTGGACCTTTATTGCTAGAACTCCAGTAGAAATTACGGAGTAGATAATCTGACAACACGGAACTTCAACGATTAAATGTGTAGTAACCATGACGATTAAGTAATTGAGCAAATTGATATTGATATAAATGGTCCCAATTTTGGAAAATGGGCTATTTTTGAGTCATTCTGAATAGTTAATCTTTCTAGCATAATCAGGGAAAGTGACATTTCTCTTACAGTGTCAATGGGCATATATGCTCTGAAGTTTGACATAATCCCTTTTTGTGATTTTGCAGAACAGTGATTAGTCGTTTGCTGGTACAGATGCCGAATGTCTTCCGGCTTCTCATCTTGCTGATCTTTGTATTTTAAGCTATTCAATAGCAATGTTGATGCTTGTTTGAGAGAACAAGAACATAAAGGACCCCTACTAATTTTTGGATCGACTTTTTGCAAATATTTTTTGCTATACTTCTATTTAAATTCTCTTCCGCTCTGTACATACTGCTTGGTTTTGAATTTTCACTGAGAACAAACCTTCTATTGTAGTTTGTACAGCATCTAAGTGTCCAAACATTTGGATCTCTTTTATTCTTGATCATCTGTTATCTCCACAAAAAAAAAAAAAAAAATATTATAGTAGATTTCTACTTTTTCCGCCTAGTCAAGATGTCTTCCTCCCTCCCCTCTTGTCACAGATTCCTCCTTAGAGGTGTCCTCAGAAAGTACTTGTACCTTTAGACTCCAAAATCTTTTGTAAATCATAGTTGTTATCATTAAATTCAAAAAAAATAAAAAATAAAAATCATTGGCTCTTTTTGCATTGAATTAGAAGGAACTTAATGATATTGCTACCCTTGGATAAGCTGTACATAGGGCAGCATGTTATGGAATTTGATTCCACCTTGTAATTTGTAAACTAAAGAAGCCTTATTTTTCTTTCTCTTTTTGTTTGTTTTGCATATACTGTGCACTTGTGTCTTAACGGAGTAACACAAAGACTTGATTCGCGTCTTGACAGTCCTTTTTTCCTAAATGGAATCCCAACACGTAGCTATATTGCTTCCGGAGAAGGGTTTAATAGAAACCTCCAAACTACTTCTGGGATAGGTAGCAGTGAGGGAGCAAGTTATATTTAGGATTGTAACCAGAGGATTATAATATCAGAATTTTATAATACGAAAATATTTAGAAAATATACTTTTATTATTAGATGCTTGAAAATTAACACGTGGCAAGTAAAGATTAGTGTGCGTTAAGCACGTCGGGGTTGGTCGAGAGAGGGGATAACAATGCCACTTATAAGTTGTTCAACGGAAGTACTAGGACTCCCCTTCCTATTCATCTTAGCCATGGTGAATCTTAACAAGATGTTCGACAAAGCCACGCAGATGCAGTGGATGTCAATTTTTTCTAGTTTTGATAAATCAGTTGTGTTTGGTTAATCATTTGAACTAGTAATTGTGAATATTAAATTATAAAAATGCTTCCTAAACTTCTGTTGGAGGTTATTTTTCCAAGAATTTTTCTTACCAACAACAACAACAAAAACCCAGTTTGATCCCAACATGGGGTCTGGGGAAAGTAGTCTGTACGCAAACCTTACCCATACCTAATGCAGGTTGAGAGGCTGTTTCCAATAGACTCACGGCTCATGAAGGGTAGGAAGAAGAAGGGAAACAAGGAAGGAAGAAAGATGGAAGAGAAAAAAGGGAGAGATAAAGGATAAGTAGTATCAAATAATAACAACAGAGAATATAATACCTGAGGCGAACAAAATCACATATCTTAATAAAAAATATATGAATATGTAGGGACATGCACGCTACTAAGCCTATCGATGAACACTATAAACTACCTATTAATTTTCTACCTTAATCCTCGACCTCCACACCCTCCTATCAAGGGTCATGTCCTAAGTGAGCTGAAGTAGCACCACGGCCTGCCTAATCACTTCTCCCAAGTACTTCATAGGCCTACCTCGACCCCTTCTCAAACTTTTCATGGCCAACCTCTCACACCTCCTGACAGGGGCATCAATGCTTCTTCTCCTAACATGTCCGAACCATCTCAGCCGCGACTCCCACATTTTGTCCTTCACGGAGGCTACTCCCAATCTGTCCCGGATAGCTTTATTTTTAATCATATCTCGCCTGGTACACCCACACATCCATCTCAACATCCTCATCTCTACTCCTCTCATCTTTTGCACGTGGGAGTTCTTGACAGGCCAACACAACCCCATACAGCATAGCAGGTCGAACCACCACTCGATAAAATTTACCCTTAAGTATCAGCGGCACATTCCTATCACATAGAACATCGGAAGAGAGTAGTGGCATGAAGTATCCTATCTTTGTCATTCATCCGAGCAATTAAGTATTATACTACATAATTTTTTATTCGTTTTGGAATTTTTATAGAGAAAGTTACACCAGGTAGTTACTATGAAGTAGTGGCACAAAGTATCCTATCTTACCGGCATAAAAAAAATCAATAGTGGCACGAGGTATCCGATCTTTGTCATTCATCCGTGCAATTAAATATTATACTACAGAATTTTTTATTCTTTTTGGAATTTTTATGGAGAAATTTACACCAGGTAGTTTATCTTCCACTACTTTTCCAATGGAAATTCACGAAGAAGAGTCTGCCTTATCTTCCAAAGAAGATTATGACAACCTAGCCCTCTCTGTACCATCCTAGCTTTTCTCACCCTGGAAGAGAGAGAGGCTCGTCCATCTCTCTAACTCCCCCCAAACAAAACTTCTTCCTATTCAACACCATGGACCCAGATCTTCCAATCTAGCAAATACAAGAATTCCCCCGAAACCACCAGATGCTTTAATGCCTAGCAATCAATCTAGAGATCAAAAAAACTTGGGTAACCCAACCGATCTCATCCCAATTACTTTTAAAGATAAACTTATTGGAAATAGAGAGCAAATTGACCTCTCCATGGACCCTCTATCTTCCACTACTTTGTCAATTAAAATTCACGAAGATGAGTCTGCCTTATCTTCCAAAGAACATTATGACAACCTAGCCCATTCTGTTACCATCACAAAGGAGACAAAAAACGAATATATCGCTTCTGAAAATGCTCTCTAATAATGAAGCTACACAGAAAGGGGATCCTATACCAAATATTGAAACAAAAAATTCAAGAATTATAAATCAAAGAAAATTTTCCCCTCATCGACTTGGGGAATGACTACTACACAGTTAAACTTAAAAATGAAGGTAGTATGAATCATATCCTCCAAGATGGGCCATGATTTATCTTTGGCTTTTTTTTATCCATTCTAACACTGGCAACCAAACTTTGTAACTAAGAATGCTAGGCAAAGCCAAATGGCTATTTGGGTTAGGCTACCCAATTTACCTAGGAGTTCTATGATAGTCAAATTTAACAAAAAGTAGGGAAAACTATTGGTAAACTCCTAAAGGTTGACGCCTGCACTTCCTCATCACTAAAAGGAAGATATGAAAGGCTATGAATTGAAGTTCCTATGAATAAACCAATTAAAAGGTCATTTTTATCGAAAGTCATAAGCAACAAATCCAATACGAAGCAGATAACTATCTTCGCAAATATTGCGGTCATTTGGGTTATAGAACCATATATTTCCAGGAGAGGGAAATTGCCAAGAAGGATTTAAATCCCCCTCTCAATACTAAATACACCGGACGAATTTGTTTATACTAGTCAGATTTTGTTTATCCTTTGATAGTCAGCTGCGTATATAGCTGAACTATGGAATTGTACGGAAACCACTTTGGTAATTAATACAATTTTAATTACCAAAAAAAAAAAATACACCGGACGAAGGATGGGAAACAGTCAACTTCCCACGACGGAGAAGAATTCAACAACAAAAATCCAATGAGGTATTAGCAACAGAAGTCCAAACGTCAGGTAATAATGATAAGTTTTCAAATCCCACCACAAGTCAATCTTCTACAAATCAGAAATTTAAATTTGTTCCAAAAGTGAATAATAATGTTTCTGCAAAACACGATCAATATAAAACCCAACTCTCTTCTCCTCAAATTTCCTGTAAGGAAAATGTATTTGATATCCCTACAATTTCTCAAAATTTAGAGTCTCAACTAATGGTTTTTGAAAATAACACTCTGCCAGGAGACCAAAACCACTCCAAATTAGGTTCAATGAACCAGGTTCAGGTAACAAATCCTGCTAAAAATCTTTCAACTTCACTAAATGATAAAATTGCTAATAAGCAAGACTACTCCCTAATTAACCCTAATAACCAATCTGACGTCTTCCTTTCAAGCTTTAATCATCATCATCTAGTCTCCACACCTTCTAGAAACAAATTAAACCTATAACCTACTACCATGTCTTTGCATGCGGATGTCCACCTGCCCAACCACACATACCCTCCAGCCCAAATTGCAAAAACCCCAATCCACGTGCCTACAAAATCCTATGCAAAATCCTTTATATATTCTAACATGCTAAACCACCCCGGGGAAATGCGACTAGAGGTAATCATTCCCTCTATCTTAACCCCTCAACCCTTGTATTACCAAGACCTTCTTCAAAGAATGCCAAGAACACCTCTAAGCAATCGGAGAAGATTCCAACTAATTCAAATATTGAGAATCCAAAGACTAATCCATATGGACAACCTACCTCAATTTCCTCAACAAATTCCACCACTTCCAATAGTGTATGCCTAGCCTCCACTTCTACAGAACCACCACCCCACTAGTTGGATAGAGTTAGACCTATGGGGAGGGGGATATCACTCCAAATGAATATCAATGGGCAAGAGAGCATAATACTCATCAACAATCCACAATTCCCAACACAGGTTGTGTACGAGGGCCTACACTTATCAATGAAAAATTACCTGAATCATATCTGGGTAAACAACACCATGCAGCCCCTGGCACATGGGATGAACAACAACTTAGTTTAAGCCATGCGTGCCCAATGAACCACCCACATCACTTCTCTCAGAACCCTTATCTCCCTCAGAATATGGGTCTAGAGCTACCCTTTTTCCTTCGCAAGAGTTGATTGCTTTAAATCCAATCCTAATGCACTGGGAGTTACCTCAAAATCTCATGCAACAGGAAGTGCAGATGAACCTAGGACCGATGGATCAGGAGGTTACAGAACCCCATATGACACAAGGTTTAGGAAATCCAGAGGAGGAGATAGACCTCATAGGGAACACATAATAGAGTCTTCAAATCTAGACGAAGTAAAAATGTATTTGTTCGAGGAGAAGGGGGAGAAGAGGCTTATTCTAGCATGTCCTCCTTCACTATACAAATTCACAACGGACATGAGGCCACCAGGACCCCACTATAGGGAAATTAGCTATGATCCTAGCCTTTCTAAGGAGAAATCCAGTATTCCCACAAGCATCCCAGTCCAACGGTCCCCCCCATCTACCCCACATCCCAATGAATCGTGCTATAAACATCATTATTTGGAACATTAGAGGAGGAAATAATGCTGAGTTTAGAAGAAATTTTCACAAGCTTATTTTCACTCACCACCCTTGCATTGTTTCCTTACTGGAAACTAGGATGACAAACCATGGTAATGAACGAATTTCATTTTTCGGATATGATAGAAGTCCCAGTAGAGGGACAGTCGGGTGGCAGGGCAGTGATGTGGAATACCAATTTGGTCCATGTCAACACTTTTGTAAAAAAAAAAATAAATTCATGCACTTCTTGAGGTAATCCCTTATCAACAACCTTGGTTATTTATATCTATTCATGCTAGTACAAAGGTTTCTAATAGAAATAACATGTGGGTAATATCACAAACATTTTCGATAACGATAAATGTGCTTGGTTTCTAGGTGGAAATTTTGACGATGTTCTTATAACTGATGACAAGTTAAGTTAGACGGTAACCCTATTAATAAAAAGAAGAGCTGTTAAATTATGGAATAAGATTAATTATTGTAAGTTAATGGACCTGGTCTTTAAGGAAAGTAAATATACTTGGTCAAATCATAACAAGATTAATAGTAACAGTATTGTGGAAAGGCTAGACAAAGTTTTAACAAATGAAGAATGGTTAAGTATATTCCCTAGGGAATCTATTATTCACTTACCAAAAACACATTCGGATCGTAATCCTATTCTACTATAAATAATTCCAAAACAGATAACTTCCCTCTCCAAGCCAATTTAGATTGGAATCCTTTTGGTGTGGGTACCCCGAATTTAGTAACAATGTTAATAAGTGCTGGCTTGACAACAATTTTGCTGTAGCCTCTAATAATTTTAGGAACCATATTATTGATTGGAAAAACACAACATTTGGAGACCTTTTTAGAAAAAAGAAATTTTTTTGGCAAGACTAGCAGGGATTCAAAAATCCAGTTCCTATGGTCATAGTAGTTTCCTTAGTAATCTAGAAATAACCCTCAAATCTAATTATAAAAATTTACTTAAAATCGAAGAAGGTTTCTAGAAATTACGTTCTAGAATAAACTGGGTCAATGAGGGAGACTCCAACTCAAAAATTTTCCACATTTGTGCCACAAATAATAGAAGAACTAATAAAATTATGTTTTTCAAAGATACTGAGGGTAAGTGGATAGATGACCCTCAGGAAATCATGGATCACACCTACAATTACTTTAGGCAGATATTTGCTACTAGTCACCGATACTCTGACTGGGGAACTATTAACAAGGACCCCCTAGTTTCAAAGAATGTAACTTGGTCTCCTTAGATAATCCTTTGTCCCAATCAGAGCTCAAAAAATCAGTTTTTAATCTTAAACCTTTTAAATCACCCGGGCCGGATGGTCTTCATCCATTTTTCTTTCAAAAATATTGGCAATATTTTAATACATGTGTGACAAACCTTTGCCAACAAGCTTTCGAGACAAGCAAACTTCCAGAAGGGATAAATGAAACTTATCTCTGTCTAATTCTCAAAATTCCAAATGCAAATAATCTAAAAAAAAATTTCGCCTATTGGGCTTTGTAATACTATTTATCAAATAATCACAAAAATCATAGCCAATAGACTAAAACTTTTTTAGAAAAATTAATCTGCCCTTACCAAGCTAGTTTTTTGAAAGGGAGGCATACTAGTTACAATGCTATTATAATTCATGAATTGATGCTTAGAATGCACAAACAAAAAGGTAGCAAGGAAAATCTAGTTATGAAAATAGATCTAGAAAAGGCTTTTGACTGACTAAAATAGTTTTTTATTGATAGAAACCTCTGTCATTTCAAATTCCCTCTAAAAACGACTACCTTAATTTTGAATTGTATCACTACCAACAATATAACTGTTTTAATTAATGGTAGTAGGAGTAATTTCTTATCTCCCAGTAGAGGCATTAGGCAAGGAGATCCTTTATCTCCTTATATATTCATCGTTTGCATAGAGATGTTGTCCATCCAAATTAATCAACATGTACAGCTTCCCCTCCATCCTGAGGAGAGTCCACAAATCCTATTTTTTCCATTTCTTCTGCGTCTGTTGATGATGCTGAAGTGGATTTCACTTCAACAAGTACTGGTAGATTTCCCCTGGCAGATGGAGTAGTTAAATAGAAATATATTCCTCGCCCTAGAAATAGCCCGCTCTAAAAAGAAGTAGTCCGTTGCCCAGGGAGGGGTTCATTTGGTAGATTAGTCCTATGGATGGGTCGCCATGTGGTCTCCTTTTGGGATTGCTCGGTTATCAGTCGAGTTATTCCTCTCGTTCGTATCTCTTTTTCCAATTTCGGTCTCGATTAGTTCACAAGATTGAATGACCAATTCTATATTGGTATATGGTCACCCATCAACATAGGAAGGAATTAGTGCAAATTATCCCATATATTCTATGCGGACGACCTTACTCTAATGTGCAAAATTGATAAAAATCCCCTAATACAATCATCAATTGCCTGAGCTCTTTTTGCAAACTGTCAGGACAAAAAATTAATTTGATAAAGTAAAAACTCATTGTATCCAAAAACTGCCCCATCAACACCTCAAAAGATTTGCCAAAACTTTTCAATATAAAAATTAGTAATAATTTTGGTAAATACCTAGGTTTTTCGACTACAAATACCAAGCCTAGACTTTCGGATTACCAATTCATACTTGATAAAATAACTACCAAAATGCTTCATGGAAATCAAAATTTCTTAGCATGGCAGGGAGGACAACCCTTGCATCAACATCTCTAAATAGCATTCCAAACCATGTCATGCAATATAGTTACCTGCCCATTAGGCTTAACAAGTACATTGATAAAATCCAGAAAAATTTCATCTGGGTTTCCACCTTAACATCTAAGAAAATTCACCTTCTATCTTGGGATATTTTGACAAAGGATAATGAGATAGAGGGTCTTGGCATCCATTCAGTTAGGGATAAAAATCTAGTGACCCTAGCCAGTCTCTCATGGAGATTCCTTCACAACCCCAAACTTCCTTGGTCACCCTCTATGGTGTATCCAAAAATTTAAAAACTACCTCTTTTATTTGGAAAAGTGCAATAAAAGGATGGAAAATCTGCAACAAAGGTCTAAAATGGATTTCTCATTCAAATTATTCCATGAACATCTGGAAAACAAATTGGATCCCCAAAATTTCTACTCTTAGAAGTGAAATAGATGACCCTCTCACTATTTTTAACAGGAAGCTTAGTATCAAAGAAATTTGGTTAAATAACAAGCGGGACTTAGCTTAAATTTCCTTTCAACTTCCTTATTATATAGAGAATGCCATCCTCTCCATTCATCCTCACCAGAGTGGCCATGACACTTGTTATTAGGAATTAATAGGAAATGGAATTTTCACGACAAAAACTTGCTACAAAGCGATCCAATCAAATAAAAATAACTTGGCAGATTTCAATTGGATTTGGGACTCTAAGTGCCCATGGAAATGCCTTCATAATAGACTTTCCACACGCTCTTATTTACATCATATAGGTTTGGACATTGATCCGCTTTGTCCAGTCTGTAAAAATGACGAGGAAACTCTTGAGCACATTTTCACAACTTGTACATCTGTTTTGGACCGCATTAGGACTAGGTTTTACTCCGGGTAAAAGGGGCACTTAGTGGATTCATAGTATTATAAACTTAAGATCCTCTACCCCTCCCTCTACCTTACATGGGATAAGCTTTTCCCATTCGTCATGTGGAGCATTTGGATAAATATAAATAGTAACGACCACTGTAACATGACCCTCAACTTCAATCATTCACATGCAATTTCTCTAGCTTTAGAGTATAATCTTCTCACTATGAAGAAAACTTTATTGGCCCAATCCCATACTATTAAGGTCGCATGGCACAAACCTTCTCCAAATTTTTTAAAACTAAACATAGACGAAGCTTTTCAAGAAAATACAAATATGAGAGGCGTGGGTGGTGTATTTAGAGACTATAGAGGGGATTGGGTAATGGTTTTCAGCCCTCCAATCCCTTATGCTCCCCCTTCCACGCTGAATTGGAAGCACTAAAGGAAGGACTTTCAATCGCTCTCAGCCATGGTTATTCTCCACTAGTGGTGGAAACGGACGCAACGTAGGTCATCAAAGTATTACATTCTAATTGTGTCCCTTACAACTCTACATTATTGATTGCAGGTGATTAATTCACCGGTTGAAATAACCGAAGATCAACCATAATTTTTGAGAGGAAACAAGGTAGCTCATATTTTTGATAATCTTGTGCCTTTCGTTTTTAATAACTTAGCAATGGATAAGAATGGCTATGTATATTTGCTTAAAACATTAGTACTTATGTGGTTTTAGTTTGGTCGAAATGGAAAATTTAAATGTCCTCGAGGCTTGTAGTTTGTTACCGATGTAACTGTTGGTACTCCACAATGATTTAATAAATTATCTTTTCCAATAAAAAAAGATGATTAACATAAAAGTTGGCCTTACTTTATTCAAACTGTCTGGTTTGGACTCTATAAACAATTTAATTTCAATCTATATCAAAACTTTAAATCACATCCCTTTTCCCCTCTTTCAGCCACCTCTCACTTAATCTCTATCTTTAGTATCTTCTTCCTCTCTTCTCGTCTTCTTCATTTGTCAACCCATCGGAAATATAAAGATAGGCTAGAAACATGGATTTTTGGCTGCATTTCACCTATTTATATTTTATTCATGATTGAGCTTAAATGCGAATGTTTCATACTTATTACGTGTTTTATATGTTTAAGCCTTGAATCCGAATCATAAAGAGTTGCTGGAGCAAAAATGAAGAATATGAAGCTTCAAAGTTTGAGTAGGAGCCTAACTATATCACTCGTAACCATGTCGGGGGTTCGAGGACTGACCTTGCATATGAAAATAGTAGAAAAATAAGTGCCAGAGTACATTGAAATAAGGCGACGCTTTAGTGCAAATTTTTATCAGAGTTTATTAGAAAGTTGGAAGGTGGCAAAAATGGCCTAGCGCTAAGCACAGTGCGTCTCGCCTTGCAATACTTTAGAATAAAATTTCATCAGACGATCAAAGATGAGGTAGTTGGAGGCTTAGAGTAAAAACCAAGTGTATTGTGCCCTGCATCACGCGATCGTACATTTCTGTTGTCAATTTTTGCACTTAATCTTATTTAGTACAGTTTCTTTTGAGGATGTTTGTGTACAATATATAAATACAACTAAATCACGTTTTTTGAAGGACTTTTGACTTGTGGAGGATTGATAGAGCATTGGAGTCCACAAGAATTCATTATCCTTCCACCAATTCAACGGAGGCGTATCTAAGAAGATGGAAGTGGATTCACGTGCATTCATGCTCTCCTCCTTGAATCATGCATTGTAATGTTATATTACTACAAAATAATATGAATATATGTCTGTGCACACCAGCTCAAAGAGTCACATGATGTAATGGTGCATCGAGTGAGGTCAAAGATTTAATTTTCTTATCCATCTTGCCTTTTGATTAAGTACTTTTTCCTTTGTTTGTCTTTTTTTTTTATATAGTTTATTTTTTAAAATCCCCAAATCTATTGAAATCCCTATTCTCCTTATGAAATGTAACAAAATTTTATATAATTAAACGAAATGCCTTATATTAAAACTAGTAGCAATTGAGGATGTAGTATAGAGTCAATTAACGGGTTTGACTAACAAATTTTTGATAGGGAGTACATATATTTTGAAAAAACCAAGAAATATCTAAAAAACTTTAAACGTATAATTTCAGCAGTGTAATGGTTTCTAGAAGCTAAAGGTTGAAAATCAAATTTAAATCCAAATCCGTCTATTCATAATAGTGCACTCATTCTCTTAAAATCCCGGATTCACTTATGTAATTCGTATGCGAGTTTGAATTATAATGTTAGATTAATATTTTCTTGTTCTTCGACTTTATCCGTGAGATTTCTCCCACTATTATAGAATAGTTTTTCTTAGAGATTTGACATACATGGTATACTGATTATCTATTTAGGGATTTGACTCTTATTATTTTCTCGAATTAATTGGTTCGACTTTAAATTATATTGTGTATTATTTATTATCTTAGTTAATCGAAAGAGGAGTAGTTTATAGAATATCTTTGCATCGTATGCTTTATTTTCAATTTGTGATTCTTTTAGGTAATCAGAAGAGCACGTTATATTGTTAATTGTACTAAAAAATATAAAAAAACATTCGTGAGAAGTTATCATTAAGATTAAAACATCAATATTTTCATAGCAATTATTCACAGAGCTTTTTATTAGTTTATCTCTTGGAATTGAAGTTTATTCGAAGGAATTAGTAGTTCGACAATAATCTACTTAACTAGTGAATTCAAAAGAATAGTAGTCTTTTAGAAGTGAGCACAAGTCTTATCTATTACTCTTATTCCTCTCATTGATAATTATTGTGTGCTGAACTCTTATCTTCCGGCGATCAATGTTTACTTGCTTTTAATTTCGTTTGTTTATCGTAGTAATTAATCATCTCAAATCAAAGGTTTATTCATCCTAATAGCTTCGAGTAAAAATTACAATAACAATTTTATATTCAATCCCCATGGAGATAATATATAAAGTATACTATATTTAGCTAGTGAACATTGACTTATATACCCATTTTGTGCTCATCACGATCACTACCATGCATTCCTTCCATTCTTTCTTTTATTCTTCTATTCGATTACCACGACCGCCAACATACAACCTTCTTTCTCTCCTCTCCTTATCCTTCACAATCTTCTCTGCCTTCACTTAGATGCAAAATGTAGATCTTCTTCGAATAATTTTCGGCCAAAGTCTGGCTGTGGCTGCCACATTCTTTGCTTATCGTCCATTTCCGGACCTAATATTGAATGGTCCTTTTTTAGATGAATTTTTAAGAGAAGATGAGAGTTCCGGTGAAAATGGTCCTTGTCAGAGAAAAAACATTCGACCAAGTTCGTCGGTCCTTCTTTACTTATACACTATATAATCAATGTATAATAAAATGCAATATATGCATAATCAGTGTGTATATATTTTACATTGATTAAATACTGTAATGACCCGATCGATCTTTTACTTTCTAGAATTCCGTTCCTCTAAATAATACTTTCTGTACTTGTTTTTACTGATTTATGACTTACGGGGATGGTTGGTTTGGGATTTGGAAGAGTTTGGATCGAAATCGGAACACTTGGTTCCTTAAGGTTGGCTTAAAATTTCAAATTTGACTTCGGTCCACATTTTGAATAAATGACATTGGAATTGAAATTTGACTGTTCTAATAGATTCGTATGATGATTTTGGACTTGGGCATATCTCCAAGTTGAGTTTTGGATGACACGGAAGCGTTTTGGCGCCTAATAATGAAAGTTGGTTCTTGAAGAATTTTGAAGTTCTTTAAAGTTGGTTTGAAGCGGGGTTTAGAGTTATCGAGGTCCAAATGAAATTCTGTGATTTGGAATAGTTTCGTAATGTCATTTAAGGCTTGCACGCAAAATTTGGTATTATTCCGAGTAGTATAAGTACGTTTCAGCACATTTGAAGTAAACTGAAGAACTTGTAAAAGTTCATAAGTTCGATTCAATTGGTTATAGGGAGTGATTCTTAATTTTAATATTGTTTCGGGTATTCCAAGAGTTCGAGTGAGTCTGTTTTATGATTTCGAACTTGTTGGTACAATCGGGAGGGGCCCCAGATGCCCCGAGCATCAATCGGAAGAGGACCGGACCAAATTGAATGTTTGGAGCAAGAGATAAAGCTCCAACTGATGTCACAACCGCACCTCCAGTTGGTATGCCGCAGGTGCGGGCCAAACACATCAGAAGTGGCCAAGGAAGGGCAACCCAAGTTCCGCAGATGCCGCTCCCTTTTCGTAGAAGTGCTACTGCAGGAGCGGGAGCCCGTCTGCAGAAGCAATCCCCAACCGGCCCATTCAATTCCAAAGAAGCGGACCCATATCTGCAGAAGTGTGACTCGGTCAACGTATCACAGGTGGAAAAATTGTTGGGGCAGTGGACTTCATGTAATACGGGACTTAGACATTTTTGACTCATTTCACTTCATTATTGGGCAATTTTTGGAGCTTCTTGAGAGCAATTTTCATCTAACTTTTGGAGGGAAGTAATTTCTACCATATGTGAGTTAAGCACTTAGATTATGGGTAGATTAACATGTATAAATTATGAAAAATTATGGCTTTAGAGGAAAACCTAGGATTTTGATAAAAATGAGATTCTACCACTAAAATGATTAGGAAATTTAGTGAAAATCATATATTATGTTGCTTAGGTCATTGGTAAGAACTTCCTTCAAAAATTTCTGGAATCTGTGCACGTGGGTTCGGAGGTAAATTTTAAGAATTTTTCCTTTTGTCACGACCCTAGTTCACAAATTGTGAACATGTCATGATGACACCTAGTATTCACGACTAGGTAAGCCCAACATTTTGTGAAATTAACAATCTCTACGAAAAATTAACCACAGAATACCGAATAATACAAAGACATGTATAGAATTGCCGCCTGACACATACACTTAAATAACAAGATGCTGAAACAACTCCAAAGACCCGGAATCCCATGGGCATCACAGGCTATAGAAGAGCATACGGTGCTGAAATCACCAGAATAGTCTAATACAAAGGGAAAAGAATAACAACTAGCTAACTATAGGTAGAATGATAGGGAGACTCTTCAGATCCAGGGACGCGGCAAATGTATACATCAAGTCTCCGAATATAGCTCCTGGATCACTGATAGTGCGACTGACCAGAAGTACTTGAATCTGCACATGAAAAAGATGCGCAGAAGAGGCATGTGTACACCACAGTGGTAATCAGTAAGTTCCAAGCCTAACCTTGGTCGGATAGTAACGGAAGGTCAGGGCCATAAAGAGCTAAGATATATAATAAGGTTGACAACAATATGAGATAAGTAGAAATAATGATATACAACTATGAAATAGATCGAAGTACACAACAGCAATTAACTCGCAGAAAATAAGATAATACGGAGCAAACAAATCAATACCAGCACCAATAATGAGGATCTTTCAAGATACCCTCTTGTAGTCCATTTTGTCAATCTGTACGAGGAGCTCCTGGGATACCGTCCCATAGTCCACCATATGAATATATCTGAAGGATCTCCCGGGAATCTAACCCGTAGCCCATCATATGAATATATCTGAAGGATCTCCCGAAAATCTAACCCGTAGTCCATCGCATGAATATATCCGAAGGATCTCCTGGGAATGTAACCCGTAGTCCATCGCATCAATATATCTAAAGGATCTCACGGGAATCTAACCCGTAGTCCACCGTATGAATATATCCGAAGGATCTCCCAGGAATCTAACCCGTAGTCCATCGGATATAATTACCCAGTAGTAGGGGAATCTACCGGCTACATTGCCGTAGTTCCATATAACCGTGCAGGGGGATCTATCGGGAACCAAACCTACAGTCCCAAAGTAAACAAACAAGGGGAGCTATTAAAATCCCACACCGTAGTCCCAATGTAAATGCACCACCAAAATCAGAGAAACATTCAGAAATTGAAGTACAACAATACAAGGTAACAAATATTTCTAGCCAAAAACGCTTCACATTATTTTAATTAAGGAAAATTAAGAAAATAGGCAAATTTCGGATCATCTAAACATGATTTTCTATACTAGAACATGCTATAGTAGCAAGTAGAATAAAGCAAATACGAAAGAAAACTTAGTTCAAGTATTTTAAGTAAAAATTCAGGATTTCAACAATTAGCAAAAGTACGCACTCGTCACCTCACGTACCAGACATTAGACAAGCTACTTACCTCGAATCGGTGCAAAATCAATAAGGAACGATGCCCTTGCCACGAGTATCCGACTCTGAGTGGACAAAATCTATTCAAATAAATTACATATTGTAAATTAAATCGCAAGTAACAAATAACACTATTAAAATTAAAGTTAAGGAGCGAAAATAGGTAAAATGACCAAAACGCCCCTCAGACCAACGTCTCAAAACCGAATAATTTTCACATTTTCGGAAACCTCGTACTCCCACGAGTCTAACCATATAAAAATCTCCCAAATAGGAGGTCAAATTCCCCCTCGAAACCCAATAGTTTAATCAATGAACTTGTACCCAAATTCTTCCATATTTGATCCTAATTCGAATTTAAATGATGGATTTAACTTCTAAATAATGGAATATAACTAGAAATGGATCATAGAAACGTTACCCAGTAATATCCTATTTGAAATCCTCTCAAAATCGCCCTTGCCCGAGCTCAAAATTGATTTTCAAACTTTTGAAATTAAGCCTCAGATAACCCTTATCATAACAGCGATTTCTGCTTTTGCGGTCCTGGGACCGCTTATGCGGACAAACCACCGCTTTTGCGGTTTTCACTTAAAGAGCCGGCGTCCGCTTCTGCTGACTTATAATTGCTTATGCGGCTCCACCTTTGCGGATAGCTGACCGCTTTTGCGGTCTCTGAGGAAAAAGGAAAAACTCGCTTCTGCGGCTGCCAAGCCGCTTGCTGCTGCGCCGCTTCTGCGGTTCCCAAGCTCCAGAAGCGAAAACAACAGAAGTCATGCTGCTATTTCCTTCTAACTTCCAAAACTAACCCGTCGAGCATCCGAAACACACCCGAGGCCCCTGGGGCCTCAACTACAAACACCAATACCACCTAATACCTTATTCAAACTTATACCAATCCTTAAAATACCTAAACAATACCGAAACCTCGATTAAATCAATCATTCAAGCCTAAGAACTTAGAGTTCATCCAAAACACGCTTTCGATCCAAAACATATTCAACACTCATCCGATTGACTTGAAACTTTGCACGCACGTCCCAAATGACATGACGGTGCTAAAAAACTTCTAGAATCCCGTTCCGACCCTCGAGTCAAAATTTCACTATCAGACCGGGAACCTCCAAATTCTAATTTTCGGCATTTCAAGCCTAAATGTGCTACGAATATCTAAAATACATTTCGAACACGCTCCCAACCCCGAAATTACCTAATGGAGCTAACAGAACCATCAAATTTCCATTCCGAGGTCGTCTTCACAATAGTCCAATTACAGACCATTTTCCAACAATTAAGCTCTCATTTAGGGACTAAGTGTCCCAAAACACTCTGAATTCTATCACCGAACGTCCCGACAAAACAAAATAGAAAAAATGAACTTAGCGAAAATAGTTAATGGGGAAACGTGGAATAAATTTCAAAGACGACCGGCCGGGTCATCACATCCTCCTACACTTAAATATTCGTTCATCGTCGAACGAGCATAGAGAACATACTTGAAGTAGCAAAAAGATGCGGGTATCGGCTGCACATATCCCGCTCAGTTTCCCAAGTCGCCTTCTTGGCCGGCTAACCCTGCCACTAAACCTTTACTAAAGCTATATCCTTTGACCTGAGCTTTCGAACCTGCCTATCCAATATCGCCACTGGCTCCTCAGCATAGGACAAGTCATTGTCCAACTGGACTGAAGTGAACTCCAACACGTGAAACGGGTCACCGTGATACCTCCGATGCATCGAGACATGAAATATCGGATGAACCCCGGCCAAACTGGGAGGTAAGGCAAGTCGATAAGAAACCTCCCCGACTCGCTTCAAAATCTCAAAAAATGCCAATGAACCTCAGGCTCAACTTCCCTTTCTTCCCAATCCTCATAACGCATTTCATAGGTGAGACCCAAAGCAGAACCAACTCACCAACCATAAAGGAAACATCACGAACCTTCCGGTCCGCGTAACTCTTCTGTCTGGACTGGGCCGTACGAAGTCTACCCTGAATCACCTTAACCTTCTCTACCGCATCCTTGACCAACTTAGTGCCAATAGCCTGGCATCACCCGGCTCAAACCAACCCACTGGGGATCTGCATCTCCTACCATATAAGGCCTTATACGGCGCCATCAAAATACTGGACTGATAACTGTTGTTGTACGCAAACTAAGCCAATGGAAAGAACTTATCCCAAGACCCTTTAAACTCAATCACGCATGCACAGAGTATATCCTCAAGAATCTGAATGGTGTGCTTGGACTGTCCGTCCGTATGAGGGTGAAAGGATGTACTCATAATCACCTGGGTACCCAACTCCTGGTGGACGGCTCTCCAGAACCGTTATGTAAACACTGAACCCCTATCTGAGATGATAGAAACTGGAATGTCGTGCAGACAGACAATCTCCCTGATATAAATCCCCGCTAACCGCTCCGCTAAGTAAGTAGTACACACTGGAGTAAAATGAGCGGACTTGGTCAGCCGATCTATAATAACCCAAATAGAATCAAATTTCATCGCAGTCAGAGAAAGACCAGTTACAAAGTCCATAGTGATCTTGTTTCCGTTTTCACTCCCGAATCTCCATCTGCTGGAGTAACTCTCCTGGTCTTTGGTGCTCAGCCTTTACGTGCTGACAGTTGAAGCATTTAGCTACAAACTCTGTTATGTCCTTCTTCATCCGCCTCCACCAGTAATGCTGCCTCAGATCCTAATACATCTTCGCGGCACCTAGATGGATGGAGTACCGTGAGCTATGAGCCTCTGTTAATATCATCCCCCGAATATCATCAACATCGGGTACACAGACCCGACTCTGCATCCTCAATACCCCGTCATCTCCAATAGTCACATCCATAGCATCGCCATGCTGAACTGTGTCCCTGAGGACAAGCAAATGAGGGTCATCATACTGGCTCTTCCTGATACGATCAAACAATGAAGACCGAGAAACCACACAGGCTAGAACCCGACTAGGCTTCGAAAGGTCCAATCTCACAAACTGACTGGCTAAGGCCTGAATATCCATCGCCATAGGCCTAACTGAAGCTAGTAAATGTGCAAAACTCCCCAGACTCTCTGCCCGGCAACTCAAGGCATCGGCTACCACATTGGCCTTGCCCGGGTGATAAAGAATAGTAATATCATAATCCTTCAATTGCTCCAACCATCTCCTCTGGCGCAAGTTCAGATCCTTCTGCTTGAACAAGTACTGCAAACTCCGATGATCCGTGTAAATTGCACAAGGCACGACGTACAAATAATGACGCTAGATCTTCAAGGCATGAACAATAGCAGCAAACGCAAGGTCATGGACATGATAGTTCTTTTCATGTACCTTCAACTGTCTGGACGCGTAAGCAATCACCCTACCGTCCTGCATAAACACCGCTCCAAGTTCGACTCGTGAGGTATCACAATAAACTGTATAGGACCCCGAACCAACAGGAAAAATCAAAATAGGGACTAAAGTTAAAGCCTTTTTGAGCTTCTTAAAGCTCGCCTCACACTCGTCCGTCCACTTAAAGGGAACACCCTTCTGGGTCAATCTAGTCATAGGGGCTGCAATCGATGAGAACCCTTCCACAAAACGACGGCAATGCCCTGCCAGGCCAAGGAAACTGCGGATCTATATAGCTGAGGAGGGCCTGGGCCAACTCTGCACGGCCTCCACCATTCTTCGGATCCACCCAAATGCCCTCACTCGATACCACATGGCCTAAGAATGCCACAGAACTCAACCAAAACTCACATTTTGAGAACTTTGCATGTAATTTCTTTTCTCTCAGGGTCTGAAGTATTGTCCTCAGGTGTTGCTCATTATCTTCCTGACTCCGGGAGTACACAAGAATATCATCTATAAAAACAATGATAAACGAGTCGAGATAGGGCCTGAATACATTATGCATCAAAGGCATAAAAGCTGCTGGGGCGTTGGTTAGCCCAAATGACATGACAAGGAACTCGTAATGACTATAAGTCCTGAAAGCAGTCTTTGGGATATCTGGCTCCCGAATCTTTAGCTGGTGATAACCTGGTGCAAATCAATCTTAGAAAACACATGTGCGCCCTGAAGCTGGTCAAATAGATCGTCGATACGAGGAAAATGATATCGATTCTTCACTGTAACCTTGTTCAACTGGCGATAATCGATACACATGCACATAGAACCATCTTTTTTCTTTACGAACAAGACATGAGCACCTACAGTGAAACACTGGGTCGAATAAAATCCTTATCAAGAAATTCCTGTAACTGATCCTTCAACTCCTTCAACTCAGGAGGAGCCATACGGTAAGGAGGTATAGATATGGGCTGAGTGCCCGACAACAAATCAATACCAAAATCAATGTCCCTATCCGGCGGCATACCCGGAAGATCAGCTGGAAACACATCGGGGTAACCCCGTACCACTGAGACAGAGTCAACAGAAGGGGTATCAGCACTGACATCTCTCACATAAGCTAAATACGAGGCGCACCCCTTCTCAACCATACACTGAGCTTTAAGACAAGATATAATTCTAGTAGGAGTGTGATCAATAGTACCACTCCATTGAGTACGCGAAATACCTAGCATAGCTAGCGTCACAGTGTTAGCGTGACAATCAAGAATAGCATGCTGGGGTGACAACCTGTCCATGCCCAAGATAATATCTAAATCAACCATATCAAGTAATAAAAGATCTGCCGTGGTCTCAAAACCACGAATAGTAACCAAACATGACCGATAAACGTGGTCCACAACAAGGGAATCTCCCACATGAGTAGAAACATAAACAGGAGAGCTCAAGGTCTCTCGGTCTATACCCGAATGCAGTGCAAAATAAGATGACACGTAAGCATAGGTAGAGTCTGGATCGAATAGAACCGATGCCTCTTTGTGACTAACTAATAAAATACCTGTGATAACAGAATCAGAGGCAACAGCCTCGGCCAAGCAGGAAGAGGATAATATATGGACTGGCCCCTCCCTCGAGGGAAACCTCTATCTCCCCCATCTCCGCCCCTGGCTGGCTTGGTAGGTGGGGTGGCAAGTGGAACTGGAACAATGGCCTGAGAATACTTTTGGGTACGCTTCGGCTGTGGAGTCTGAGAAGGCGCACCCCTCCCAAGTCTGGGTCACTTCCTAACCATGTGGCGTATGTCACCACACTCAAAGAAACCTCATGACTGACGTGTCAGTGGGAACTGTGCGGTACGGGTACTCTCAGACCCTTGAACACTTAGAACTCTGTGGAAACTCTGAGATGCAAACTAAGCTGGCCGACCCACAAAACCTCTGCCACAACGCACCCTGCCTCCAAAATAAGGACCAATATATCTCCCCAGTCCACGAGGTCTACTCACTCCTATATACTCTCCCTCCTAAACTCGTCCGTCCTCCCTCTCTTGGACCCACATATCCTCTACTCGGCGAGAGGTCCTCACCACCCGCTGCACTGGAACCACCGGCTGTGTCACCATAGCACTTGGAGCTGGACCAATGAGAACTTGCTGCTCTGGAGTGGGGGCAGCGGGAGTCTGGGTCTCTCCCCAGGCCTGTGAAGTAGTCGGTACAACGCGAACCAATCCCCCCTAAAGCTATGTACCAAACATACTTTAGACTTGTGCCAAAGCCTCCTGAAAAGCTGAAGTAATAATAGCCGTAAGGGAGTTAGGTGCTGGAACTCTGGCTGGATCTGCTGGTGGCACCTTGGCGGCAGCTCGTGAAGGTGCTCTGGTTGCACCACGTGCGCGTCCTCGTCCTCTTCCCCAGTCCCGACCTCTAGCTGTAGTGGGGGGCGAGTGCCGGGTCATCTTGGGTAGCACGTGTCCTCACCATCTGTGAGAGAATATAGGGTAGAAGTTTAGGACTATGATGTCAAAAATATCGCACGATAGGGAAGTCAAATGAAGTGAAAATTTTCCTAAACAGTTGCATAGCCTCTCGTAGATAAGCACGGACGTATCCGTGCTGATCAACGAGACACTAATAAACCGGCCTGTGTCCCATGACTCCTATGAACCTAGAGCTCTGACACCAACTTTTCACGACCCGAGTTCACCAACATGTCATGACGGCACCTAGTATTAACGACTAGGTATGTCCAACACATTGCGGAATTATCAATCTCTATGGAAAATTAATCACAAAATACTGAATAATATAAAGAAATGTATAAAATTGCCTCCTGGTACATACACTTAAATACCAAGATGCTGAAATAACTCCCAAGACCCGGAATCCCACGGGCAACACAGGCAATAGAAGAACATACCGATGCTCAAATCACCAGAATAGTCTAATACAAAGAAGAACGGAATAACAACTAGCAAACTATGCGCAGAATGAGAGGGAGACTCTTTGGATCTGCGGATGTGGCACATGCATACCTCAAGTCTCCAAATATAGCTCTTGGATAATTGATAGTGCGACTGAATGGAAGTACCTAGATCTGCACATGAAAAAAATACTCAGAAGAGGCATGAGTACACCACAACGGTACTCAGTAAGTGCCAAGCCTAACCTCGGTCGGGCAGTCTCAGGGCCCTAACGAGGAAAAATATATTTTAAGACTGACAACAATATTAGATAAGAAGAAATAAAGATATACAACTATGAAATAGATCGTAGTACACAACATCAATAAACTTACAGAAAAATAAGATAACACGGAGCAAACAACTCAATACCAGCACCGATAATGAGGATATTCCAGGATACTGTCTTGTAGTCTATTTTGTCAATATGTACGAGGAGCTCCCGGGATACCGTCCCGTATTCCACCATATGAATACATTTGAAGGATCTCCCGGGAATCTAATCCGTAGTCCATCTTATGAATATATTTGAAGGATCTCCCGGGATTCTAACCCGTAGTCCATCGCATGAATATATCTGAAGGATCTCCTGCGAATCTAACCTGTAGTCCACCATATGAATATATTTGAAGGATCTCCCGGGAATCTAACCCGTAGTATATCGCATATCAATACCCAGTACTAGGGCTGCATTACCGTAGTTCCATATAACCGTGCAGGGGGGATCTATCGGGAATCGAACCTGCAGTCCCAAAGTAAATAAACAAGGGGGAGCTACCGGAATCCCACATCCGTAGTCCCAATGTAAATGCGCAACCAAAATCAGAGAAACATTCCGAAATTGAAGTACAACAATACAAGGAAACAAATATTTATGGCCTAACATGCTTCACGTAATTTCAATTAAGGAAAATTAAGCAAATAGGAAAATTTTGGATCATCTAAACATGCTTTTCTATACTAGCACAGGCTATAGTAGAAAGTAGAACAAAGCAAATACCAAAGAAACTCAATTCAAGAATTTTAAGTAAAAACTTGAGTTTCCAACAATTAGCTCAAGTACGCACTCGTCACCTCACTTACCAAGCATTCAAATACAAAATATCATATCTTAAGAGACAAAGTCCCCCACACATGGTTAGACAAGCCACTTACCTCAAACCTGTGCAATATCAATAAGAAACGATGCCTTTGCTACGAGTATCCGACTCCGAGTGGCCCAAATCTATTCAAACCAATTACATATTGTAAATAACATCGCAAGTAACATTTTCCACTATTAAAATTAAAGCTATGCCGTGAAAATAGGTAAAATGACCAAAACTCCCCTCAAACCAACGTCTCGGAAGCGAATAAGTTTCATATTTTCGGAAACCTCGTACTCCCACAAGTCTAACCATATAAAAATCTCCCAAATAGGAGGTCGAATGCCCCCTCAAAACTCAATAGTTTAGTCAATGAACTTTCACCCAAATTCTACCATTTTTGATTCTTAATTCAAATTTAAATGATGGATTTAACAACTAAATGATGAAACATAACAAGAAAGAATCATAGAAATGTTACCCAGTAATCTGCTCTTCGAAATCCTCTCAAAATTGCCCTTGCCCGAGCTCAAATTTACTTTTCCAACTTTTGAAATTAAGCCTCGGATAAACCCTTATCATATCAATGATTTCTGGTTTTGCGGTCCAGGGACCGCTTCTGCGGTCTCGCTTATGCGGACAAACCACTGCTTTTGCGGTTTTCACGTATAGGGCCAGAGTCTGCTTCTGCGGACTTATAACCGCTTATGCAGCTCTGCCTTTGCGGATAGCTGACCGCTTCTGTGGTCTCTGAGGAAAAAATACAAAATCACTTCTGCGGCTGCCAAGTCGCTTTTGTGGCGCCACTTCTGCGGTATCCAAGCTGATGGAGAAGCGAATACAATAGAAGGCCTGCTTTCCCAAGCCGTCGGAGAAGCGAAAACAACAGAAGGCCTGCTGCAATTTTGTTCTAATTTCCAAAACTAACTTGTCGAGCATCTGAAACACACCCGAGGCCCGTAGGACCTTAACCAAAAATACCAATACCACCTAATACCTTATTAATACTTATACTAATCCTTAAAACACCTAAAAGAGCACCAAAACCTCGATTAAATCAAAGATTCAAGCCTAAGAACTTCGAGTTCATCCAAAACACGCTTTCGATCCAAAACCTAATCAACACTCATCTGATTGACCTGAAACTTTGAACGCACGTCCCAAATAACATGACGGTGCTACAGCAACTTTCGAAATCCCATTTCGACCCTCGAATCAAAATTGCACTATCGGACCGGAAACTTCCAAATTCTAACTTTCGGCATTTTTAGCCTAAATGAGCTACGGACATTCAAAATACATTCCGAACACGCTCCCAACACCAAATTTGTCTAACGGAGCTAACGGAATCATCGGATTTCTATTCTGAGGTCGTCTTAACACTGTTCTAATTACAGACCATTTCCCAACACTTATGCTCTCATTTAGGGACTAAGTGTCCCAAGACACTCTGAATTCTATCACCAAACGTTCCGGCAAATTAAAATAGCAGAATATAATGGGGAAACGGGGCATAAGTGCCAAAGACTACCGGCCAGGTCGTCACACCTTTGGAGTTGGGTAATCCCTTTAATAGTTAAAATATGAACTTTTGAACCTATAATGATTGGTCTTTACACTATTTGAATAGTTTTGGATTGTTCGGCTTTGATTTGAGGATTTTAGCACATTCTTGAGTTTGGAAATAGGCTTTGAAGCAAGGTAAGTCTCATTTCTAACCTTGTAAGAGGAAACTTTACTATTTCTGTTATGCCCGGGTAATTTTAGGTTTACACCATGCTCTATGGACACTTTTATTGATTATACGTGCTAATTGTAACAAAATAAATTCAGTTGTGGATTTATAACAATTTAAAGGCTTCAACTTGGGTTGTCTTCATTTTTAAAAGAAATAAAAAAAGGTTATATTTTTAATGATAAAATTATACTTGACCGCATCGCACATATGATCTGCGAGAGGGATAATTCCTTAAAGTTTTATTTGACCACGTCCCATGTTTGATTCCCGAGCGGGATGAATAGATGCATCCATATTCCCGCAGCTTGAACCTTGGCAGTGCATAATTTATATTTATGTTGGATTGGGCCGAATGTCCTCAGTGGTATTTGTGTGTGATAATATAACTGGGGCTCTTTATAGTTAGTATTATTTGCTATTGAAAGGTCACTTGTTTTAAATGAAGAAAGTGCCTTGAATTCTTAAATATGATAGAAGGATTTTCCAGTTATTATTCTTGTTCTAGCTTATTGTTATCTATATACATTACGATTTAAAATTGGAACTTCATATTACTATATTGTTGGCTCAAGTAAGTGTCGACGTAGACCCATCGCCACTGCTTCTTCTAGATTAGATAAAATACTTTATGGGTACATATATTTATGTACTCACACTACATTTATGTACTTGATTGTACATGTTTTGAGGCAGGTGCATTTGACCACTATTCCAACGCGTAGACTAGACTCCCCAGGTTGAGACTTCCCAGTGAGCTATCCGTTTAAGCCGTTCTGCAGAACCTGAAGTATCTCTTATGTCTTTATTTTCTGTCTATTTCTTTTCAGATAGTAGGCTAGCATTGTTTCGTATATTCTACTAGATTGCCCGCATACTTGTGACACCAGGTCTTGTGCACATTAGTAGACTTATGATTTGGTTTACTACATGATTACGATTCATATTTATTGCTTCCATTTATTTATGTTAAAATTTCAAACTCCCAATTTTTTTTTCCTTTTTGATGAGGAGAAGCTATCACTTACTAATTTATTTAAAACGTGAATTCACAAGTTGATTAGTGTTGGCTTGCCTAACAACGGTGTTGGGAGCCATCATGGCATATAATAGAATTTGGATCGTAACAAATACATGCTAACAAAAAATAAGAGTCAAGGATTACAATGGCTGCGGTGGGCATTGACAAAAGGTATATATAATGTATACGTGTTATGTGAGAGGTGTATCTATGCTGTATAAAACATATTTACGTTATTTATACACATGTGTGGTCATACAAATTTGCAATATATATATATATACACACACACACACACACACAAAATAGATAGATAAATAATGTATAATTCATTTATACAGTGCATATACAAACTTATAACATGTAGGCAAAATATATAACTAACCACTTAAACTATACACCAAATTTCTGTTATACACTTTCCGAGGACCAATATCACCTTACACATGCAACTTTTCAAAGTTGCATCAAGTACGCACTACTTTTGCTACGTGGCACACGCTTGTTTAAAAAAAAGACTAAGCACAATCTTGAAAATGTTTTTCAAAATCCTTATCTAGTGTCACGTGTCAAAGTAATAATATTTTCCTTATTTTTCCCTTTTTATCAAATGAAAATACCTTTCGCCTTCCTAAAACTACCAACCCCACCACCTCTTTCCGCACCCAATCCATCACTTGTCTTTCCCAAATTCCACCTGCCTCATCTCTTCCCCCTGTAGCTTAACATAATTCATCAAAATCCATAATAAAGAATTTGAACAGTTACATCCCATGTTTTTATTCGTGAGAGTACGTTGCAAGTCAATTGATGTAAGCTCATAAATAAGATCATCTTTGAAAGTCATAAAGTAAGTTAATCATGTTACCATAGAGGTTAATAATATTTAAGATCATTAATAACAAGTACCAAGAGGGTTGGAAGGCGCATATGCTAAACAAATTGAAGAAAATAAGTTTCTTCGAAAGTCGACAAGCTGGGAATATTATAACATGTACTTTTGGGATACGAATATGATGATTAACATGATAATAAGGTTATTTTATGAGTTACTTAATTCGTATGATACTCGTGTATTACGTTTTGAAGTCAAGCGAGCTGTGGAGCAAAATTTGGCAAAAGTCATCACAAGTTACATTCATAAATTTGTTGAAAATTAGGTCAAATGTATCTCAAATTTTCTCCCGATGTAGTCTTAATTATGGGGTGATCCACCTAGAAAATTGAATATCTACGAGTGTATCTTCTAACACATTAAACCATCCTCAATATGAAATTGAAGTAGGGAGGTGTTTACAGTTTTGCAAGACTACGAAGACTGCGTAGGTGACAAGTAGGTGTGTCACTAAAGTTTTTTGAGCAATACATTTCATGTGTTATATGAGGTATTTTTGGGACATATTATGTAAATATTTATGTCTTGAAATGTAGTTTTCGATGCTTTTAACTGTTTGTTCCTATGATATCTGGATAAAAAGATATAAGCATCGGAAGATGGGCAAATGCTAGGGTGCCAAGCTAGCACCTCTTTGATTTTTCAAATGTTGATATATAGGTCTTAAGTCGTCTCTCTCTTCATTTTTACATTGAACACGACCCTATAACACCCATAAAACCTATCCTTGAGATCTTTAATAGGATTTCAAAGAAGATTAACATCCCGGGTACGAAATCGAGAAGCGATAACATTAGAATAATTCCTACGACGTAAGTATCATTATAGCGCTTCTCTTTTTCTTTGTAGTTTGATTTTTGGAATGTAATTCATAGTTAAGAAGACGTTTAATTTCTGTATTTAAGTGTTTAAATATCAAGGAAGGTTGATAAATTATTTTCCTAATAGTTAGAATTCACGGGACGGGGATCGGAAGCTGTGAGTTCGATTTATTCCACTTTTAGTGGGATGTTTTGTAGTCCACTCGTGTTGGCATATCATGCTACTAATTTATGGAGTTTGAAAGGAAAAAAGGGTGTGGAGAAATGTCACATGTTGTAGGGTTATAGGTTGGTCGCTCGTCGTTGGAGTTTCAGGCTAACTGATAACTTGTTATGGTATATTTGGGGTTTTTGTTAGGTTGGTTTTGAGTGTATGATTGTATTGTGTTTGTGTCTCATAGGCTTGAGGGAACAGTAAAATCTGGGAAAAGGCTTCCCGTTTTATTTTAGAATCGAGTTATCGTTTGAGATAAGTGATATACTAGCGCCATCTAAGTTGTACATATATATTTTGTTACAAGGTTGGCGCACTGTCATAACCTTGTTGTTGAGTTGCATTGACGACTTTAGGTATGTTAAGGCTATCCCTTCTTTGCTTTTGGAATGATCCATACGATACAATCGAAATGAGTAAACGTGGAACTTTTACAAATGACTATATTCTTAGAAGTACTAGGGTTGCCTATGTTCTTGATTTCCCATGTGTCTTATTATATTGTTTGTTCATGGATCTCAAAAAATGATTAAGTTGATAGTGTTTATTCCATGATATTAACCGAAGGCATATTGATCTTATGACATCCCGAGAGATCTTATTGACTAACTTCTTATGCATTGCATTTATTTATACATATACATTGACTCATATGACGTTATATACATGTATATTATATGTATATGAGGTATGGGGAAAGGATATGGCATTATATATGAACCACCATCTAATAAGCTAGTATATATTGATGATTTCGTCCACAGTGGCAGAGATGATATGATGGGATGCTCTCAGAGGCTTGATGATATTATGTACCCATATACCTATGCATCATATGACATTTATACGTATATGTATGGCATTATAAATATTAAATGATTCACAGAGCTATTCAGACTTACATATTGAGTCTTTTACTCCTTGTATCTCTCATGTCTTATATTTACTGATTTACATGCCTTACATACTCGGTACATTATTTGTACAGATGTCCCTTTTTCATGGGGACAGTAGACTTCATGCCCGCAGGTCCCGATAGATAGGTTGACAATCGTCTTAGTAGGCTATCAGCTCAGCGGAAGGTGTTGGTGCACTCCACTTACCCCGAAGTTGCTTATTTGGTCAGTATGATTTGGACATGTATTGATTGTTATGACGGGGCCTTGTCCCAACCTTTATGATGTTTATGTACTCTTAGAGGTTTGTAGGCATATATCAGGTATATAGATACTTTTATGGCCTTGACGTCCTATGTCTCGAGTTTATTAATGATCATGTCGGCTTTATAGGCCCGTATGTCCCATGTATAAGTGTCTATATCCTATCGGGTCATCCTATGCCTAGTATTCCCTTATATTTTTTTGTGATTATCTCATGATGGACTTTTTGGACCATTTACCAATGATAGTACGATAAGAAGGATATGTTACATTGGTACTCGGGTGAGTAAGGTATTGGGTGCCCGTCATGACCCTTCGATTTGGGTCGTGACCAAAAGGTATCACAGTAGTTCTGACCTAGGGAGTCTACAAGCTATGTCTAGTAGATCCTTGTTTATAAATATGTTGTGCACCACACTTATAAGTAGAAGGCTATGGGGAGTTTAGGACTATCAGTCTTACTTTTTACTCTAGATCACGTGGTAGAGCTTAATTGTAAGAATTCATACTCCGAAATTCTATTTTATTCGTAATAAAACGATACATACATCTAGGAAGACAGTTGGTAAGCGATGTAGTTGTGGAAGAGTTGAGTCAAAGGAACTCAATTTTTCAACATGGTTATGATGAGTAAATGTGAGGTCTTCAGCAGATCAAGTGTGTACTAAGATGTGTAAGCTTCTTGATAAGGAGCTCTAAAGCATGAAGATCTATCCACCCATATAGTAAAAAGCAATAAGAGAATGAGAAGTTAGATAAAAGTTTCAACAAGTAAAAGAAGCATGTGAAGAAGGGTATGAGGTGCCCAGTTAATGAAGATTATCAATATTTACAATTCAGGCAGGGAAATATGAGCATTTTGAGTTACCTTCAACAGAAATAGAGTAATGTACAATTGGCCACACCCATCTTAGTTATGCCCTATTGGAGCTGATATATATAGTTTAAGATAAGGATGTGATATTAGGATCAAGATGGAGTTTCACTAACCCAAGATTGTGGATGTATTGTTATCATTAGCTAACATTTCCGAAGGATGGTAGAAATGTGGTAATAGATCTCCTTGTCATACACACAGATGGTGAATTTTAGAATAGTAAAGTCAGATATGAATACTAGAATACTCAAAAATCCCAGAAGATAAGTAGTGGAATCCTATAAGGGATGAATATTACCTTAGTATGACTCCATCCTCTAGAAAGAAAAGAGAGAGAAAGTTAGGCGTCAGGAAGAGCCAGTGAGATGAAGCAAGGGGAGTTAAAAGTGAAAAAATATTTTGTTGAAGTTTTCAGAGTAAAGTGATAGACAAGAATATTAGCAGGAGAATAAGAAGAGAGTAAATGAAATATTATGAGTAAGATGTGATAAATGAGTGATAACGGTAAATCAAAATATGACAGGATAACGAAGTATATTGTCAAGTGAAGGAAAATACAAGAGGTGAAAACCTAGAAGCAATAAAAGAGTATAAGCCATAAAGTCATATCTCAATTTAGGGAAACAAGTTGGTGATTCCAACGTGACTACAAGAAGGAAAAGTTAGACCCACGGAGAAATAGAAATCATAATGGGCTAGTGAACAAGATAAATTTAACATGAATCAGGAATTAGAAGATTTGATAATAGTACGCATCGTGAGAATTTCAGAGATCATGTTCCGACAATAATAGAATGAAGAACAGAAGAATAACCTTTAAAGGTCATTTAGGAAGACGCTTCCTTAAAACAAACGTTGTGAGCAGAGTTAAGCTTAAGGGACTAATTGTGCCAGTTACACCAGGTGTCACCCTTGTGCGAAAGAACTTCAGTTATCCCATGTATAGAAGATTGCTGCAAGGTTTGTAAGATGTTAGCGAAGATGTGAAAAAGTAAACATCAAAGATTAAGAGGTAAATATGGAATAGTAAAGGAAGAATGAAATAAAAGGCGAAAGGAGATATGTTTCGACTCCAGAACATTATGCAAACACGACACCGGGGAGAGACAATAAGGGTTCCTTCACTAGATGATATTGATAAAAAAGTATGGATGAATACTTGATACATAAGGAGCCAATACAAGAGGTAAGTTAAGACAAAGGATATAACCCAAGAGAGATTACGTGAAATATAGATATGAGAATGGACCAACGAGTAGTTAGCAGTTGATTCACGAAGAGTCTAGTGAAATCACAACATCCTGGTAGTCCCAACTACTGAAACTTCTCAAACTACACTAACTTGATTCCTTTATAGCCAAGGATATGTAGGCAACCTCGGAAGCAAGGTGTGGTCAAAACTGTCAAAAATATTTTTCACGGAGTATTCAAACAGGCAAAAATTGCTTGTATCCTCTCACTTTATCTTTGCACAAAAACTCTTCGTATTTCCGAGTAAAGAGGGGCATTTATAGGATATTGCGGGAATTTGTGCTAAATGTTTGCATTTTGTGCATGTTTACTTTTGTTAAAAATCATGAAAAAATACAATAATACCATGCATTGCATTTAGTTTGTTTTATATTTTTGGAATTAATTAGTAATTATTTCTTTGATTAAAAAATAAAAATCACAAAAATGGCTCATTTTATATTTTTACTTTTTTTGTGCAATCCACTAGGAAAACGCCTAGGACTAGTTTTTTATTAATAACTGAAAAGAAAATTACAACAATTAGGAGAAGTACAAATAAGGGGGACAGTAGCACCGGTATTGTTAAACACAAACCGGGCTAGCCTTGCCGTGCTAATCCTATTGAGGCTTGGCAACCTCACTTATAAACAAGAATGCAAAATTAAGAACTTGACACGACTAAATATTTTATGATCATCACAGAGTTTATAACATACTCCGTGATGAGATTACAAATGAGGATACTAATAAATTTGTAGAATAATATGTAGTACCCAATTGATTGATGTCCCTTATTTTCCAATCTTATATAACCTTCAAGTTGTACTTCTATTTCGTTCTCCTCTAGCTTGTTCAAAATGTATTCAAGAATCATCTTTTATTTTTTGAACGGTTAGACTTCGATGACGTAGTTGTAGCAGCCTGCTTTTGTTTGGCCGCTCTCATTGGAATTTGCCTAACATTTGGTTTCTTGTCAAACCATGTTGCATTTTTCATCAAGATAGCACCTGACTTACTCGTTCCAATGTGGTCATCCACAGTGTTTGGTGGTGTATCTAGGAAGTGAATGCATGTGCAACAAGGAGGCTTACTTGGAATGAAATCTTGAGCTTGCCACTTGGTCTTTAATTTTCCAGTTAGAGTGTTTTGAAAAAATGGAATTTGAATTGCATCCTTGATTACTCTTTCCACTCGATGATTTTCGAAATGAATACGTTGTTTAAGCGTATTTTCCTGCTCCCTTTTCAAATTTGCGCAAAACTCTCGTTGATATTTCTACAGCTTCGAGTTAATGACCATCTCCCTCATCTTAGCAATCGAGGGAGCATTTTGATCCTTGGCCTGCAATTGCGAATTTGGATGATCTTTATCCAATACCGCTATATTCAATGAGGTATTTTGAATCTTTCCATCGTCTTCATTGGCATTGTCAAATGCAGCAAATGAGTTCTGATTTTTTGGTACAACTGGACTTTTTTGTGTAATCTGCTTTTTTTTTTGGATATTGGATTTATTTTTTTTGTCAGAAAATGACGTCAAATTGTCATTAGCAATACGTTGTCCAGTTTCCCTTGTGTGTTGTGTAGCATGCTTGAGATTTGATCTGTCATATTCATCCCCTTCTAAAGCAACCTCACCTTGTATTAAGTTAGCATTAGAGTCATCGACAACATCTATACCTTTAGTAGTAGTCACACTGTGTTCTGTTTGAACCATATGAGGCTTTGGTGTTTTTTGAAGCATTTCATTCACAGTATCCTGGTGATCACATCCAGTTACATCTTGATGATCAGGACAACTAGGAACTGCAGCAACTGCATGCGTTGACTTCTCCTGTGGTTCAACCGATACAACAATTGGTTCTGTAGTAGATTTCAAAGTATTAGAAGCCTCCAAGTTTGTAACATTTCTCTGTCCAAACAATGCACTGTTTTGATTGTTATTTTTCCGCATCAAGTGTTGCTGGTCGATGGCTTTATCCTGCACAGAGGAGGCCATTAAAAACTGGTCTGTCCTATTTTCCTTTTCATCTGCTGGTATAGTTGATGCAGCAGTAGGTTTCCAATTTGCCACAACTATATCTGAGTGTTGTTCAGATAAAACATTCATAGGAGATTGCAATGGAATAGTAGATGTAGTTTTACCATGCAGTGCAACACGAGAAATTGGCATTGATTTATCCTGCACCAAGTATTCTGTCAACACCAAGTCTGTCCTTTTTGCATTTTCACATGCTGGTATACCTGATGCAGCAATAGGTTCCAAATTTGGCACAACCATATCTGAATGCTTTTCAGATAAACCTTTCCTAGGAGCTTGCAATGGACCAGTCACCTTTTCATCCTCATTACTGACATTTGCAAGTGCATCAAATGATTTTGAGTTTGTTGGTAATGCTGGACCTTTTTCTGCGATCTGCTTATTTTTTTTTGTTTTTTGGATTTACTTTTTTATTGGACATTGATGACAAATAGTTCTTTGCAATATGTTGTCCAACTGCCCTTGTTTGTTGTGAATCATCAGAAGGCTGTAGATCAAACTCACTTTGAGACAAGGCAGTATTAGAGATATCTGCAGCTGTTGAGATTGTCACACTGCCTTGTTTAACCATCTCAGGCTTGTGATAAGAATCTTGTCAAAATGAGTTATGTGCAACATCATTATCTGTAGGACTTGCTGTTATTTGAATCACAGCATCATCACTCCCAGATATAGCTCGATCAGCAAGACATTGCAAAGGAAGTGTAGAATCCAGCTTTGGCAGAATAGAAATTGCAGCAGTTGCTTCATTATGTAATGTCCAGTCAGTACTATTGTTACCCTTTGTAACAAATGCTGCAAATTCCAATTCCATAACATCACATCGATCATCCACCTCTTCATTTTGCCCAGTCATTTTAATGCCATCCAATGCTAGAGTTGGATCTATAGTATCTGGTAAATTTACCTCCCCTGCTGCTAGCTGCTGAAAATTGGATTTATTCAATTCATTGCTTTCTTGTTGTCCAGGTATGTTTGAAGCAGCAGGTAAATTTATTACTGAGGACTTGCCAGCTGGTTGACTTGATAAAACTGTAGAATCTGTAACTGCTTTGAAAGTGTCCATATCCTCCAAATTTGTACCAGTTGCTTGACCAACCAGAGTAGTTTTATTGATGTTAGTATTCTGCAACTTCTGCTGTCGGTCGATCAAAATAAGTTCTTGCCTGTTTGCATTGTCATGTGATGTCACAGAAGGATTTTCACGCAAAACATTCAAGGGGAGCTTCAATGCAATAGTTGATGGCATTTTACAAGGCTGGGCAATATCAGCATTTGGGCTTAAAGGAGTTTCTGCAGCTATATCATTTGAAGCAGAACAAGTTTTTTGAGCTGCATCACCAATCTCAGTAGGTAGAACCTCTTCAACTCGTCGTCCTGCAATATTAGTATTCAAATATTCCCTGGCATCACCTCCTAATTTAGCCAAACTGCCGCTGCCTTCAGATTCGCCTACATGAACTGCTTTTTTATTAAGATCATCTGTACTCCAACGACATGATTTTACATCATGACCTTGATGATTACAATACGTGCATTATTTAGGAAGATTATCAAACATGATCTGCTAGTCATATTCAACTATTTTTCCAGATTTTATATCAACTATCTTGATCTTGATTTTCTTTGGATGATTGTCTAGTAAATTAATCAAGACTTTAACTCGTGCGGTACTAGGTCGCGTTCAATCTTTAGTAGCCTTATCTACTGCAAGAGGCTTTCCCACAGCAGATGCGATGGACATTAAGGATTTTTTTGCGAAGAAGTTTGCTGGCACATCTGGAAATGATATCCAAGCCACAACTTTTGACGTTTCTTCACGGGGGTTAAATCCCATTGTCCATGGGAATGTCCTAAAGAAGAACTCGTCTCCTTTTGACTGAACATAACCAGTTGTTCTTGATACCACATGAGAAAAATATTCAAATAAATCGAATCTTACCAGAATATGCCGATATTCTAGCTGTCCAATGTTGCATTTACCTTTGACGTCGAAATGTTTTGACAAAATCTGTCTCAAATCCTGGAGCTTAGGCTTTCCATATGAAAATTTGATTACAACTGCTTATTGAAGACCTTCCTCTCTGGTAAATGAATTTACTTCATCTACTGTGAATTCAACAGTAGGTATTCCATGTTCAAACATAAAAGGACAAAGTTCCAGCTTCGAGCTTGTTGTGGCAGATTGTTTCTCAGCTAGTTGCGATGCGTATGTTTGTTTGGTACCTAGAGGAATTCGATTTTTAGTATTGTTTTGAATAGCCTCTCCCACAGCACAAGGCTGGGGAGAGGACGTAGCTTCCATATTTTCCTTATACGTCAAACACAATCCATCACAAACAAACTGTCGAATAGCGCCGGATTTGTCAAAAGGAAAAGATAGTGCTACAGTAACTCGCCAAAATTAGATTTAAGATGTAGGAAAATTGGTTATAGATTTGAGGTAAAAATAAATTGGCGATTGTTCGCAAAGAGAAGGGGATCTTATGACACCGAATTTGTGACAATCCACCACCAAAATCCGGAGATATGCCCGATGAATAGTGACGGAACCACTATTCACCCTTCTTCCTAGAGAGAGTTTTTTGAGGTTGGCTTATTTTTTAGATTATTGATTATTCTCTTTTAATTTAGGATCAAGTAATTTTATAAATTTTATAATTTGATTATTTGTTTAATTTTACAACTTCGATTATTTTGGGGTTTAATTTATGATTTTTATTAAAAAAAGAAAAAAACCAAAAAAAAAAGGATTTAAAAAAAGAAAGAAAATAAGGCTGGTTTAAGTGATTTGGTCAAATTAATACTGAGGCCAAATTCCAACCCTACCCATTCCAACCCAAGCCCAAACCAAACCACCCGGTCCAGTTCCCCCCAATTAACCAAAAGACACTATTTTGAGCTGCATCATCTTAGCCATTAGATTTTAATGATCCAAAGGCCGGAACTCAAGAAACCCCTAATATAAAACTGTCCTAACCTATCCCCCATTTCGAACCTCAGTTAGTTCCCTCACTCAAACCCTAATTCAACCTAGCCGCCCCAAATTCCCAAACCCCCACGGCTGGCGGCGCTACCCAATCGACTTCAAGTTTATACCACACGATCACCACCCACCCATGTTTCCTAATCTCCCACCATAATTCCCAAAATCCCCATATAATGCTCTTAGAGTCGGATCTAACGAAAAAAAAGAAAAGATCGAGTTTTTTTCTCTTTTAACCGTTCTTGTGTTGGCTCGAGATCCATGCTAGTCGATTGTTCATGGCAAGAAAAACCGATTAGCATTCATTTCAGGTCATCTTAGAGTTACTCGAACCGTTTTTTTTTCGGTCACTGCTTGTTAAAGCTTTCTTCCACATTTGTTTAGGTAATAACCAATACCTCTTCCTATTTTCCCTATTTTTCATGCTTTAGCATATCTAGGTTTTGACTTTTTTTGCTTTGCATGATTTAAGTTTTAAATTGTTTTGTTAATTTTGTTATTGTTTGAATCGCCATCTCAGTAGCTTAACAATTAGCTTAATTGCATTTGTTAATAAATTATTGTCTTTTGATTATTTCTTTTAAAGTTCATTTTTCGTTTAATTTCAGAGAATGTTTTCTTAAGTTTTCGACTGAATTCATTACTTAGTATGGTTGGGGATTCAGTTTGGTCTTGTTAATACAGAAGATCAAGGGTAGGTTGGAGCATGTTTGACAATATAACCCAATTGCTGGTATTTCTCTGAAAGTTAAATAACAGAAAGTCAAAGGGTATTTAGGGGACTTGATCTTTAGGAAGGCTGTAAGAAAGTGGGAAAAGAGCCTGATTTACTAAATATATTTAAAGTTTTTGGTATGAAAGGACAAAATGGAAATTGGGGATGAGTAATAGTAAAGGAAAAAAATCAATCTCTGCTGACCTAATACCCCTCTATAAGAGTCTCATTTCCCTGAATTCAGTAGAAAGGAAGAACACCTAAAAATAGAAAACTACTATAGTTTGGAGCTGGATTTCTTTCTTTGGGAAAAGTTTGGAAGTGGTCTTTCTGGTTTTCTAAGCTGAACTATGGCTGAGTTTTGAGGCTGTTTAAGTTGATTTTCTTTGTTATTTCCTTGCTACCCTAAGCTGATTTTCAAATTCATTTTTGGTTTATTTCACTGTAACACGTATGTATTGCTGAACATTTTATTGGCTATTCAATCATATACATGAAGCATTGGATGAAATGTGGATTGATATATTGATTCTGATTTTATTTTTGTCTTGTTATTCTGTCTTTCTTTCTTTTTGTACAACTTCTTTTCAGCATGTTAGAGTTTATCTTTAAAATGTAGGTACTATTTACCTTATGTTGTGTATGGTTTCATTCTGTGAAGACTTTTTGAGGTTTAAATTAATTGCATGGATCCTTTCCAAGTAACGCATTATAGCATGTTATTCTGGGAAGTTATTGGCGTATGTGAGTTTTATTTTATAGGATTTGATTTGAAGCTCTTATTTGCTTTGACATCTTGTTAGTTATGAGATTTTGATTAGCTTACTGTACTTCAGCTGTGATTGTATCGAATTAGTAATACTCAAATAGTTAATGATTCAAGTTTATATTATTTCCATGTGATTAATGTATGAGTGATACTGGGAGAGTTATGAAATTAGTCATATGTTTACTTTCGCCATGTTTCAATCTATTTAAGACATGTTCGTTGATTCATTGCCTTCTGGGGCTGTTACTGTAAATTTGGTTATTTGTTAAATTAGATGATTAAAAGTGACATTTCATTGTCATGAGACTAAGGAACATGTAAATATTTTATAGACATCAGCTATGGAAATCAATGAAGGTCTCCTCTATTATGGGCCTGTAGAAACATATTTAGGCCCAATCCGAGTTGAGTGTGGTAGCCTGGACCAAGAAAGGCTTGGGAAGTGCCATATTTGTTTTCTGTTATTTTTTTGGGGCCTGATTGTGAGCTCATCGGTTTCAGTGTTGTTTTTTTTTCAATAGCGTGACATGCCTCTTATTTGGGCCCAGTGGTTCAGGAGGTTATAAGCATGTACCAATTTTTAAACATTTTGGTTGTAACCCACATCATGTCATTAATCTAGGAATTACCAGGAGGAATGCACGAGATTTAGTTTGCTTTAGGCACATAATTAAATATCACGACTACGGGTATAGTCTCATGGCGTGATTGTAATACTTAATCTCAAGTTAGTTTAAAATATGAATATTCGTAGTTCATGTAGTTGAATACTTTCCCGTTAATAAAAATGAGGCGTGCCATTCATAAAAGTGACTTCCACAATCTATCGCCTTCATATTAATTATCTTAACTCGTGTAGAAAATTCCTTGAACTTTTATAGTTTGCATTAGGCGCATTAATTAAATAAATTTTAATAGATACGGGTACAGTTCCCGTAACGTAGTTGAGATGCATAATTTCTAAAATGCAGGTGTACATTTCATGTGACCCGATTTTAATTCTTAACAAGGTTAAATAGAACGTGTCGTGACTCACGGGTTGCATTTCATGTAGCGTGGCTTACGCCGTGCTGTAATTGACCTTGAAATAATTCCTTAAATAAATAAAAACGGTTTTAAAGTTAAAAATGCACATAGGTTTAAAAGTATTTTAAAATCACATAATTAGGACAGTAATAATAATTGAGCGACCGTGTTAGAACCACGGAACCCAGAAATGCCAAACACCTTCTCTTGGATTTCGGTGTTCGCGAACTATAAAACAATGACAATTTTCCTCGATTCGGGATTTGAACCATTGACTCGGGATACCATAAATTATCCCAAGTGAGCACTCTGAACAAACAAAATAATCTTGTTTCGATTATCACTTAAATTGGACAAACTCCTTTGTATACCCTTACGGGGTAGTAAAAAAATGTGTGATAGGGAGTCACAGATGAGCATGATGGGTTTTAAGTGAGAAGTCGCAGATGCGACCAGTGTTCCATAAAAGCAGGACCGGAGAAGTGGTCCCAGGATCGTAGATGCGGTAATAGTTGGGCAGAAATATGAAGTTTTGAGGGTTTAGTTTCAACAGTTGGAAATTCAATTTGGAGCTCGGGAGAGGGCGATTTTGAGAGGAAATTGAAGAGGAGATCATTGGGTAATAATTATTTAACTCTTTCTAGTTATATTCCATCAATCTATAGCTTGTTTCATCATTTAATTTAGGATTGGAGATGAAAAATTGGGGAAAGGTTGGAATAAAGTTCTTCGACCTAAAATTCGACTTTTGAATTTGACCTTATATTTGGATAATTTTTGTATGATGAACTCGTGAGTGTATGTGGATTCTGAAAATATAAATTTTACCTCATTCCGAGACGTGGGCCTACGGGACATTTTGGTTATTTTATCTACTTTCGCGTATTAGTTTAGAATTACTTAATAAAATCAGTTACTTGAAGTGTTATTTACATTATGAAATGGAATCGAATATATTTGGGACATTTGGAGATGCAAGAACATTGTCTCGGATTGATAATTGAGTCAGCTCGAGGTAAATGGCTTGCCGAACCTTGTGTGGGGGACTTTTCCTTTAGGATTTGGTATATTGGCAATTGTGATTCCATGTACGTGAAGTGAAAAGTGCGTACTTGTGCTAATTGTTGGGGATCCAATTTTTCATTAAGTAATTACTAGTATCTTTTCCTTTCTGTTTTTATTACTTGCACTATTAAGCATGTTGTTAGCTTAGGAAAGCATGTCTAAGTTATTAATTGCTTTATCTGCTCAAACTGCTTTACTTGAATTCTGTGTAGGATGCTAGGCTAGACTTACTTGTTTGACTTAATATGAAATTTGACATTTATGAATATTTTCCTGTTGCTGCTGTGTATTTACATAGGGACTACGGATGTGGGATTCTGGTAGCTACCCCTTGTATGTTTATATTTGGGACTACAAATGTGGGATTCAGGTAGATCCCCTTGCACAGTTGTATGGAACTATGGGACTGCACCTGGTAGATTCTCCCAGTACCGGGCATTTATATTTGGGACTATGGAATGGGATTCTTGTAGATGTCCACGCACTATAAGTTGGACCACGGAACAGTATCCCGGGAGATCTATTGCCTATGTATATTCGGACTATAGGACGATATCATGGGAGATCACTGATTGTTATTATATGTTGCTGAGTTGTATTTCCTTCTATGTTTACTTTGCCTCAATATAGTTGTTGCTATCCTTTATATTATGTGTTACCTTTACTGATGTCTGTCGCACCACCTTTTCTCACAAAATCGGGTTTATGATATTTGGGAGGACAACTCATTCCCTTTTGGGATTTGGGTTTGAATTGAAGAGTTTCCACCTAATAATTAAAGTGCATTAGGACACCAAGAGGTTTAATTTGAGTAACAAGAGATTGGGTAAAGGCTTGAAATTATCCCAAGGGGAAGGTGTTTGGCACCCCTCATGATCTACTAGTGGGGTTTAGGGGGCGAATATGGAAATTGAAAGAGGCAAGGGCAGGCTATGGGCCTGCCCGGCAAAGGAGAGTTCTAACATACCCATAAGCCTGTTAGAACATACTATTTAGAGGCTTGGATCCAAAGGGATCAACTTTAATTCATGGACAAAAATTTTCATATTGTCATGCCTTAACCATAGCTCAAACATATTGGGGCAGGGGTTTGGGATTCATAATAGAACAACCAGAAAGAAATCAGCATGCTAAAGTAAATGTTGAACTTATATAGAAATAGCGAGTAGACATAGATACAAAAGCAGTAAATAAACACATTGTTGTGGTGCTAATGCTTAAATCAGGACATACCAGTTTCAAAGAAACAAATAGATAAAAACAGTAGGTCTTGTAAACAGGCCACAGTGTAGACAAAGAGAGAATACTATTGTGTGTAAGTGTAAGTTCAGAAAGACTATAAGTGATGGTTTGTGTTTTTGCTAATTAAATAGTCGTGCATTTACAGTGTGAAAAACATGCAGAAATAAGGTAAGAAAACAATTAAGGGACTGAATATCAATTAAAAATCAATCAACAAAAGACTTCCTTTAATGAAGGAATTCGGACTCCAGAAGGTAAAAACTATTTAAGAAAAAAATTAAATAAACATCTTGTGAAAAGTAAGCAATTAGGGGTAATTACATAGAATTTTATTTTAGGGGCAGAGCTTTGAAATATACGATTGCATAAATAAGGTAAGAGAAATCAATTATGGCCAGTATATCGAGAATGAGAGATTTTGTAATCACTGGTCCATGAATGAACCAAGTCAGAAAAGCTTAGGAAGGTTTTTTAACTTAAATCGAGTCACAGGGAAATCAACAAACAAGGAAAGAAACCAATGGAACCTATACAGAAGGAAGTCTGAAACTAGTCAAAGTTTGAATGCCATTTTAGAGGGAAGTTCAACACATATAAAGAGCACACAACACTAATTTTAGGACACAAGAGAAGAAACTCCATGCAATTGTAAGAATCAGTAGGTAGTCACATCGGTTAGAGGAGATAGTATCAAATAGCGTACCCAGGGTCCAACATATGGACCTTAGAAAAGTTTTAAAGAAACAGATATTTCAAGACTCAGTCGAGCAAACAGATGAAACAAATTCAGAAACTTGTAATAGGTCCAAAAGAGTTAGGTTTTTCTGAAATCAAACAAGTTCAAAGATGAAGAGCTAGCAAATCACACAACCAAGGGTCACAAACTCGGATGAACCCCCAAATTTAGGGTTCTTGCCATTAACCGAGTGCAGAGACGAAAGGAAATGTGATTAGGAAAGAAGATACTACTTGAAACAAGTTCAGAGGTCTCAGAAAGGAACTGAGACCTTTTAACATGTTCCTTCAGTAATAGAAATTCATGAGAAACATAGTAAAAAAGTAACATGCGAAACAACAGTAGAAGAACTGGTAGAATAAACAAATAAGAACATGGTTGGAGAATCTTAACAAGAGCACATTAGTAGAGACATAGTAGAAGAACGTGGTAGAAGAAATTTTAGCTAGTACAAAGTAGGAGCAATATAATAGAAGAACATGCTAGAAGCAATTCAACAAGAACACAGTAGGAGCAATATAATTGAAGAACATGGTAGAAGCAATTCAAAAAGAACACAGTAGGAGAAGCGTAATATAAAAACAAAAAAGAGAAGAAGAAAATTAGAGAAACACACAAGAGAAAAAGAAAATCAGAGAAACATAACTCAAAACCCTATATCGGAAAATAAAGGTTTTGAAAGCATAACTTTTGAAAGAAATATCAGAAAATCATTTAAAAGATTAGGGAAAATATGCATCTGGAAAAGATCTACAGAGATCGGAAAAACCTCAAAAGCTAGGGTTTTAGAGGAACCCAAACGGTGAGAAAGGCTTGGTATCTAATCATGAGGAGTTGAGGCCAGGCTCGAACAGACATGTATCGCCGGAGGAAGGCCGGAGATGGCCGTGGAACTTGAATCGACAAAGGTCTGGACCCAACTCTTCATGTTCAAGTCATGAAACTTTAGTAACCAAGCGTGATGAGCCATATGAGGCTGGTGGGTGGTGAACCCACCGTAGATTCAGGCCAGGAGGTAGCCAAAGAAGATGAGTTAAACTCATCAGAGAGTAGGGGAAGCGGGAAAGTTCTAGAGAGAACCTGAGATAGAGGCGAGTGAGGAAATGAGATGGGTATTGGGGGGAGTCGTTTGGTTAATAAAGGTAAGGGCAGATCTAGACTGTTTATCAAAATTGATCAGCGACCAAGATTTGATCCACCTTGGGTCGGGTGGATTGAGGATTGGGTTTAATTTACTTGGGTTGGGTATTGGGTATAATTAGACCAAATTAAAAGGCCAGATGTGGCTATAAGTTAAATATCCCCTTTTCCCCATTTAGTTTGTAAAAAATAATAAATAAATTTTTGAAAACAAATTAGAAGCACTAAAATTATTTATAATATAATTATTAATATAAAAATATAAAATCCCATTTTATAAATATGAGACGAATTTAAACCTAAAAATGGCTAATATTGCAATTATGCAATTTTTATCCTTATATAATACCAAATAAATTTGTAAAAATTTGTGAAAAATATCTTAGCTATATGTTATAGAAAAGTGATACTCCAATAAATGAATAACCAAAAATAATAATTTGGGGATAATTATTGGGTTCTCTTGATAAAATAGGGCAGTAAATTGATTTGAAAATCTTTGAAAAATTAAAAAATATTGTAACAGTGGGATATAATTATATATGCATATACATGCTATTCTGAAAGTACTTTGCATATTTAAAAATACAAGAAAAATTAGGTATCAACAACTTCCCCTCTTTACCCGGGAAGGATGAAAGATTTATCGGGTAAAGATATGATAGCCAATTTTGACCAAAAGAGATGGTTTGAAGAGGTTTGGCCGGTGTCTGGTATTTGAGCTACCTACGTATCCTTGATTTTACAAGAATCATGCCATATGTAGTTCAAGATTCATCGACATGATATGCTAATGGAGATTTTTTAAAGAACGGACGCGATCTTCAGGCTGGGAAGAATGGTTACGGCCTAATAGGGCTGCGGGAATTGGATCGAGATCGCTCCTACAAAGATGGTTGTTGCTCACCGGTTTGCCGGCAATTAAGCAATACAAGCGCATAGTGTGTGAAAATTTAAACATAATGCAAATTCCCATCGGACCATGAATGTTGTCTTTGGACGGTTAGGATGACGTCCTTAGACCATGATGTCCTGGGCCATAAAGTGTATGATAAAGGATTCACAGGCCATGAAATGGTACTCTCAGGCTATGAGAATAATGCCTTCGAGTATGATTCCTTTGAATAATGATATACAAAAGATAAAAGGGATCCTCAGCACATGGCATGGCATTCTCAGGCTATGAAAATGGTGCCTCCGAACAATAACGCCTTTGGACGATTTGGCGATCTTTCAGCCAATTAGATGCAATATTTGGCGATCTTTCAGCCCATGCAATTTAGAAGGTGGCGATCTTTCAGCTGTGAAAGTGTAAATGAAGCGGTGATCTTTCAGCCATGCAAGTGTAGAGGTGGAGATCTTTCAGCTGATGCAAATGTAAATAGGGTGTCGATCTTTCAGCCATGCGAATATAAAAGATGCGGCTATCTTTTGGCAATGCAAATGTAAAGGTGTCGATCTTTCAGCCATGAAAATGTAAAGGTGGCGATCTTTCAACCATGCGAATGTAAAATAAAGTGGCGGTATTTCATCCATGCAAATGTAAAAGTGGTGATCTTTAAGCCATGCAAATGTAAATAAGGTGGAAAGCTTTCAGCCATGCGAGTGTAAAATAAGGTTGCAGTATTTTAGCCAATGCAAATATAAATAAAGTGGCAGACTTTCAGCCATGCAGATGGAGGTAGAGCATAACCTCAGAAGGAAGAATGGTAGCCTTATGCAAGAAATGCGGATGGAGACAAAGCTTAGTTTCGGAAGGCAAAATGGTAGCCTTATGTAATGCAGAAAATGCAGATGGCGACAGTGCTTAGTCTCGGAAGGGAGAATGGTAGCCTTATCAATGTAGAAAATGCAGATAGAGACAATGCTTAGTCTCGAAAGGTAGAATGGCAGACATATGCAATGTAGAAAATGCAGATGGAGACAATGCTTAGTCTCGGAAGGCATAATGGTAGCCATATGCAATGCAGATAATGCAGATGAAGACAATGTTTAGTCTCGGAAGGCAGAATGGTAGCCTTATGCAATGCGAAAAATGCAGATGGAGACAATGTTTAGTCTCAGAAGGCAGAATGGTAGCCGTATACAATGCAGATAATTTAGATGGAGACAATGTATAGTCTCAAAAGGCAGAATGGTAGCCTTATACAATGCAGAAATAAAATAAAATGGCAAATGGTAATACAGTTTCTTAGCTAATTGCAGGTTGCGACATTATGATTGAGTGGGGACATTGTGATATAGGTAATATCGTCGGCGTGCATGGATAGCAAATGCTGATAAACCTAAATAATTTTGAGAGTTGTATTCCTTAACAACGTTTATCTCGTGAATGTAAAGCATGTCAGATACTTTCGCATTCCAAATGTCTGCATCCAAAGAAAAATCGTGAGTTTTATAGAGGGGAAGTTAGTTCGTATCTTTGTTGGCTTTGCTTGACCTGCTCGAATCTGATCTGGTGATAGTGTACGTAACATTGGGGTAGAGTTGCTAAACAAAGCAATTTTGGTAACAAACATGCATTATATGGTAAAAAATGTAACATAAGTACATAATCGAGAATAGTTTTCTTTAGATAAACCGAAGACTGCAATGCGGTACAAGACATTACGACATTTCTTGCTATGGAATTTTGAGGTTCCTCCTTAATATTCTTCCCCAGTGTACTGGGTTGCTGCTTCTGACGGCTACTTGCGGTGACTGGTTGAAATTACTTCAGAATTTTGAGGGTCCTCCTCAAAATTCTGCCCCAGTTTCCAATTACGGGGGGGGGGGGGGGGAGGGGGGAATGAAAATTTTATTGAATTGTGACTGAACCCATAGGGCTGCCTACGTATCCCCTCTTAAACGGGAATCAGGTCAGGCGTAGTTCAAATTACATCGTTTACGAAAGCATAAAGATCACACTTAGTATCACTTGATTGCGTCGGAATTGACCGGCTTCGGCCAAACTTCTCCGTCCATTACTGCAAGTAGTAGGGCTCCTTTTGTTAGATCCTGGTGAACTATGTATGGACCCTGCTAGTTGGGAAAGAATTTCCCTTTGGCTTCATCTTGACGTGGAATAATCTTCTTTAACAGCAGCTGTCCCGGTGTGAAATGCCTTGGCATGACTCTTTTATTGAAGGCTCTGGACATTATGTTCTAATAGAGCTGAAAATGGCAAACCACATTCATTCTCTTTCCATATATGAGGGATAACTGCTCATAGCGATTCTGTACTCACTATACATCATCGAGTTTTGCTTCTTGTAAAACCCTTAAGAGGGAAATTTCTACCTTGGCGGGAATGACTGCTTATGTGCGATAAACCAGCATATAAGGGGTTGCCCCACTTGATGTGCGAATCGTGGTGCGGTACCCGAATAAAGTAAATAATAGCTTCCCGTGCCACTGCTTATGTTTCTCTAACATTTTCCTTAGTATTTTCTTGATATTATTATTGGTTGCTTCTACGGATCCGTTCATTTGAGGTTTGTAGGCTATTGAATGCTTGTGCTTGATCTTGAAGGTTTCGCACATAGCTTTCATCAGGTCTCTGTTGAATTGGAACCATTATCAGTAATCATTGACTCCGAAATCCCGAACCGACAAACAAGACGGTCGCGGACGAAGTTTTCCATGACTTTCTTAGTCAATGATCATTAAGATGCTGCTTCGACCCATTTGGTGAAATAATCAAATGCTACTAGGATAAACCTGTGCCCGTTTGATGCGGTAGGTTCGATTGGTCCAATAACATCCATTCCCTAGGTGGAGAACGACCATGGGAAGCTTGTTGTAGTAAGCTCATTTGGGGGTACTGATCGCTACAACTCAATGCTTCATGAATGTAGGGAGAGCGGGTCGGTAACAGCTTTTACCCGAATAGTGGTTCAAGATCGATTTTCCATAGGGATCTTGGAATGGAGTTGGATTGTCTTTTTAGCCTAGAACTGCGTTTGTACTTCTAGTTGCACCCCTGACATTTTTGGGTTTTCTTTAGTATTAACAATTACGATTATGATCTAAAGATTTAAGACTAAATTAAGCTAAGAAAATATTTCTAGATTGTAAATAATATGGAGAAAAGGCACTAGGGTCGTGGCATCACCTAGTTGGTTTACTAACGGGTAGAAACTACTAATAATATATTAACATATTTGGGATTTATATTATAACCGTTGCAAAATTGTACCCACTCTTTTACCTCTCGGTAGAGATAGAGATTTTGCCTAATTAACTCTCTCGAGACCAATTGCGTAGGCAAATTAGACCAAACAACTAGGGTTCAAGTAGGGTGATTACTCTATCAAGATTTAACCCATTAATTGGGACTACTATTTCTCATGGGTGCATCCCAATTCCTTGTTGGGTCAATTTTGGGGTCATAGACTCTTTTTCTCAAGAAGAGTCAAAACCCACTAAGCTAGAATCAATGTTTGTAACCACCAATCCTTAATTAAAGCATAAAGTTAACCCAAATAACAAATACCCAATATCAATCTATCGTTAGAAAGCAACACCCATTAATTACCCACACTAGGGTTGAGCCACAACCCTAGCTAATGGGTTTAGCTAGACATATTTGAAAGAGAAATAAAATAAATAGAAGAGAAATTAACAATATTAATTAATAGCTAAAGTAAAACTACAAGAATCTATGGAGAAATTAATGCTAAAGTGCCAAAATAGGCTAAGACATTCATTCTCATGAGCGCAGCTCTCTTCAGTAATTAAAACTTAACCTAATAATGGTAAAGTATTCTAGTTATAGTGGGATGAAAAAACTGGACAAAATTGCCCATGCGGGGCCACAATTACGAATGCAACCGCACTGGCTGGTTTGACTTCAATTTCCTTCTCTATGAAGCATCTAGCACGGACCGCATAAAGATGTGGTGCGGCCGCGTGGAGAACTGTCGAGGCCTGCGTGAAGATGACTGCGGCCGCGTGGATGACTTTGCCAAAAACTCAATCTTCTATGGCCCTCTTGGCACGGACAGCGTGACATGATGGTGCAGCCGTGTGAGCTAGACGCGGGCCTCCTAAACCTGACTGCGTTCGCATGGTTACAAGCTTAACTTTTCACTCCTCTAAACTCCTCTAGTGCGGCCGCATGCATGATTATGCGGTCCGCACCAGGCTACTATTCAACCACTTCACTTGGCCTTTGATACATGAGCAGGTTTTACTCTGTTTTGAGCCGATCTTTGACATTTCGTCACTTTATAGCTCAAAATCAAGCACAACGTGTAAGTTTTTGGGAATATTTTTCAGCAAATCATACTGAAAGCATAGGCAAATAGGGGCATAAAACACGTTAAAATTCTACTTATCAACTTCCCCAACCTTAAACCTTTGCTTGTTCTCAAGCAAACAAAATAAGACCCACCCCATAAAGAAAATATCCAAGTAATTCCAGCTTTCTTAAAGTAACCTCAACAAGCATCAATTGGGACTAACAATTTCCCTCAATACGAATGCATTATTAACACATTTAAACTTTGAAAATTTGTGGATCAAGTGTGACACAAGAGCATCAAGAGTTGGCGTATTTCATCTAGGAACTTCTCTCAATTACTTTGGTCATTGTGGAACTCAAACTCACACATCCTCAACTCTCCCTAAGCGAACCTCACCTTTTAGAGTATTGACACACAAATCGAGGTTGATGGACTTTCACTCATCTCTCTCAAGAAGAAGGTCGTTCACATGTCCGGCTCTAAGTACCATATGCTTTCCCCTTATATAAGTATCCACTAATGTAGGTTCCCTTCAACTCAAGATCATATAGTGCTTTTGTGGAGTCATTGTGAAGGCTTTTATGTAAGGTAGGTTATGTTTTTGTTCAAGTGGGTTCAATCTTCCCTTAATCATTTCTTTTGATTCATTTTGGCACACTTTCTTGACTCATTGGAATATTCACTTATTTTCAAGGGGTTAGAGACGCATTGTCATTCTTTCTTATAAAATTCAAAACATTTCCCCATTTTCTACTTTTTCCACACCTTTTTCACTTTTGTTTTCTTTGAATCCCTTTTTTGCTCTTAGTCACATTGGTCTTTCTTTTAGTATTTTCTTTTCTTTCTTTTTCATTGCCTTCCTTTTTCTTTTGGTTTTGTACCTTTTTACCACATTACCTTTGTGTCTCTCCCCCAAACTTAGGCATTTTCCATTTACTTAAGGGAAGATTTGGGTGCCAAGAGAGGGTTTCATTAAGAACGAGTATAGGCTTGTAGCTTTGGTTCTTGAAAGAAAAAGGTTCAAGGCTCAAAAGGGTTAACTAGGGAATCATTTCATTGGTAGGCTATGGACTTGTTCAACTTAGCATTTGGATCAAGGAGAGCCTATAATTACTTCTCAAGTCAAATTTCACCTTGGATTTCTCCTCAACAAACATTTAGGGCAAGTTCTAGACCATCGACTCGGGACTTGGACTAAATATTCGAATTCTCACCACACACACTTAAGGGTTGCTAAATACATTGAGTCGATGGCCCACAACTAACTTATTTACTATTCATACGCACAATGGTCAAACACGACCACATGGTGATTGTTTGGTCAATACAAGAGTCTCAAGGCCATGACTTTCACCATCCTAAGCACAACATTATGTCTTTGACCATGGGATCAAAGGCAAATGTGCTAGGCCCAAGTGAAGCTTTGCCTGAGGTACCCTTAACTACGAAATATCAAAATCAAAAGAAAAGAAAAAAAATCAAAAATTGGACTCAAACCCTTAAGAATGTTGTCACGCCATCTATCATTGGGAAGAGCCACCCGGTTCGCACAACACTCCTTCCTTTGGAAAGAACCGTGGAATTAATATAACCAAGGGCTTATTGAAAACGCCAAAAATAAAACAAAAGGCTACGAGCCTATCTACAAAGCTAAAAACGATTTTTTTTTTGCGGAAATAGAAAAACAGAATGAAGATGTACAATGGGGGAGTAGAATATACAACGGGGAATAAATATATACATGAAGTACCTTTATATACAGACCAAGATAAAAAGCATGAGAAAAATAGCAAACTGTAAAGTTATATACATACAAACTAGAAAATCAAATCCAAAACATAAAATGAGTATCTAATATATACAATCGTCCAACTAGATAAAAAAGTGTCGCGAGCCCGTACGAATAAGAGCTGCCATTGTCCCCAATACCCATTACCAAAATAAGCACAAAATAACAGATAAAGGATATAGAGGGCTCCCTAAGACTGTTCCATCTGCATAGGATCCTCAGTGGTCCCCTGATCCTCTATATGGGCGGGAACCTCAGGCTGGTTCCCGGCCTGTTGCTGGACCGACTGAATATCTGGTACATCACCGAAAGGAATCACCTAAATCTCTGCCAACTCAATCACTACTCCCCCAGTGTTGGGCAGCTTCCTATTCTTCCTCGGAGGCTTGGGTGCCTGCTCCTGCTGTGGCTCTGGCCCTGATGTTGCTACTAGAGGGGCTGACTCCCCAAATAACAAGTCTAGAGGCAGCTGATCCATCATTAGCTTGTCCACATCTGCTCAAAGAACCTTAATAGACTCCTTGGATTCCCTAGACTTTCTCATCCTCTTGTGCTCCCGGGTCAGCTCCTTCAGAGCTGTGCCATGTGCATCAACTGCCTTAGTCAAGGCACCTTGAGTCTCTATAATCTTCTCCTGGTTGGCCAGGAGTGTCTTCAATGTTTCCTCAATAAAATGAGGAATATGGACGGTGGCTGATGAATAATGAGCCTCAACTAAAGTGGCCAATGTGGACAACTTAGATGTCGCAACTGGCATCCAGTTGTTTAAACTGGCCAAGGTCATCGCTAATTGCTGGGCTGTCAAAGGGTTGGTTCGGGAAGAGGGGACCGCAGGGCCAGCCAAAGAACTAGGACCCGCTCAGGAAGAGGGCACTTCATCTGGTGCAGAGACAATTGGAATGGATGGGAGCTCAGTAGGAAGCTCGATAGTAGGATATATCGCAACTGGCTCCTCATACTTGCCAGTCGGGGCAGAGGTATAGATGCGTTGTGCTTCTTATCCTTCGGGTTGTCTGGCCCTTGTACGCTGAACCATGAGAACGATACCACTAAGCGCACTGACACATCATAGGACTTCTTCTTCACCTTCAAGTACCGAAAATACATAGTGAGAGTGTTGGGCTACGGGTAGTTCCAAACGCAATCAATCCCCATTGCAGTGATCACCCTGTACATTACATTGCCCACATTGATAGGGAAACCAACCATTATAGATGAATTAACACAACCTGGGGGAGCGGGATAGTCTGGTCATGGGAAGTGGAGTCCAGCCTGCTGCACAAAAAAGGGATCCACACTCCAGCCTCAAAATTCAAATTCTTTCTCAAAATATGTACCCCCGCTTGTATCCAATCCGCAACAGTGCCCGGATGAGCCAAATACTTTGCCAACCATGGGTGAAGCTCCTCATTCATCGCTAGTTTCTCAATGTATTGGGTCTCATCTTCATCATCAAAACCCAAATAATCATTGAACACCTTCCCCGAAAACACCACATTCTTGTTTTGCACTTTGGTCGCAGTGGAGTCCTTTTTGGTGTAGGCTACATTGCAGAGCAACTCCTTGGCCATGTGCTCATTTGCATCAATCAAACCATCAATAAAGTGCTCCCACCGAACTCTGGTTTGAAACTTCTCATACACATTGGGGAGCAATGGCAATAAGTCTCGGGTGATTATGCTCCTCTCCGTGATTAGTTTCCTTTTTGGCCACTTTTCTTGGAATTTGTGGAAGGCCACTTGACTAACAAAGCGGTCCTCCCACACTTCCGCTTTCCTTGTTCGTTCTACACCACCAACCTCGGGCACCCCACTACCCGGGACCTCATCATCACTGTTAGCACCATCTTCTGCACTCTCTCAGATATTGAAGATGTAGAGGAGGTGGGGTACTCGTTGCTAGCTGCTGCTGAGCTATCAGACGACTCAGATTGTACAACCTGTGGAGCTTGGGCTGCAGGTGGAGCTGGTAATGAGGGGGCTTACCCTGAACCAGCTGAGATGTCCTGAGAGGGAAGGTACTTACTCCCTGACTTCTCATCTTAACTCACGACCTATTTCCTTGTTTTTAGTTTTGTTCAGGGAGTGAGTTTTGTTTGTTTAGCTTTTACTCCCCGGGAGGGGTCACCTCGTCCGAGTTGGTTGGCACCTCGTCCTCTTCGTTTTACCATTTTCTGGAAGAAAACACGTACTAACTTTGTAAGTTGAAGCACTATCAGTGTATTGGTAGATGAAAGCCAATGCAGAATAACAGGAATATAAATTGCAGGCAATCTATCAGACTAGGCCACCTCAGACTGCACAATAAGGAGCGTGGCCGCGTAGGAGGGCACCACGGTCCGCGTGAACAAGGACGCAGGACATACTGAGCGATCTTTATAAATCACCTTCTACGAATACCAACCAACGCAGGCCGCATGAAGATGCGATGCGGCCGTGTGGGGCCAGCGCAGACCGCACAAGTAGGGACGCGGCCGCGCTGGTGATTTCTTAACATTCAGGAGCAATGCCACTGCAGGCCGCATGAACAAAGGGTGCGGCCGCGTCAGCGTCATTCGGACCGCGTAATCAAGACTGCGAGCCATGCTGGGTCACAAGCCAGCGAACAACTAGGGTTATACACATATGCTCATTTTGTTCATGTTTTTGCATCCTACATTGTCCCTACTCGATTATCCACCATTAAAATTATGCCCAATATTTTAAAAACAGCAAATGAACTAACCTAAACATTAAACTATGAAGAAATTGAAAAATAAAGAAGCTAAGACTACTGGGAATAAAATGAAATTTAAATTAACAATTAAGTAATTATCAATGTGAGAATATGTTACCAGGAATATTAAGAATTAGTCTTGATGCAATCACAAAAGTACGATCTTAGATGAATAGTAAAATTTATGGCTCAGGCAATCGAGTTGGCGAAACATTCAAACTAAGGCCCCAAGTCCCATTTTATAGAAACGAGGTTGGACCCATCACTTACCATCCAGCGTGGTCGCATAGCGTAGGTTGCGCTATGTCTTACCATACACCTTTGCAGACAGTAGCTCATGCGGGCCGCACAAAAATGGACGCGGCTGCGCGAGACCACTGCAGACCGCATGAACATGACCGTGGCCACGTGGTAAGTTTCAGAGACTAAACCTTTTCAACTCGTGCCAGCGCGGACCGCACAATCAGGGACGCGGCCGCACTTTCATTCTTTAGAGACTGTACATTTTTGCACTTTATTTTGCACTGCTTCAACTCAAGTTCTGCAACATCTCATAAACAATCAGCTCTAAGAATCCTAATCTATTAAGAAAATCAAAGAGAAAGAAAAATGCATGGGTTGCCTCCCACGAAGCACCTGATTTAACGTCGCGGCACGACGCATGTTACCATCCATATCACTTCAAATGTATGAGTGCCACCACATGGCTGTTATCAAACTGCCCCAAATAATGCTTAGCACGATGCCCATTGACTCGAATGATTTCACCATTTTTGTTCTTACGATCAATAGCACTAAATGGGGTTACACCAACAACTTAAAATGGACAACTCCACTTACCTCTACTAGAAGTTGAAAAGAAGAAACATATCACCAACCTTGAATAATATTCCTTAGGCATACTTGTCCTGAAGATACTTCATCTTGTCCTTGTACAAGGATGAGCTGGAGTAGGCATGAAATCTGAGCTCATCAAGATCATTGAGTTGCTCAACTCGGAGATTCTCCGCGACATCCCATTCTAAGTTCAACTTCCTCAAGGCCCACATAGCCTTATGCTCAATTCCACCGGAAGATGACAATCTTTCCCAAACACCAACCGTCACGGAGACATACCAATTGGGGTCTTGTAAGCCGTTCGGTAGGCCCAAAGAGCATCATCTAATTTCTTTGACCAGTCAGTGCTATTGGCATTGACAGTTTTAGACAAGATTCTCTTAATCTCTCGGTTTGAAACTTCCACCTGACCACTAGCTTGAGGGTGATAGGGGGTGGTCACTTTGTGATTTACTCCATACTTGGTAAGCAATGAATCAAAAGCCTTGTTGCAAAAATGCGTTCCCCCATCACTAATGATAGCACATGGGGTGACAAACCTTGTGAAGATACACTTTTTCAGAAATGCCACCACAATTCGGGCCTTATTTTTGGGCAAAGCCACAATTTCAACCCACGTTGAAACATAATCCACCGCCACCAAAATATACATGTTCCCATAAGATCTCATGAAAGGACCCATAAAGTCAATACCCTGAACATAAAAATGTCCACCTCTAGAATTGTGTTGAGAGGCATCTCATCCTTTTTTGAAATCCTACCGGCTTGTTGGCATTAATCACATCTCTTAACAAAATCACCGGCATTGTTAAACAAAGAGGGCCAATAGAAACCGCAACTAAGAACCTAAGAACCCGTCCTCACCCCACCATGATAGCCACCATAGGGGGAGGAATGACAAGCCTCCAAAATACTCAACTGTTCTTCTTCTGGCACACACCGACAAATCACAACATCGGTGCAAATCTTGAACAAATATGGCTCGTCCCGATAATAATCCAAACTATCCCACTTGAGCTTCTTCCTTTGGTTAGAAGAGAGGTCTTACGGGATCATATCGGTCATAAGATAATTGGCGACATCAGCAAACCACGGGATATATCACATAGACACCGCGAGGAGTTGTTCATCCGAAAATGCATCATTGATCTCAAGGCCGTCACAAGGCCACTTGATTTTCACTCCCTTTACGGTCCACAAATTCTAGATCAAATTTTTGAAGAAGTAGCACCCATCTCGTCAACCTTGCCTTGGAGTCTTTCTTGGTCATCATATACCTAAGGGCAACATGATCAGATTGGATAATCACTTTAGCCTCAATAAGGTGTGGTCGAAACTTTTCCATGGCTAACACAATAGCTAGCAATTCCTTCTCGGTGACCGTGTAATTCTTTTGATCTTCATTCATAGTCTTGCTTGAGTAGCACACCAAATGGAACATCTTGTTGATTCTTTGGTCTAAGACCGCCCCTGACGCAACATCACTAGAGTCGCACATGAGCTCGAAAGGTAAGCTCTAATTGGGTGCGGTAATGATAGGGGTTATTGTCAACTTATGTTTTAGAAGCTCGAATGGCTCCATGCATTTCTCATGAAAGACAAACTTGTCCTCCTTCTCTAACAACTTGAACAACGAGTTAACTACTTTAGAAAAATCTTTGATGAACCTCCGGTAGAAACCCGCGTGCCCAAGAAAACTCCTCACCCTTTTGATAGAAGTAGGGGGAGGTAGCCTTGAAATAACTTTGATCTTGGCTTTGTCAACTTCAATACCTCTCTTCGAAATCTTGTGACCCAACACAATACCCTCTTCTATCATAAAATATCATTTTTCCCAATTGAGAACTAGGTTTGTGTCTTCACATAAGGAAAACACACGGTCCAAAATTTTCAAGCATTCTCCATAAGAGTCCCCAACCATGCTAAAATCATCCATGAATACCTCTAATATATCTTCCACCATGTTGGTGAAAATTGCCAGGAAGGTCTCTGGAGCATTACACAATCCAAACGGCATCCTCGAGAATGCGAATGTGCCATAAGGACATGAATAGGTCTTCTTCTCTTGGTCTTCCAGGGCAATGATTATTTGATTGTACCCCTAATACCATCTAAAAAGCGATAGAACGACCGGTCCGCAAGACGATCAAGCATTTTATCAAGGAATGGCAACGGGAAATGATCCTTTCTAGTCACCTTGTTAATATTCCGGTAGTCCATACATACTCTCCAACCCATCATAGTACGAGTAGGAATAAGCTCATTGTTGTCATTGTTCACCACTGTCATTCCAACCTTCTTTGGTACACATTGCACAAGAGAAGTCCATGAAATGTTAGAAATTAGATATACCACACCTGCGTCAAGCCACTTGATAACTTCCTTCTTAACCACTTCTTGCATAACTTCGTTGAGTCTTCTTTGGTGTTCAAGTGAACGACTCTTATCCTCCTCCAAAATGATCTTATGCATGCAAAAGGCGGGGCTTATACCCCGAATATCAGCCAATGTCCATCCAATCGCCCTCTTGCTCTTTTGTTGAACTGCTAAGGTGGCATCAACCTGCACGTTTGTCAAGCAAGATGATAGAATAATAGGAAAAGTGAAATTAGGGCCCAAGAATTCATAATTCAAGTGAGAAGGAAGTGGTTTCAACTCCAACACCGACGGCTCCTTAATAGATGGATTGGTTGGTGGAGTTTTGCGATTCTCAATATCCATGGATAAATTCATTGGCTCATAAGAATACAAGCCCATACCATGCAATGCATTTACGCATTTCACTCTCCCGGAATCATCATTAACATACATGTTCAAAAGCACAGGTTCAAGTGGATCTTTAACATTAATCATTGTGCTTATGTCATCAACTATCACCGCTGTGACAATGTCAACAAACGAGCAAACCTCGGTGCTATTTGGTTGCCGCATAGACGTACACACATGGAACACCACCTTTTCATCACCAACACGGAAGGTCAACTCTCCCGCCTCAAGATCGACAAAAGCCTTCCCCGTAGCCAATAAAGGTCTTCCAAGGATAACTAGCACTTCAAAGTCCACCCCACAATCTAGCATCATGAAGTCGGCCGGCAAGGTGAATTTATCAACACAAAAAAGGACATCATCTATTATACCCAAAGGCCGCTTCATTGACCGATCTGCAATTTGGAGCATCATTGAAGTTGGGCAAGGTTGTCCAACTCCCAAGGTCTTGAAGACCGAATATGGCACTAAGTTTATATTTACCCCCAAGTCACAAAGGTCTTTTGCAAAGTCGACACCTCCAATGGTACACGGGATAGTGAATGCGCTGGGGTCTTCAAGTTTTGGAGCCATAGAATGTATAGTTGCGCTCACTTGATGATCATCTTGATTTTCTCACACTCCATTGTCCTTTTTTTGTAACCAAATCCTTTATGAGCTTTGCGTACCCTGGAATTTGCTCGAGTGCCTCCATTAAAGATACGTTAGTAGTCAAACTCTTCATCATCTCAATGAATTTGTTGAATTGGTTATCGCCCTTTTTCTTGGCTAACCATTAAGGATAGGGCGGAGGAGGCCTAGCAAAAGGGTGCCTTAGATTTTGGCTACCACCAGCTCGGGTAAATCAATCACGTGTTCCCTAGTCGGGTTCACAACCTCTTGTGTCTCCTCCTCCACATCATTAATATCAATCCGCCCATCATTGTTCACATTGGGTTACACTACATCCTCAACCACCAAAGGCATATCATCATCTCGCGACTCATATTTATCAACCATAACTTGATTTCCTCTTTGCGCATGCACATCACCACCTCTTCCGCTTTGCGTTGCCATCACATGTTTGTTGTTTCAACCCTTGGGGTTTACTACCATATCACTTGGTAGAGCACCTTTTGGGCGAGTATTTAAAGATTGAGAAATTTGGCCAAGTTATACTTCCACGTTACGGATAGAAGTGTTGTAGGAGGCTAATTGAGCATCAGAGTCTTGGTTCTTCTTCATCATTTGCTAAAAAATAACTTCAATTCTAGCAAAATCATTACCCGAATAACTAGACCCTTGAGATTGAAATGACGGCGAGTTTTTTGGTTGTTGAAACATCGGAGGCCTTTGAAAGCCTTGCCCCCGATTATCTTGAAATCCATTGTTATTCCACCCTCCTTGACCATTGTTGTTGTTCCAATTATTATTGTTGTTACCGTTCCAATTCCCTTGATTACCTGAATTGTTGCTCCCCCAATTTCCACATTGGTTGTTGTTATTGTTCCAATTACCACCTTGTTGATTGCCCCAATTTCCTTGGGGTAGCCATTGTTGATTCCCTTGATTTCCTCTATTCCCTTGATAGTTGTTGATGTATTGGACTTTCTCACTTTGATCATCATATCATTCATTCAAATAACGACAAGCATCATCATAGTTATCAAAATTTCCTTGAGGTTGTTGCCCTCTTTTCCTCATTTTCATCATATTTGCTCCTTCCATGGCATTGACTTGGCATGGGTTTTGGACTTGTTGTAGTTGCGCCTTCACCAATTGATTCATTATTGTTGTAAGTTCGGCAATGGCTTGGCCGTGATCATGTAACTCCATATGCAAATGTATGACATTAGGATCACCTTGAGGAACGTTTTCCTGGCTTTGCCATGCCGAAGAAGTATCGGCCATTTCATCTAACACATCACAAGCTTCATTGTACGGAAGCTTCATAAAATTTCCTCCCGCCAATTAGTTCACAATACATTGGTTGGTTGCATTGATGCCCCTATAGAACGTTTGTTAAATCATCACATCATTCATGTACTTGTAAGGGCACTCTTTCACCATAGTTCTAAATCTCTCCCAAATTTCGTGCAAGGGTTCCGTTGGCTCTTGTTTGAAAGAAAAAATCTCATCACGGAGCACCGCCATGTTACCTGTAGAAAAGAACATAGCGATGAAGTTGTCCACCAATTCATACCATGCGGTAGTAGAATGATTGGGGAGCCTCTCCAACCAATCCAACTCCTTTCCCCAAAGTGAGAACGGCGAAAGACTAAGTCTCAATGCATCCTCCGAGACATTTGTCTACTTGCTACTCCAACAAGTATCCACGAACTCTTTCAAATGTTTATAAGCATTCTGATTGGAGGCATCGGTGAAATAACCTTGTTTATTGAGCAAAGTGAGCATAACATTTGTAATCTGGAAGTACCACGCCCGGATTCGGGGAGGAACTATTGCACTCACGTACCTTGATTAGGGAGAACTCCGGGGCCACTCTTAGTGGAGGCGGGGGATGGTCTGGTATATTCTCATTTGCATTGGCATTTGCGTTGGCATTTTGACCTCTCCTCGGAGCATGAGGTAATACATCTTCTTGTTCTAGATCCTCAACTTCCTCCCCCATGACCACGTTGACAAGAGGGTCATTTGCATTTAAATCCATGTGTACCTGAGTGATTGACAAAAATAATGTTAGTAAAAAGAAGTAAAGAGAAGCAAACACAAAACAAACTACATAAATAGTCAACAACGTAAGCTCCCCGTCAATGGCGCCAAAAAGTGACTGCTGCCAACTCAATGCTACACGAATGTAGGGAGAGCGATTCGCTAACAACTTTTACCCGACTAGTGGTTCGGGATCGATTTACCGTAGGGATCATGAAATGGAGTTAGATTTTCTGTTTATCCTAGAACTGCATTTGTACTTCTAATTTCACTTCTAACATTTTTAGATTTTCTTTATTATTAACAACTACTATTATGATCTAATGATTTAAGACTAAATTATGCTAAGGAAATATTGCTAGATTGTAACTAATATGGATAAAGGCACTAGGTCGTGTCATCACCTAGGTGGTTAACTAACGTGTAGAAACTACTAATAATAGATTAACATATTTGGGATTTACATTATAACTATTGCACAATTGTACCCACTCTTTTACCTCTCGGTAGAGAGAGAGATTTTTCCCAATTGACTCTCCCGAGACCAATTGAGTAGGCCAATTAGACCAAACAACTAAGGTTCAAGTAGGGTGATTACTCTCTCGAGATTTAACCCGTTAATTGGGACTACCATTTCTTATGGGTCCATCCCATTCCTTGTTGGGTCAATTTTGGGGTCATAGACTCTCTTTCTCAAGAAGAGTCAAAACCTACTAAGCTAGAATCAATGTTTGCAACCACCAATCCTCAATTAAAGCATAAAATTAACCCAAATAACAAATACCCAATATATATCTATCATTAGAAAGAAACATCCATAAATGACCCACACTAGGGTTGAAGCACAACCCTAGCTAATGGGTTTAGCTATACATAATTGAAAGAGAAATAGAAGAAGAAATAACCATATTAATTAATAGCTAAAGTAAAACTACAAGAATCTATGGAGAAATTAATGCTAAAAAGCCAAAATAGACTAAAACAATCATTCCCACAAGTGCAACTCTCTTCAGCAATTGAAACTTAACCTAAAAATGGTTAAATGTTCTATTTATAATGGGCTAGAAAAACTGGACAAAATTGCATCTACAAGGTCAGTGCGGGCCGCAAAATTACGACCGTGGCAGCGTTGGATGGTTTGACTTCCATTTCCATCTCTCTGAAGTGTCTGGCACGAACCGGATAAAGATGTGGTGCGGCCGCGTGGAGAACTGGCACGGCCAGCATGAAGACGATTGGGGCCGCGTGGCTGACTTTTACCAAAACTCAATCTTCTCTAGCCCTCTTGGCGTGGACCGCGTGACATGATGGTGAAACCGCGCGAGCGGAACACGGGCGGCGTAAACCCTAGTATGTCCGCGTGGTTACAAGCTTGACCTTGCCTCCTCTGAACTCCTCTAGTGCGGCCGCATGCATAATTGTGCGGTCCACACCAGGTTACTATTCTACCAGTTGACTTGGCATTTGATACTTGAGCAGGTTTCACTCCGTTTTGAGTCAATCTTTGACATTTTGTCACTTTGTAGCTCAAACCTGCAATCAAGCACAACAGTTCATATGGCAGCGGTGGCATTTCTGGACATGCTGGATACAGTCTGTTTCCATAGTCATCCAAAAGTAACTAGCTGGAAGTATATTCTTTACTAAGACAAAACAGTTCATATGTGGACAAAAGGTCCTAGCATGGATTTCTTCTAGTAGTCTAGATGCTTCCTTCAAGTCGACACACATTAGTAATCCCAAATCTGGAGTCCTCCTATACATGATTCCTCCGCTTTGAAAGCAATTGTTAGACAACCTTCGAAGTGTGCGCTTCTAAGTAGTGTTTGGAAGCTCTGGGTATTATCCTTTTGCCAAGTATTCCTTGATATCATGAAACCATGACTTTCTGTCTGCTTCTTCTTCGACATGAGCATAGTAAGCTGGCTGATCATAGATCGTTACCGGAATGGGATCAATGAAGTTATTGTCTGGATGCTGTATCATGGATTTGTAGGGTAGCCTGCATCGGAAAACGCATTCTGGACTCTGGGAACATGCTGGAACTATGTATTTGTGAACCTATTTCTCAATTCCAATACATGATGCAGATAAGGGAGTATCTTGGAGTTCTTGGTCGCCCAGTCTTCTCGGACCTAATGTATAAGCAAGTGTGAATCCCCAATTACTAGCAACTCTTGAATGTTCATGTCAATGGCCATCTTGATCCCTATGATACAAGCTTCGTACTTGGTCATGTTGTTAGTGCAAGGAAACCTTAGTTTGGTAGACACTGAATAATGCTGGCCGATTTCTGATACGAGGACTACTCCTATGCCAACTCCTTTGAAATTTTATGCTCCATTGAAAAACATTCTTCAAATCTGATAGTATTCCGCAATATCTTTTACTGTGAATGATACCTCTTCGTGGAGAAAATAGGTTTTTAGGGGTTCGTATTTGTCACGCCCCAACCTCGAGAGGCGCTACTGGCGCTCAATCGAGTGAGTCTAACTCAGTAAGCCTTATCAAACCCTACCTACCCAACTCAATACAATTAAGGGGTAGCAGACTTTCATTTATTCAATAAAGGATGATAGTACATCCCACATTACAAAGTCATTTTAAACACAACATTAAACCGTAGATGAGTTCCAAGATTTCATACATTTGTACTTTTAAAAGGCGAGGGCTAGAATGACAACATATCAACAACAACAACAACAACAACAACTACTCAGTATAATCCAACAAAGTGGGGTCTGGGGATGGTAATACGTACACAGGCCTTACCCCTACACGAAAGGGCAGAGAGGTTGTTTCCAATCGACTCTAAGCTCAGGAAAAGGAAACGAAAAACTAGAATTACAACATAGTTAGCATGATAATCTCAGTTTTAATCTTGGCTTATAGGCTATGCATGCCAACACATGATTCATATTATTTGCACATCTTTAAATATTAGGGATAGTATTTACACACATTGAGGCACATATTTAATGTAGACACACACACACCATACATATATCTATATAAATAAATAAATATATATATATATATATATATATATATATATATATATATATATATATATATATATATATATATATATATATATATATATATATATATATATATATATATATATAACAATCAACATATAAACAAATTGTAGTCTTACCACATTTACGTAAATGCCAACGGACCATAATTTCTAATAAAAGGGGGTTTTACCAATAAATACCTCAATATAGCTTTCCTACCTCTTTACAAAATTTAGGAACTCTTAGCACTTCTATCTTTTGTATAAGAAATACAAACTGAACTGAGAATTAGAGACGAGGTTGAGATTCTATTTGGTTCGAGCATATTATCAAACACTAAAAGTGCATTATGATCTTAGGTCCTTTTTGAGAGAAATTTTCATCATTTTATACCTCAATTTCTTTCTTTTTAGTTCAGTATCTCCCAATATGCTAAGGTTTGATAATCATGCAAGGAAATTCATTCTTATAGCCATGAAATACCTTATTAATGACCCCTTCTAGCTGAGTATAAAAATAAGAACTGAGGTGATGAAGCCTTACCTCTTAGGATGAAGATTTAGGTGCCTTGACTTGATTATCTTCAAGGATTTGGTAAGGTTTCGTGGAGTAATTTGATGGGGAGTACCTTCCCTCTATAGACCCCTCTCTCTTGCTCTATAAATGTTAAGAAATTTCCTCAAAATGAGTTGTTACACCGGATATAACGATAAGGGGGTCAGGTTTAAAACTTAGTAAATTGGAGCCCCGAGTCAAGTTTGCGATCCGAAAGTGGAAATGCGGCTCGCAGAATGGACCGCAAAAGTGCTCCCAAAAAATCTGAACATTCAACCTGGGTATGTAGCAGAAATGCAGTCTACATACCCATTTTGCGGTCGCATAATGCACCGCAAAACTGCCCTTTACAAAATCCTAAGGAAATTATGCAATGACTATGTGGTCCGCATATCGATTATATGATCACATATTGGACCGCATAATTGGCCTTAAATAAGTTAACACATTGACTCACTTTGCGGCGACTATGCGGTCCGCATGCCTAAAATGCGAACGCATTCTCAAATGCAAAATAGCGCATTTCTAGAAAATAATATTTCTTGACCTTTTTATGCAATGGTCAACTCAAAGGGTCTGACCGCAAAGAATTTTATGAGTTTCTAACACCTAGCCCTAAACGGGCTCTACGAGATTCGGGTTTTGAGTGAAAATTTTTCACGGGGCCTCACAATATTCTCTGTCTACGGACTCTCGACAAGGTGATATGCTAATACCTGTCCTTTGATCGCTTTCCGAGTCATGTAGACAATGTCAAATTCACTCAACATGATTTTCCACTTGGCTAGCTTGCCAGTGGGCCTAGGCTTCTAGAAGATGTATTTCAAAGGATCCATCCTTGAAATGAGATACGTAGTATAGGCACAGAAATAGTGCCTCAACTTCTGAGCTACCCAAGTCAAAGCACAACACGTGCACTCTAACAGAGAATACCGTGCCTCGTATAGGGTGAACTTCTTACTAAGATAACAGATGGCCTACTCCTTCCTCCACATCTCATCATGTTGCCCCAGAACACAGGCAAAAGCTCCATCCAATACTACGAGGTAGAGTAATAGAGGTCTACCTGGCTCGGGCGGGATCAAAACTGGTGGTGTTGACAGGTACTCCTTGACTCAATCGAAGGACTTTTGGCAGTCATCACTCTATTTTGTAGCGACGTCCTTCTTCAACTTCTTGAAGATTGGCTCGCACTTAACTATAGATTATGCTATGGACCGGCTGATGTAGTTGAGTCTCCCCAATAAACTCATTACGTCCTTCTTATTCTTTGGCGGTGGCAATTCTTGAATGGCTTTGACATTTGATGGATCCAGTTTTATTCCTCGACGACTCACAATGAACTCAAGTAGTTTTCTGGCAGGAACCCTAAATGCACATCTTGTAGAAGTACATTCCTCATGGCGTAATGAACGCCATTTTCTCAGCATGTTCTTCATCCATCCATATCTGATGATACCCAGTGAAACAATCTAAAAATGACTGCAACTCATACTTGGCACAATTGTCAATCAGGATGTGTATGTTCGGCAAGGGGAAGTCATTTTTGGACTGGCCCAGTTGAAATCCCGGTAGTCAACACAGACTTTGACCTTCCCATCCTTCTTCATCACTGGCACAATGTTGGATAGACACATCGGATATTCTACTACCCTGAGAACCTTAGACTTGTTCCCTGATTTTCAGACTCATATCAGGATTGAACTTTCTAAGCTTCTTCTTTACCATTGGACATGTCGATCAGTTGGCAGTTTATATGCCACAATATATGTACTCATACTAGCCATATCATCATACGACCAGGCGAATATTTCCTCATACTACTTTAGAAATTATGTGTACTCTTCCTTTTCTGACGGTGACAAATGAAGGCTGATTCGTGTTTCTTTGACATTTCCTGCGTCTCCCAGGTTGTCAATCTCAGTGTCATCCAGGTTGACTTCTTTAACAATCTTTTCTGGTATATTTTCTTCCTTTGAATCTTGGTCCGTTTGTTGCACTGTCTCGCTGCATGTCATAGTCACTGGTTCATCAAGATAAGAACTAGAAATGCTGTATAAGTAAAGCAATAAGAGAAAATAATAAAATCAAGATTTTTAGGTAAAATCGAAATACTTTGATAAATTCCATTACTGTTTTGAACGTTGAAGTCTTATTGCAAAATTTAATATGCGAAAGGAAAGTCAACTAGTAAAATAAAAGATAGTGCAGAATGCTTGTTCAGCCTTACTACCCCAAGGCTTTCCAGGCTATGGTAGTTTTGGTGGTCCATTTATTGAGGCATTCAACTCTTTTTATGGCTTGTATGGAAGGGATTTCCTCCCCCTCCTCCTCGAAAATGGCACAACAGTCCATATTATCGTCTTCTAGGAATAAATTTCTCACTGCTGCTAGTGCTTACTTTTCTTCTGACCCATAGATAACATCGATCGATTGTAAAGTCTGTTCTAAGCGTGGTATTAGCTGCTCCAGTGGATAGTAAGGACCGGCCCATGATGGAAACCAGTTGTTGAATTCCTCCCATTTATACTCATATCCTAGACAAAAGGTTGTGCCATGTTTCTTTAATTTGATAGGCTTAGTGATTCCTTGGAGGTTCTTGCCAAGTCCCATGCCAGGTTCATATCTGTTCCAGTTCAATATTCTTTCGATTTTGTTGTCCACCATTTTCCCTTGTCAACGGAGTTAACTCGCTCGATGTGGTGATAGGTCTCCCCGCCTATCTTTCTTCTGTCTTCGATTGCTACGATGGTCTAGCGACTGCATATGGGATTACTACCATTCCTGTGAATGATCACCTCTTTGTTGTTCCACTCTAATTTCACTATCTGATGTAGTGTTAACGCTACAGCCCCAGTGGCATGAATCCACAGTCGTCCCAACAACAAATTGTAAGATGTCGGCACATCTATCACTTGAAAATTAACATCGAACCAAGTAGGCCCCATTTGCAAACATAGGATAATTTCCCCTATGGTGGACCTTTGGGAACCATCGAAAGCTTTAACGTTGATGGCCCCGTCCTTGATCTCATGCAGACCCTTTCCCAATGTCCTGAGAGTAACCAACAGACAAATGTTGAGGCTGGACCCCCCATCAATTAGGATTCTAGTGATAAAATAATCTTTGCATTACACGGTGATGTGCAACACCTTGTTGTGACTCAACCCTTCTGGTGGCAGCTCATCTTTATGAAAGTGATCTTGTGACTTTCCAATACCTGCCCTACCATGTTTTCCATCTCTCCCCCAGTGATGTTTCTCGGTACATATGCCTTACTCAGCACCTTTAACAAGGCATTCTTGTGTGCATCGGAGTTTCATAGCAAAGCTAGGATAGAAATTTGTGCGGTGTTTTGTTCATCTTATCAATGACTGAGTATTCCTTGGTTTATATCTTTCTCCAGAGATCATCGGCCCAGTTTCAATGATGGTTGGCCAACCAGAGGCCTGGTTGATTGACTTAGCCAAATGTTCCGGGGTATAAACCCTACGGGTTCTTGTCATACCCTGTGCCACAACGGCTTCCCCAAAAATGACCTTCCCTTTTTCTTCTTTCCTCGGCTGTGTAGTCCCAAGGTACCGACATTTCTATTGGAATTGGTGTGGCAATCTTTACTCCAAATGGAGCATGCACCTTAGGCGCTAAAACTACAAATTCAAAGGGTATAGATGTATTTGCTGGTGACATAAATTCAACCTCAATCGGCGTTGGCATCTTTTCGGAGGATGGCGCTTCAAACTCAATTGGCATGGACATATTTACCTCGGCGTCCCCAAAAGGCTAAATTTGGACTTCAATCGAATTAAGGGTGACTATTGGCTTCTTTGCATTGTCAACTTTTGTGATTAAAATGATCGATCCCTTGGGGTCCTAATCATCCTCTATTTCAATCATGTGAATGCCTCCACCCTTGTGGTCTGGTAGAGGGTTATTAAGGACATTCAGAGCAGGCTCCTTTTCCTCAATAATCTTGTTATCAATCAAAGTCTGGATCATATATTTCAGAGAGCGGCATTCAGAAATGTTATATCCTTTCATGTCGGAATGGTATGCATAAGATTTATTTGGATTGACCCACTAAGAAGGTTTTTAGGGGTTACATCAGGGATAGGGGTGACATAACCAGTAGACTTGAGCCTTTTGTACAGTCAGTCAATTGGTCCAGCAATGGCGGTATGCTATTTGAGAGGTTTGCGGTCAAATTTTGATCGAGGTCTAGGAAATATTTGGCGTTCGGCAGGTGATTGATAGTGGGATGGTTGAACCTTATAGGCTTGGTAGATATGTTAAGGTTGGCAATATCTTGGTGAGGTAGGTTGATATGTGGGAGGTGGAGGTGATTGATAAGTGGGCGGTGGAGTTTGGTAAGAAGGTCAGGGTGTTTGGTAGTTCAGAGTAGGCTGATATGTGAGTGGTCGCATTTGGTAGGTTTAGTATTTGACAGGAGATTTGTTTCTCTATGCAACAATTATGGTGTTTACGTCCCTTTTCTTGGATGTACCACCAGACTATAAAGCCTTACTGGTAGCTTGCAAGGCTTCAAAGTTCGTAATCATACCACTTTTGATGCCTTGTTCAGTCCTTTCTGCTAACTTGATAATGTTAGAAAATTTATGGTTCTCGATCAACATTAGCCTTTCATAATACTCCGGGTTTTGAACCCAGACAAAAAACTTGTTCATTTGTTCCTCATCTAAACCAGTTATGATTTTAGAATCGTCCGATCTCCAGCGAGTAGAATACTCGCGGAGTGTTTCCGTGGGCTTCTTCTTTATGTTCTGAATGTAGAGCACATCTTGCGAATTTTCTATGTTGAACCTAAATATGTCCATAAAGTCGGATACCATACTCAGCCAGTTCAACCATTTCTTCTGGTCTTGGCTAATGTACCAAGACAGAGCATCTCCTTTCAGACTCCTCATGAAAAGTTTCAGCAATAGGTAGGCTTTGGCTAGATGTCTGCCCTCGTTTCCTGCTGCATTCTGGCAGTCCTCAATCCTTTTGAGAAATGTCCTTTCAGCTCCACTAAACCCCGCTCCAAGTATCCCAGTCGCTTGTTGGCACTAACATCTATGTCTTTCCATTCTTCAATCACCTTTTGGTTGGCTTCTTGAATCTCACGGTGCTCTCTTTAAAATTCCCGAATCCTCTTGCGCAGTTGATTGTATTTGACCTGCACCTCAGCCCTTTTATCCATGATCGTGTGACCTCGACCCGGACCATTATAATTATCCTCCAGCTAGCTTGAATAGTATGGAGTACAACCGACATGGTATCTGTGCGGCTCGATGGTATCCCTTCCCACGATGATCTTGCAGTGCCACATATGCTGAGCCTGGCCCTTGTAAGGGCTACCATTGTCCTGGAAGTCGGCCCAAAAGTGACCCATCTTGTCGACCCTTGGTATAACCTGCTTCTTACCAGCCTGTCTCATAACTCGGAGAGGGACGTAAGGATAAATTCCTCTCAACCGATCAGTATGAGAAATGGTGCATCCCTGGATCAGACAATGAATTCTTCAGTAGGGAACCACTCGAACATCCGTTGTATTTGGTCCTCAATCAGATTTTCCAACAGCTCCAACCACCCCTTGGCATCTTCCGGCTGGGCGAACATGTTGGGCATGTAGTTCATTCACCTTGGCTGATGGAAAGCTATATGATCATCCCAGTCTCTACGCTGAATCTTTTGCCGATATTCACCCCTTTGGAGATGCTACATGAGCCATAGCTGGAGTAGCAAATTGCAGCCCTAAATGTGTTTGGCTCCTTGTTGAAACTTCTCCAAGGCTCGGTATATCTCCGTAATTATCATAGGTATAATGCTGAATCGTTTCCCTCCAATTCCCTTGATTATAGTTTTGGTGACCGTAGCTAGCCTCGTGTTGGCCTTTGCTTTCATTATCGTGAAAACTATCATTCCTAGGAAGTAGAACATGAAAAAAAAGACTCTTCGATGAATATGCCCCAATGATGTGAGGCCGAAGTCGTCAGGATAAGTACGGTAAGACTTGATGTGACTGTACCTCTCGTACAAAAAATCAAATGGAATATACGATTATTTCAAGCATATCAAATCTGGATTCTTCTTTAGACCCATAATTTTGAGGAAACCTCTACCCTTACGGTTTTTCCAGCATTAACAAACCCGGAGTTTCCAGGGTATGCCAGCCAGTCTTCATATTTCTTCTATCAAGGGTGTCATCTCAATGTCCCCGAAGCAGAACACAGACCTATCGCAATCCCAGAACAGTGTAGCAACTTCTATCATTTTATTATTGGGTTGGATTTTTTGGAGGGTAGGTTGATTTCCTAGGTATTTCTGGACGAGAGTCTGATCACTGCAATGAAGATCCTCCCACCAGCTTAGCAATTTTTGGTGGATGTTGGTGACCATGCCGAATCTGGGGACTTCGTGCCTCATGTGTTTGCAAGACAAAAGGGTTAGGCCCTTAACCCTACCAGACTTGACTATTAGATATCAATAATTGGCATAAAAATATTTAGTTCTCCAAATAAATACACTAAACGTGGTAGTGTCCGTTTGGATATTAGGGAAACCCAGTGGACTTTGGACAAGGCTATCTTAAAGAGTCATTATGCGAACAACATAATTGACATGGCTACGTTTGACCATGATGCATGCACAATTAAACAGACTAAGGTTTCTAGGGTTTTAGAATGGTACCAATGAGCGGACAACTCAAGAGAGAAAGACGCGGAACCGTCGATCGCACTGTTGATCAACTTGTTTTACCGCTAATATACCTTTGTCGGATTTAGGGGTTATAATATCGGAAGAGCTCAACCACTTATTATAGGCGTTTCTATGGTATTTTGTTTGGCACCAGTGGAATATGATGTTGAAGACATGTTTATGCAATAATTAAAACAAGTTGTCACGTATTTGCACGTTGTAAAGCAATAATTTAAAGCAGTAATAAAGGAAAGCAATAAAAGAAACAAAAAGGCAAGTCAGTTATGTAATTCAAATGGGGAATTGAATGAGTAAAGGTATTAAACAAATAAAGGAATATAAAAAATTGTCAAGTCACAATAATAGTCTGAAAAGGTAAAAGCCTAAAAGATATCCCCGGTAGAGTCGCCTTGCAGTCGCGCCCCCTTTTCTCGCCAAATCAGATTTATGACATTTGGGAGGACAACCCGTTCCCTTTTAGGATTTGGGTTTTAATTAAAGAGTCACCACCTAATGATTAAAATGTATTAGGACACCAAGAGGTTTTGATTTGAGTAACCAGATAATGGGTAAGGGCTTGAAATTATCCCAAGGGGAAGGTGTTAGGCACCCCCCAGGATCCACTAGTGTGGTTCCCAGCCAAAATATTGTTGTGAATATAAGTGAAAATAATACGTAGGCTAATGAAACTTAAAGTAAGAGGGCATTTTCATGTAATGGTTACAAATAAACAAAGTTAGAAAGAACTAAAAAGAAAGCTTATTTTAAAAAGAAAATAGTTTGAAATTTTTATAAGAAACAAAGGAAAAGGGGGTCCTAGGTTTATAAATAATATAGATCACCTTACACAATATTCGGTAATCACTCCTCGGTGAGGGGATACAAGAGAAGTTATCACGTGGTCATCATATCCATATCTACTCTTTCCCACCCCGTAAGGTATTAAAGCGCGGAATGGTCTCATTTACTTATTGCATGATATTACCCGCCCCAATCCTATCAGTCTCGGAGGCATTTAGGACTACTAATCCTAAAGGGGAGGGATATTATGCGTATAGTTTCAAAGGAAAACATTCTAAGGCGACATACAAAAACATGAATAGCTATTGGGGAAAGCATATAGCAAGTAAAAAGGCTCAGATATATCTCCTTTAAACAAAGAATCACATAGCTTGAATGGCTTACACATACTGTTTAGGGTCTGATTAAGAACTTAAAGGTTGAGGCAGACTTATTTATTGCATAATTTAGATAAGAAGCCCAAATCAGGCTTGCCTGCTGGTTATAGTTAATGACACAGATTCAGTTTATAATTTTACCCTAAGGCTTGACTAAGTGTTGGAAAAGGGTCCTACAGGCATGGTATCTACTAAATTCAGGAAGCAATGAAATAACAAGGTCTGAATACGTACTGGTTAATAAAGTGGTTAGATTATTAAAGAAAGGAAATGTTTTACGAAGGTTACAAGTTCTTCAGATGATGGTACATTGTTATTACTGGTTTTAGCTCTATACGTGAATGAAGCGATTCTGATTCAACTAATAGTTCCAATAGGGATGCTTTCTATGGGTTCTTAATTTAGCATTTTATAGACATGGTATAAAATACATAAGACTCGTTTTCAACCTATGAAAATGATATCTAGATGTTGAATTTTTTAAGACCTATGAGCATGATATCTAATTTTAGTTGTTTGTTAAAGACCTATGAACATGATTCTAGATGAAAATGGACATGTGAGATTCAGAAGGACCTATAAGCATATTTTCTATATGCATATGCAGAGTTCAGATTCCCAGATACTTATAGACATGATTTCTATATGAGAATGCAGAATTCATAAATGACCTATAGGCATGGCGTCTATGTGAGAATGCAGAATTCAGAATTCAGAAATGACCTATAGACATGATATCTATATGAGAGTTGCAGAATTCAGAACGACATATAGGCATGATATCTATGTATGAATATGAAATTCGAAAATACCTATAGGCATGTTATCTACCCTTTCGCACACATAAATACCCTCCCTTTTTACTAGCCATCCCTAAGAATTTATTACAAATTATTACAGTCCAGAATAAAATAAAATACATCAGAAAATAAAAGTACAACCAAGGAGAGCCTGATTCAGATATCATGTATGAAATATAAGGTAAACCAACTCCATAAGATCATGATCCAAAGCCTTTCTCCCATTTGAGTGTGAACGTTCCCTAAGAGCTTCAAAGGGACTCCGGGCAATGCTTACACCCAAGGGTATTACCAGATTAGGACAAGTGCAGTATGGAAGGGCTACCCCTTAAGTGTCCAAATTTAGAGGGAGCTCAAAGGATCCCAAAGCAAGGCTCACAAGAGGGGGACAAAACTTAAAGACTAAGAAAGTGTGCAAGTGTAGAAACAGAATTATAAAAGGGGAAAAAGAGAGGAAAATAGCTACAAATAAGTACACATAAGGGGTTAAGGGGGAAATATGGAAATTGAAAGAGGAAATGGCAGGCTGTGGGCCTTCCCGGCAATGGAGAGTGCTAGCATACCCATAATCCTGTTAGAACACAGTATTTAGAGGCTAGAATCCCAAGGGATCAAGTTTAATTCATGGACAACAATTTTCATATTGTCATTCCTTAAATCATAGCTCAATGACATAGGGGCAGGGGGTTTGGGATTCATAATAGAACATACAGAAAGAAATCAGTATGTTAAAGTAAGTGTTGAACTTATATAGCAATAGTGCGTAGACATAGATACAAAAACACTAAATAAACATATTGTTGTGGTGCTAAAGCTTAAATCAGGACATACCGGTTTCAAAAAAACAAATAGAGAAAAGCAGTAGGTCTTGTAAGCAGGCCACAGTGCAGACAAAGAGAGAATACTATTGCGTGTAAGTGTAAGTTTAGAAAGACTATGAGTGATGGTGTGTTTTTTGGCTAATCAAATAATCGTGCATTTATAGTGAGAAAACATGCATAAATAAGGTAAGAAAACAATGAAGGAATTGAATATCAATTAAAAATCAATCAACACAAGACATTCTTTAAATAAGGAATTCGGACTCCAGAAGGTAAAACATATTTAAGGAAAGAAATCGAATAAACATCTTGTGCAAAGTAGGCAATTAGGGGTAAATACACAGACATTTATATTAGGGGCAGAGCTTTGAAATACATGGTTGCATAAATAAGGTAAGAGAAATAAATTAGTAGCCAGTAAATCAAGGATTAAAGGTTTTGTAGTCACTGGTCCATGAATGAACCAAGTCGTAAAAGTTGAGGAAGGTTTTTGAACTTAAATCGAGTCACAAGAAAATCAACGAACAAGGAAAAAAATCAGTTAAACCTATATAGAAGGAAGTTTGAAACTAATCCAAATTTGAAAGCCATTTTTGAGGGAAGTGTAGCACATATAAAGAGCACACAACACTAAGTTTAGGACACAAGAAAAGAAACATCACGCAATTGTAAAAATCAGTATGTAGTTACATATGTTTGAAGATATAGTAACAAATAGCGTACCCTGGGTCCAGCACTAGGACCTTAGAAAAGTTTTTGTTGAAAAATCAGAATCACTTAAAGAAACAGAGATTTCAAGACTTAGTCGAGCAAACAGATTAGACAAATTAAGAAACTCGAAATAGGTCCAAAAGAGTTAGGTTTTTCCGAAACAAAACAAGTTCAAAGATGAAGAGATAGAAAATCACATAGCTAAGGGTCTCAAAACTTGGATGAACCCCTAAATTTTGTGTTCTTTCCAATAGACGAGTGCAGAGACAAAAGGGCAAGTGGTTAGGGGAAAAGATACTGCTTGAAACAGGTTCAGAGGTATTAGAAATGAATTGAAACCTTTTAACATGTTTCTTCAGTAACAGAAATTCATGAGAAACATAATAAAAAGTAACATGTGAAACAACAGTAGAAGAACTGGTAGAAGAAATAAATAAGAACATGGTAGGAGAATCTTAACAACATCACAGTAGGAGAGACATAGTAGAAAAACATGGTATAAGAAATTTTAACAAGAACACAATAGGAGCAATATAATAGAAGAACATAGTAGAAATAGTTTAATAAGACCACAATAGGAGAAACGTAATAGAAAAACATACAAGAGAAGAAGAAAATCAGAGAAACACACAAGAGACAAAGAAAATCAGAAAAACATAACTCAAAACCCTATATCGGAAAATAAAAGTTTTGAAAGCATAACTTTTGATTGAATTATCATAAAATCATTTAAATGCATAGGAAAATATGGATCTCAAACAGATCTACAGAGATCCGAAAAATTTCAAAAGTTAAGGTTTCAGAGGAACCAAAACGGTGAGAAAGGCTTGGATCTAAGCAAGAGGAGTTGAGGCCAGGTTCGAACAGACATGAGTTGCCGGAGCAAGGTTGGAGATGTCCGTGGAACTTGAATCGACAAAGTTCTGGACCCAACTCTTCGTGGTTAAGTCATGAAACTTCAGTAACCAAGTGTGAGGAGACATATGAGGCTGATGGGTGGTGAAACCATCATAGATTTAGGCTAGGAGGTGATTAGAGAAGGCGAGTGAAACTCATCGGAGAGGACGCGAAGGGGAAGGTAATAAAGAGAACGAGAAATAGAGGCGAGTGAGGAAATGAGAGGGGTATTTGGGGGTTGTTTGGTTAAAAAAGGTATGGGCGGATCTAGACCGTCGATAAAAATTGATCAACAGCCAAGATTTGATTCGGGTTGGGTTGGTAGCTTGAAGATTAGGCTTGGGACTTGGACTTAAAATAATTGGGTTGGGTATTGGATTTAATTAGGCCAAATTAAAAGGCCAGATGTTGCTATAAGTTAAATAGCCCTTTTTCCCCATTTGTTTTTAAAAAGTAATAACCAAATTTCTGAATATAACTTAGATGCACTAATATGATTTATAATATATATTTATTAATTTTAAAATATAAAATCTCATTTTATAAATATGGGACAAATTTAAACCTAAAATGGCTAATATTGCAATAATGCAATTTTATCCATAAAAAATACCAAATAAATTTTTAAAATTATGTGAAAAATATCTTAGCTATATGTTAATATTAACATAAGACTCCAATAAATAAATCACCAAAAATGATAATTTGGGGATAATTATTGGGTTTTCTTTATAAAATAACGCCGTAAATTGATTTGAAAATTCCAATGACCTCTCCACCTCCATCACTCACTGCATCTCCATCTTCACTCATTCCACCTAAGCCACCATATATCCATATGAATCCAGCCTTATCTATATCCCCCACTACTTTCCATGGCAGTCCTATGAACAATGACACCAATGCCAACAAGGAACAAAAACCCACAATAGCAAACCAGATGCAAATTGGACCACCTGGGACTTCTCCACAACCAAAATATTTCCTCGGAACACTTACCTCCAACACCGCGTTACCTACATATATCACACCCACGATAACTATCACTGCTGAGATTGATCTCATGGATTAAACAATTAATGAATATGATTCTGATGATTTCATTCAACTCACTGCAGATGACAAAGCACAACTTTATACACCTTGGAAAAACTCCATTATCATTAAGGTCTTTGGTCGAACAGTGGGACACCACATCCATAAAGCAAAACTAACAAACACTTGGAAACCCACAGAGGAAATACATCCCATAGATCTGGGATGCAACTTCTTCCTCATTAAGTTTCGTAATGATTAAAATACACACAATGCCCTTCATGAAGGGCCCTGGTTTATATTAAATCACTTCCTCTCCGTCCACTGCTGGGAACCCAAGTTCATCGCCTCAAATTCCTAGCTATCTACGCTTCCCTTTCGGTACGCATACTTGAACTCCCAACTGAATTATGCGATTCTGAAATACTTCAAAAAATAGGAACCAATCTAGGCAAGCCCTTAAAAGTGGATATATGTACCACCTCAACTACCAGAGAATGCTATGCACGCATTTTCAAAAGGTGCCCCTGGAAAAACCCCTAAGAACACATGTACACTTTGGCTCACACAAACAAGTGCTTCTCTATGAGGGGCTCAACCTCCTCTACACCCGTTGTGGAAGGTTTGGTCATGCTATTTGGAGTTGTCAATACTCCTCTACCCCACCCTTATATTCAATTCCCACAGCGCAAGCCTCCACATCACAATCAACCTCTTCAAAAAAAAAAAAAACACTACCACCACCAAACTCAGAATGGAAAACTGTGAGCTTTCCAAAAAAATTTAAGCAAAAAAACAACAAGACACACTACATCCATCTACCAGGATCACCGCCTTCACCACAGAAAGTACGACCAAGCACCCTCATGAAGGAGGCAATGACACTCCCTAAAGTAAGCTCGGGTATGTCCCTGCACCCTAATTCCTTAATAACCACTAATTCTTTCACTAAACTCACACACATATACTCTAACGAGTCAACTACACAGCTTGGACATGGGCCACTGCCACCCCATGCAATACTTGAACCTAACACGCAACCCATTGGAAGTGGCCCATTAGATCGCAACCCAATAAGCATTACCACATCAACTATGTTAACCAATACTCCCATTAAGAACTCTCTAATTAACGATATTATCACTCCTAATCAGGCTTTATAACAACTAAATAATGAAACCATTAATACTACACCTAAAGTTTTTAATAAAAACTCAATATCAACCCTACTACCACACCACCTTTACCTTGTCCAAACGTACAGCTGGCCAAATCCAATCCACCATCCCCCTGCATGACATGTCAGCCATGCAAACAGACTTATATCTCCACAAAATCTACGCAAAATCTCTCCGACCACCTCAAGTTCGTGTGTCTTAACACTGCCTCTAACGAACCAACCCCAGCACTACCTTCAGCCACTACAACATCTTCTTATATTCCTCATCAGTCCAGTCATCATTCTACCCCATGTGCTTTCCAATTATCCAACTTAGACACTACTACTAATCTACCATCTGCCCCATCACCCAATACCACTGCTTCCTATACAACTACATGTTGATACCAGATTTTTTTTGAGGTATTTTTGTACCCAAAATACTTCTAAAATAGCATATATGTGTATATATAAGCACACCCAAGAGTTTTGGTATTTTTAATAATTTTTAAATATATTACTACGTATTTTTATTCTACAAAATCCAATAATTATTTTCCAAAATTATTATTTTTGGTGAATAACTTATTCTATTCTCATATTTACACCAAAGTATAATTAAGGTAATTTTTGAAATTTTTACAAATTTATTTGGCATTTTTTAAAGCTAAAATGCATGTAACTGCAATTATAGCCTATTTTATGATTTACAATGTTTTATAATTGCAACATTACTTCCAGTATTTTAAATTTAATATTTATATATTATTTATTAATTTGGTACCTTCAATTTATTTCAAAAAATCTTTTATTATTTTTATAAAATAAAATGGGGAAAGGTGGTTATTTCAAATCTGGCCCTGTTTCATTTCAATTTAAGCCAAATTGATACCCTTATTTAACCCAATTCCACCCCCAAATCAAAACGCCCCAATTTTATTTTAGCCCAACCCCTAACCCAATTTCCAAACCCGCCCGATTTCTCTTTTAAATCCTGGCTGTTGATCATTTTGCTCAACTGTCATTTCCCATTCCTTCCTTTTTATTCCAAACCCACCTAAACCTACCCCATTTGCATGAGAGCTCCACCTCTGACTCCCTTCATTCCCTCGAGTCCTCTCTAGCCCGTTCGAAACCTTAATCACCTTTCGCTTCATTTCCAACAGGGTCCATAGCGTCTCCAACCATGGATGGTTTGTGCTCACCCTCTCTCACCCCTAAGCCTAAACTGCTCAAAGTGTGGAGGATTGACCTTGATGGTCCTCTTTCAGAACCGTCTCAGATCCCTTGATCCATGGTCTTCCAGCCACGCTTCGACATATTCAAGCACTGGAAGCTTGATTCCTGACCATTTTGACTCATGACCGATCTTGTTCTTCCAAGACTTTCTCGTTTCTAGGGTTTATTAGAAATCCTAAACTGTTCGAGGTTATTTATTCATCTATTTTCCTAGATCTGTGTTGAATCTATGCTGTATTTGATGTTTTGAGTATTTTCCCCAAATTTCCTTTTGTAAAAATCATTTGTTCTCAAATTAGGGTTTCTGAAAGTACTTTTCCTTCTTATTGTTCTTTTCATTTAAGTGTTTGTGTATATTATTCTCGTCCTTTTCTACTACGCATGTACTGTTCTTCTACCTTTCTCTTATACGTGTGCTCACATGTTGATATGCATTAGGTTTTTCCTTACTCTTCTACCATGCGTGTTTACTGTTGAGTTTCTTTTCTGAACTCTGTTTGTGTTCTTATTAAGCATGTTCATCTATTCTGTTAAACTTGTATCCATTCTTTCTCATTTGTTTGTGATCCCAAACCCTTCAATGTTAGACTCTTCAATTTTAATGGTTTACTTTATATGCGAGAAACTCCCCTTTAAAGGTTTTGACGATTGCTTAATTGATTTTGGACCCCTTTGATAAGGTCTTAACTGATTGCCTTTAATTTCCTTTTGTTTGAGCCCTTCTCTACCTATTCCTGATTGGGTTCATTCAAATCAAACCTGTTTACTTTATTTTGTTAATTGTCTGATTGATTTCCTTTCCTTTCTCTTTACAAATCAAGTACTATTGAGACCTTTTCTTAAATATACTTCATGTGTTTCCCTTCTTATGCTACTGTAAAGGATTTTACTCAAATTTACTTTCCTTGTTTACACTTTTCCGTTTGAAATTAAATCTCTTAACTAAAGGGAGAATATATTAAGATTGATTATTAAAGATTTTCTTCTCTTTCTTGCTTGCTTCTCTACACAATAGAAGGGGCTGCCCTCTTGTACTTTACACAGTCAATTAGACACGATCAATTCTGATTACTTCCCACTCTAAAATACACTTAGAAATTTTATAAGAACTCGAGTTCTCTGAACTCACAGGCATAAAGTGTTTTTCTCTGGTTGGTTCTTTACTTTAAAGAATCCTGCTTTTCTTCACTTACTTTTCTGCAACTGGTATGTTATTATGCTCAATTCCTGTCTCTCCCCCTTGGTGTTTATTCAATAATTTATTTTTTACTGTTTACATGCTATAATTTTTTGCAAGTTTGTTTCATTGTTCCTACTCTTGCATGAATCCCCATCCCTAATCCCTTTGTATGGCTGAGTTATGGTTCAAAAGAACATGGAAACACTTAATATTGTTGTCCATGGACATGAACTAGACTCTCCGAGTCCTAAACTCTTTCAGTTCCCATCCCCATTCCCATTTATATGTTGCTGAGTTTGAGACTTTGGTCTATCAGTGTCCTAATCACTGTCCAGAACCTAGTCTGACCTTCAATAGGTCTTTACTCATAATTGATTATCTGAACAAGCTGGTCAGGGGTGTGCCAACCTATCTATGGCTGGGCATGACCACTCGCCTGCCTTGGCACTCCCTAACCCCCCTCAATTGCACTTGCACTCATTCTTAGATACTAAGTTCTGCACCCTTCTTGTAAGTCTTTCCTTGGGACCCATGAGCTACCTCTAAACTTGGACACTCGAGGGATGGCTCTTCCACACTGCACTTTAATTCAGTTTCTAATTAATATCTTGGGTGTAAGCACTGCCTGGAGTTCCTGAAACTCCTTGGAACTTTGAAACACCCTAGATAAGAGAAGGCTTTGGAAATCTTGATCTCGGAAGTGGTTCAGTCTCATATTGTTAGACACTAAATCTGAATTAGATTCCTTGGATGTAGTTGTAGTTTCTGATGTACTTTTATTTTAGTTTTTCCTACTGGTTTTTAATAATTTCTAATAAACTCATCGGGATCTAGTAAAGAAGGGACAGGGTTACTTTTTTGCACAAGGGTAGAACTCATGCCTATAGGGTTTTACTTCTGATTTGTGTAACATCACAGCAGTTGACTGGACATCTAGAGGTAAAGCACTGTTTCGGTGCGGGCCTAGATGCCATGCCTATCGGGTTCTATTTCTGATTCCTGCAACTTCACATGTAGATATCATGCCTACAGATTTCTGCATTTCTTTATATAATAATGCTATTAGGCAATCAGTTAGGCTTAATAATAACGTTACATATATGTACCATGTTTGTAAGACTCATGTTAACGTTTGAAAGGGTAATAAAATCAGTAAGTTATAGAAAGCATGTTATAGGAAAATCTCGAATCAAAACTGCCCCACTCGTTAAAAACAATATCGATTGCCAAAACTCGTATTTATTTTGCTAAAAACTAGTAACTTTTGCACCTTTTCGAAACTCTCAAACCTTTATTTTCTCGCAATTAATCTGCATTTCCTTAAAGCTTAGTTTCTTCAGATAAATATGGTAAACATTTTCAATCAAGTTTTGCATTCTTTGAAATTCATTTCTTTATACCTACCTGATAAACCTTTTCTAATCAATCTACAACTCACTCTTTTTGTTAAAACTGGCAATTCCATTTTCTAAATTAAGGCTGCAATTGTTTCTCTTCATTAACTTATTTCAGTTTGATAAAACTGGTAACTCTTTAATATTCAGTTTTCTTTTCAAAATCATTAGTTCTATTCAACACATAGACAAAAGGTTGGTTAATTAATCATTGGGTCATTCTTTAACAACTGCATTCAAGCGAACCTAATGCGGACTTCCTGTCTAAAAATATGCTTATCGCTTTAATTTAATTCGGACCAAACCAGTACGTGCAAGACATGCTAAACTATATGCCTTTATCTGATTTAAGGAAGTTTACTCGAGCCCTATTTGATTATTTTCTTTCCCCTACTTGTGTTACATGTTTTAATGTCGCCTTAGTATTTTGTCCTTTGAAAACTCTCAAAAGGCCACAAACTCCCTTTCCTTTTATGATTAGTAGTCCCAAATACCTCTGAGAGTGATAGAATTGGGACGGGTAATAGCATGCAATAAGCAACGATACTATGCCGAGCTTTAATACCTTAACAGGGTGGGAAGGGTAGAATATTGATATGATGACCGATGCGCTAATATCACGTGTGACCCCTCTCTTGAGGAGTGTATGCCGGGTATTGCATTGATGTGATCCATATTATTTAGGTAGCGTTTGGCCATAGATTCCAAATTTATTTTGAAAAAACTGATTTGGGTGAAGTTTGGTTTGAAGATGAAAATCTGTTTGGACATACATTTTTAACATATTTTCCAACTTTATTTTGAAAAACATGCATATAATTCCCAAGTTTTGGGATTTTGGCCCCAAATCAACTCAATAGCTGATTTTGGGATTTGGCCAAAATATGAGCAAAATTTATGGCCAAACACGAATTTTGAAAATAAATTGCAAATTTTATTTTGCAAAACTCATGGCAAAACGGGGCCTAATTATGTTGAGTTCTTTTGAACTATTGAGAACTTCCACTTTTTAATTACAAAGAAAAGATTTTTTTTTCATTTCAACCAAAAACAATCTTGCCCAAAAGTAAATAATGACACTAAAAAGTAACAACAACCAAGGCTTCAAGCGAAACTTTTCATTGCTGAAGGTGGTAAATCAACTTGACATTAGGATGAAAATAAAGCAGCATAAAATTAATAGATCCTCGTTATCGTATGCCTTAACTCTTAGGTTGTTGGTTTTGACAATTGAACATGATTCTTTCAAACTTATCTGATATGTTATATTTCCGTATAGGTCCGCCTTCTTTACTGCCTCATTCAAGAGCTTTTCATAGCCAGCCTCAGTGTTTCTAGTCATCTCCTTTTGTACTCGACTTAATCTCTACCTTTTACTTGTTATTCTTCTTTTTAAGTTATTTTAAAACTATCTTCCTAAAACTTTCTACTTCCTTTATTTTACAAATCTTAAACTTGTCTGCATATTGTGTGAACACCGTTTTACATGAGATTTCTATTTGTTTCTTCATTGATTAAAGTCACACTTGTAGTATGGACTGGAACCACACTAGTGGATCTTGAGGGGTGCCTAACACCTTGCCCTCGGATAATTTCTAGCCCTTACGCAAATTCTGGTTTCTTTATCTCAAATCTTGCTTAAAAAGTGTCCTAATGCACTATAATCATTAGGTGGCAACTCTTCAACTCCAAACCACAATTCTCGAAAGGGAATAGAATTGTCCTCCCAAATGTCGTATACCCGATTTCAAACAAAGACATGTACTTGTAGCTTTAAGAAAAAGGGGGCGTCGACAGCATGGAGACTTTGCTGGCGACTCTTTAGGCTTTTGCCATTGAATGATGTATGTAGCTTTATCTCATTAATTTCTTTCAATTACTACCTTTTATTCTTCCACTACGAAACAGACTTGGCTCTTCATGTCTTTTCTTTTCTTTAACTGCTTTCCTTTATCGCTTATTTCAATACTGTTGTAATTACGAGCAATTAAATCATAATCTAATGAATGTAGAAATACATGTCACTATGTTTCATTCATGTAAATTGCATCTTCAACATCATATTCCAATCGTGCCAAACAAATACCATAGAAACACTTATAATGACTAGTTGCGCTCTTTCGATATTATCACCCCTTAAATTTGGCAACGGCATATTTGCGGTAAAACCAATCGATTAGCGATGCATTCGTCGGTTCTGTGCCTTTCCCTCATGAGTTTTCCGCTCAAGGGTACTGGTCTAATACCCACATTAGAAACCTTACTCTGTTTGACTATACATGCATCATGGTCAAACCTAGTCGAGTCAGTTATGTTGTCCACATAATGACACATTAAGATAGCCTAGTCCAAAGTCCATCGGGTTTCCCTGAAGCCCAAGCGGACACCGCCATGTTTTGTGCATTTATTTGGAGAACTAAATGCTTCCCACGCTAATTATTGGTTTAAATAGTCGAGTCCGGTGTGGTACGTGCCTAACACTCTGTTTTTCATAGAATGAGGTACGAAGGCCCCAAATTTGGCATGGTAATCAACATTCATCCAAGGCTGCTAAATTGGTGGTAAGACCTTCACTCCAGTGATCAGACGCTCGTCCAAAACTATTTAGGGAATTTTTCTTCTCTTCTAGAGATCCAGCCTGACATCAAAATCATAGAGGTTGTGATACTATTCTAGGATAGTGACAGGTCCGTGTTCCGCTTCGGGGACCTTGAAATGACTACTTTTCTCGAAGAAATAGGAGGTTTAGCTGGTATTACTTGGGAAACTCTGTGTTTGCTTATGCCAGAGAATCAATAGGGTGGGGGTTTCCTTAAGATGATGAGATTAAAGAAAAATCCAGACATAACCTATTTGAAAGACTCTTACATCCCATTCGACTATCTGTATGAGAGGTACGGCCATATCAAGTCATATCACATTTACTCAGATGAGTGCACCCTTATTCATTAGGGAATATACACAGAAGGGTCTTCGTCGTCATTTTTGCTTCCTGGGGATGATAGTGTTCCCTATGAAGAAGGCTAGACAAGACTGTCCATGGTAACCAAAACTGTGATGGAAGGAATTGGCGGCCAACCTTTCTGTATAATGCCTATGCTCGTTGCTGAAATATACCGAGCCCTGGACAGTTGTCAGCAAAAGTCCAACCATTTTGAGGGTTGCAACTTATTACTTCAGCTCTGGCTCATAGAGCACCTCCAGAAAGGTTAATACCGATAAGATATCCTACGCAAAGATTGGGATGATCGCATCGCCTTCAACCAGCCAAGGCGTATGAATTATATGTTAAAACACGTTCTCAAGTCGCTAAAACTAAATGTGTGTTCATTTCTGTAGGTTTTGATAAATGACAAACCGGCGCATGGAACATTGACATATGCCAAAGTCCAAGAACATGAGAAACAAAGAGCAAGATCAAGAATAACAACAAAGTTATAAATGAGTCACTTTATAGTGTGATCTTGATCCGACAACTTATTCAAGTCTTGGATTCTCTCGTAAAATCATTTTCATGCATCGTTGAGTTAAACCAAAATGATTTTCAAACATTTTAATTTTAGCCAAAATGATTTTCAAACATATTTTTCAAATCTGGACATAAATAATCGATTATGTTAAGACAGTGTTAACCGAATTTTTCAAGACAACAATATAATCGATTATGTCTCACTTGTAATCGATTATGTTAAGACAGTGTAAAATCGGATTTTCAAAACAACAAAATAATCGATTATACGAGATAGCATAATCGATTATTCACTGACCGTTGCCAAAGTATTTTTAAAACGCTGAAATATATCGATTATACACAAGGCAATAATCGATTATGCTTGCACAGAATCTGCACCTGATTTTTGAACGTGAACAGATAATTGATTATGCAACTTGAATAATCGATTATTCTGCTTAAAATCCGCATATGATTTTTGAACGATCTGCAGATAATCGATTATGCAAGCACAAAATCAGCAATTAGTGATTGACAATTAAGCAACGGTCTTGGTGACTTTGAGCACTATAAATACACCTCTAATTCACGTTATTAAACACAACAACTGATTCTAATTCTTGCATAAAGCTTACATACTCTTCTCTCATCATTTCATATCTATTTCATAATTTTTGAGAGCCAAATTCTTGAATAAGTTGTTGTGTTCTTGAGCGTATTGTTTTTACTCATATCTACTCTATAAAGAGAGTCTTGCCTTGAGTACTAAGTGTTTGTACACACTTGAAGGGATATTCTAATCCCTTGTTGTAAGAAGGAAAGGTAGTTCCTTGGTTTGAAGTCTTGAGGTGCGGTATCCTCGAGCAGGTTGAAGTCTCGTAGAGTGTATATCTACGAGCAAGTGTAACGGTTTGTTAGGCACCCGTAAGCTTAACGCAGTTAGTGTAAAACTCGAGAGAGTCTCTCGGGGACTGGACTAACCACACGTTTTGGTGAACCAGGATAAATTCGGTGTGTTCTCTCCTTAGTATTTTAATTACCGCACTTACGTTCTTCCTGCAATTTTAATTCCGCAAATTTACATTGATTTTTATTAAAACGCTATTCACCCCCCCTCTAGCGTTAAGCGTATATTCTAACAATTGGTATCAGAGCCTAACTCTCTGAAAGACTTAACAGTTTGAGAGAAACAATCCATGGCTTCTACTCATAGCGTTTATGCAGGACTAGGTGAAGGACAATGCTTCACAAGGCCACCACTATTCGATGGCACAAACTATACTTATTGGTAAGAAAGGATGAGAATATTTATCCAATCAAATAATTTTCTGCTGCGGAAAATTATCAAGAATGGAGAGCAAATTCCAACCAAAAAGGTAGAAAATGAAATGGTGCCAAAATCGGAAGATGAGTATGACGCAGACGATATTAGAAAGGTGGAGAACAACGCAAAAGCCATCAATATGATGTACTGTGCTGTAAATCCTAATGATTATCGGAAAATCTCATGTTGCACCATGGCTAAGCAAATGTGGGATAAATTGGAAATCACCTACGAAGGTACGGACCAGGTAAGAGAAGCTAAAATAGATTTTCTAACCCATGAATATGAACTCTTTCATATGAAAGAAAACGAGAAGATAGATGATATGTTCGAACGATTTTCAAAAATCGTTAATGATCTTCATGCTCTTAAGAAGACCTTCACGGATAGGGAACTAGTCCGTTAAATTCTTCGAAGTCTCACTCCGAAATGGCGCTCCAAAGCCGATGCTATTCAAGAATCAATCGATATTACAAATGTCACAATCGACGGGCTTAGAGGTAATCTCAAAACCTATGAATCTACTATTCTTAACCCTCCTTTGGATGATCAAAGGAAACGAAGAATCGCCCTTAAAGCAAGCACGACACAACCTCAAAATGATGAGGGTTCAAGCGACGAAGATAACGAGTTCAGACTCGTTATTAAGAAATTTCACAAGTTCATGCAAAAGAAGTATGAACGAAAAGGTAAGCAACAAGGAGACCAATTAAAGTGCTATGGATGCGGAGAAATCGGGCATATCAAATCAAATTGTCCAAATATCAAAAAGGAGAAGAAACCCGTCAAGAAACAAAGAGCATACATCTCTTGGGGAGGCGACTCCGGAGACGAATCAAGTGATGGAGAAGGAAACGAGACCGCAAACTTGTGTCTTATGGCACACGAAGAAACTCAAAATGAGGTATGTACTACTTCTAAGAACTATTTCACTTTAGAAGAAATGCAAGATGCATTTGATGAGTTGTATAAAGAGTTTATTAGCGCTTCTAAATCTATAAAAGATTTAAGAAAACAAATTTCTTCAAAAGAAAAGGATTTTGAAAAACTAACTCTTGAAAATGAGAAATTAAAAGAGGAAAACAAGTTTTATGGCAAAAGAAGCGCCGATAAACCCGAAAGCTCAAATAATGATTGTACTTCTTGCAAATCTCTAAAGGAAGAAGTAGAAAGTCTTAGAAGCACTTTGCACAAATTCAATTCTTCACACAAAAATCTCAATGAAGTGCTTGTAAATTTGAAATCCACTAAGCACGGTATAGGCTTTAAACACGAGCCAAAAGAAAAAGTTGAGTCCATTCCTAAACCACCTAAGACTCAACTTAGGAAAAACAAAATACATGTCAACACTCACCCTAGAACAAATGCGAGAAGAAATATTGGCATGTATAGACCACCTAGACAAGATTTTTGAAAATTACATCAAAACTATATTCCTAAAAATAGAGTGAATGCTAGAAGAAATATTGGCATGTATAGACCACCTAGACAAGATCTTCGAAAACTACATCAAAACTATATTCCTAATAATAGAGTGAATAAATTTAGACCCCCAAATTATTATCACCCTAGAAGAATGCACAATCCGAATGTTATTTTTCATTATTGCAATAAAATTGGACATATTGCTCCCGCATGCTTCACTAGACATAGACATTTCACTGCAGATCAATCACACCACTGTTTTGCACCTAACACACAAGGACCCAAAATGGCTTGGGTACCAAAATCTCGTTAATTTGTTTTGTAGGTGTGTTTGAAGGGATCAAGTGTACTTTGGTACCTTGATAGTGGATGCTCCAAACATATGACCGGGGATGCATCAAAATTCCTTCAACTAAAACCCACGGAAGGAGGAAATGTTATTTTTGGAGGCAATAACAAAGGAAAGATTATCGGTATTGGATCGGTCGGTAAGGATGAATCCTCCTCCATTAAGCATATTTTGCTAGTTAAAGGTCTTAAACATAATCTCTTGAGCATAAGTCAATTATGTGACAAGGGAAATCTTGTATTGTTCGACTCCGAAGAATGCTTAGTTATCCGTCGTAGTGATTTTAAAGTTATTCTTCGTGGTATTAGAATGGATAATTCTATTTGGTTGATCATGAAAATTCTTCATCAAGTTTTGTAAATTGCCTTATGAGTAAAGAAGACGACATGTGGTTATGGCATCGTAGAGTATCTCATGTAAATATGAATCTTTTAAACAAACTAGTTTCACAGGATTTAGTAATTGGTCTTCCAAACATGAAATTTGAAAAATATTATATTTGTGATTCATGTCAAAAAGGGAAACAAACAAAAGCCTCTTTTAAATCCAAAAATGTTGTTTCAACCACTAGACCTTTACAACTTCTTCACATGGATCTTTTTGGACCATCTCGTGTTGAAAGTCTTAGTGGAAATCTTTATGCTTTTGTAATTGTTGATGACTACTCTAGATTCACATGGACGTTATTTCTTGCTCATAAAAGTGATGCCTTTCAAGCTTTTAAAAGTTTTCTTAAACGTGTTCAAAATGAAAAGAACACAACCATCACTTCCATAAGAAGTGATCATGGGGGAGAGTTCGATCACAATCTTTTCGCGGATTTTTGTGACAAACTCGGTATTGAACATACCTTTTCGGCTCCACATATACCACAACAAAATGGAGTGGTGGAACGCAAAAATCGATGTCTTGAAGAGATGGCAAGAACCATGCTCGATGAGGCTAAGATTCCCAAACAATTTTGGGCGGATGCCGTGAGTACCGCATGCTATGTTTTAAACAGAGCTGTCATAAGACCGATACTCATAAAAACTCCCTATGAACTCTACAAGGGAAGGAAACCTAACCTCTCCCATCTTAGAGTTTTCGGTTGTAAATGCTTCATTCACAACAATGGAAAAGACAACCTAGGAAAATTTGATCCGAAATCTGATAAGGAATTTTTCTTGGTTACTCATCGCGTAGCAAAGCATATAGAGTTTTCAATAATAGAACCAAAACTGTTGAGGAATCTCCTCATATAGTATTTTGTGAAAATGATGCTCGCTTGGCGAGAAAAGATGTGTGTAATGATCTTGCAGATATTTTAAACAAAATCAATCTCCAAGACAAAGTGCAAGAGGAAAACCCAAAGGAAACCCAAGACGAAATCTTGGAACAACCATCGGAGGAAGCACCATCACAAGAGGAAGAATCGGTAATGCCTAAGGCCTGGAGGACATCTAAAGACCATCCTCTCGATAAGGTAATTGGTGACATCGAACAAGGGGTAAGTACTCGAAACCTTCTTAAAGACACCGTAGGACATATGGCTTTTGTTTCACAAATAGAACCTACTAACATTTCTGAAGCAATTGGGGATGAGCATTGGATCTTGGCAATGCAAGAGGAGCTTAACCAATTCAAACGTAATGATGTTCGGGAATTGGTGCCAAGACCCGATAATCACACCATAATTGGTATGAAATGGATTTTTCAAAATAAATTAGATGAGAATGGTATAATCACTAGAAACAAAGCTAGGCTTGTTGCTAAAGGTTATAACCAAGAAGAAGGAATTGATTATGAAGAAACTTATGCACCCGTAGCACGACTAGAAGCTATTCGTTTATTGCTTGCTTTTTCATCATCTATCAATTTTAAACTATATCAAATGGATGTCAAAAGTGCCTTTCTAAATGGATTCATTCAAGAGGAAGTATATGTTGAACAACCCCCGGGCTTTGAAGATTTTAAATCTCCCGACCATGTCTTCAAGCTTAAGAAAGCTTTATATGGTCTTAAACAAGCTCCTCGAGCTTGGTATGAACGTCTAAGTAAATTTCTTTTAGACAATGAGTTTGAAAGGGGGAAAGTAGACACCACACTTTTTATCAAAAATAAAAACAATGACATCCTGTTAGTTCAAATTTATGTAGATGACATTATTTTTGGTGCTACTAATGAGTTTTTGTGCAAGGAATTTTCTAAGCTAATGACTAGCGAGTTTGAAATGTCAATGATGGGTGAGCTAAATTTCTTCTTGGGGTTGCAAGTGAAACAAATGAAAGATGGAACTTTCATTTGTCAATCTAAATATTGCAAGGAGTTGCTAAATCGCTTTGAAATAAGCAACGCCAAAGCAATGGCCACTCCAATAAGCACATCCGACCATCTTGACAAGGATGAGAAAGGTAAGGCAGTAGACACCAAGAAGTATCAAGGTATGATCGGATCCCTTCTCTATCTTACTGCTAGTAGACCGGACATCATGTTTAGCGTGTGTTTATGCGCTCGATATCAATCATGTCCGAAGGAGTCACACTTAACTGCGGTAAAACGGATTATGAAGTATCTTGTTGGAACAATAAATGTGGGACTATGGTATCCCAAAGGTTCTTCATGCCAACTTGTTGGCTATTCCGATTTCGATTTTGCGGGTTGCAAATTGGACCGCAAGAGCACTAGTGGCACTTGCCATTTGCTCGGTAGCTCCTTAGTTTCTTGGTTTAGCAAGAAACAAGTTAGTGTTGCGTTATCCACAACCGAGGCTGAATATATAGCCGCGGGGAGTTGTTGTGCACAAATCCTTTGGATGAAGCAACAACTCTCAGATTATGGTCTTAGTATTGATCATGTTCCTCTTCGATGTGACAATACTAGTGACATAAGCTTGATGAAGAATCCTAGTCTTCACTCAAGAACGAAAACATAGAAATTAGACATCACTATATAAGAGATCACGTTCTCAAGGGCGATGTCGAAATTGAATTTGTTGAAACCAAGAATCAATTGGCCGACATCTTCACAAAGCCTTTAGAGAAAGAGTCATTTTTCCGCATTCGTAGTGAACTCGGAATTCTTGACTCCACGATGATCTAATTCATGCATTGCATTTTTCTTTAAATAATTACTGACTTGAGCGTCGGAGGTGCCTAATTATTTTTTGTAGGTATCGCCCCAAAGACAGGGGGAATTTTCGGGCACTGGTAACAAATAATCGATTATTGACTAAGAACAATCGAATATTTCTAACATCTCGGTTTGCAGGAATTTGGCAATAATCAATTATCATATATTACTAATCGATTAAGTTGAGATTCAGTGTTACAGGTTTTATAATAATCGATTATTTAGTACTGCAAAATCGATTACCCTTTATCGTCTCGGCTTTTCGTCATATCACTGGACTGAAATAATCGATTATCATATTAACCAAAATTGATTATTCCCCGAGTCCGGACCCTCATAATACTTCTGTCCTCAAATAATCGATTATCTCCTATTGCATAATCGATTTCTTCTCTGACTACAATTCAAAATATTGGCAATAATCGATTATTCAGCCTCCATAATCGATTAGCAACGGTCCGTGTTTAAAATTTTGTTACCGTTTTTGGAACGTTTGGCTTGGCAAATATGCAGCTTCTACTCAATAAATGCCCTCAAATCTTCAAGTCTATAAATAAGGGTATCCATCCTTCAAATTTTTTCACTTCAATCTCACTCTTAGCTCCAAACAATCTTCCAAAGCCTTCAAACTTTTGAAACAACTCCTATTTCTTCATACTAATGGCAAGCAAGCACTCTAAACACTCTCGTTCCGGCAAACATATTGCCTCCTCTTCCGCCGCTCCTCCACCCGTTTTCCACTATAAAGACGGCTCTTGTTTGCGTTTTGATACTCAACCCGAACTTCTTCGATTCATTGAAAAATTTGAGAATCGAGAAATCCTTCCGCCGCGATACTCAACTACTCGATATCTTCGAAATAGCGCACCCCCATCAACAGAAAATATTCTTATACAAAGCCAACTCATTGACTTTCTGTATCTTCAAACTCCTTACATTCACCCTGCTCTAATCCATGCCTTCTATTCAAATCTACAGAAGGACGAAGATGGTGACCTTGTCTCTAGCATCAATGGAGTTCCAATTTTTGTAAATGAGGAAAACTTGCAACTCCTCACTAACCTTCCACGAAATGGTGAAGACATCTCTCTCTACACTAGAGAAGAAGGCGCTTTATTTGATGAACAACTTCTTTTCCACCAAATTGGTATTGGCGACTGTCCGGAGAATCGTCGCCCAACCATTACGCGCATGCTCCCAGAATATCGTCTAATATTTTATTTCATCACCCGAGTTCTCAAACCCCGCAAATTCAATCATACCACTCTCTCTTATGAGGATTCAAAACTCTTGCATGCAATTATCACCGGGGCTCGCATCAATTGGTGCCAGTTCGTCATGACTCACATGTATGATGCAATTGGGGACGATAAGCCACTCCCATATGCTTTTGTCATAATGGCTATTTTTGAAGCCTCCGGTATCGACACCTCCGTTGGTCCTCACAAAAAGGCAACAAAGCATTGGGAAATTCAAGAATCTTCATTTCCTAATATTGGTGAACATCCTCCTCCTCCTCCTACTCAAATATGTCGTCCTCAAGCTCCTACTCTTCAAAAAATTTCGGACCAACTTGCTTCTTTGTCAACCTCAGTGACTCGTATTGATCAAAACATCACTCGTTTGACTTATGAGCTTCATGGGTACTTTGATCATGTCAACTATCCATATGCCCAAATTGTTCTTCCGGATGGAGTGCCGGATGCCGAGCCGGATGTTAATGATGACAATGAATAATAAATTGTTATGTATCGTTTGAATTATATTCTGTCTATTTTTCTTGCTTTCTCATGTATGTTTAATATTTTTAATGAAAGTTCATTATTTTTGCTAATGTCAAAAGGGGGAAGAATAAGGGCTATGCACACTAATACATATTGGCATAAATTGAGGGGAAACTCATAAATTGAGGGGGAACTTATACTTATGGGGGAACTTATACTTATCTTATGCATATCCCGATATTGGTTTGCCATTATCAAAAAGGGGGAAATTGTTGAAACACGTTCTCAAGTCGCTAAAACTAAACGTGTGTTCATTTCTATAGGTTTTGATAAATGACAAACCGACGCGCATGGAACATTGACATATGCCAAAGTCCAAGAACATGAGAAACAAAGAGCAAGATCAAGAATAACAACAAAGTTATAAATGAGTCACTTTATAGTGTGATCTTGATCCGACAACTTGTTCAAGTCTTGGCTTCTCTTGTAAAATCATTTTCATGCATCGTTGAGTTAAACCAAAATGATTTTCAAACATTTTCATTTTAGCCAAAATGATTTTCAAACATGTTTTTCAAATCTGGACATAAATAATCGATTATGTATTTCTTATAATCAATTATGTCTCACTTGTAATCGATTATGTTAAGACAGTGTAAAACCGGATTTTCAAAATAACAAAATAATCGATTATACGAGATAGCATAATCGATTATTCACTAACCGTTGCCAAAGTATTTTTAAAACACTGAAATATAATCGATTATACACAAGGAAATAATCGATTATGCTTGCACAGATTCTGCACCTGATTTTTGAACGTTAACAGATAATCGATTATGCAACTTGAATAATCGATTATTCTGCTTAAAATCCGCATATGATTTTTGAACGATCTGCAGATAATCGATTATGCAGATCATATAATCGATTATGCAAGCATAAAATCAACAACTAGTGATTGGCAATTAAGCAACGGTCTTGGTGACTTTGAGCACTATAAATACACCTCTAATTCACGTTTTTAAACACAACAACTGATTATAATTCTTTGCATAAAGCTTACATACTCTTCTCTCATCATTTCATATCTATTTCATAATTTTTGAGAGCCAAATTCTTGAATAAGTTGTTGTGTTCTTGAGCGTATTGTTTTTACTCATATCTACTCTATAAAGAGAGTCTTTCCTTGAGTGCTAAGTGTTTGTACACACTTGAAGGGATATTCTAATCCCTTGTTGTAAGAAGGAAAGGTAGTTCCTTGGTTTGAAATCTTGAGGTGCGGTATCCTCGAGCAGGTTGAAGTCTTGTAGAGTGTATATCTACGAGCAAGTGTAACGGTTTGTTAGGCACCGGTAAGCTTAAAGAAGTTAGTGTAAAACTCGAGAGAGTCTCTCGGGGACTGGACTAACCACACGTTGTGGTGAACCAGGATAAATTCCGTGTGTTCTCTCCTTACTATTTTAATTACCGCACTTACGTTATTCCTGCAATTTTAATTCCGCAAATTTACATTGATTTTTATTAAAACGCTATTCAACCCCCCTCTAGCGTTAAGCGTATATTCCAACATTATATGCCTAACATGTTCGCTCATCCAGAGGACGGTTGAGAATGGGTAGAATTTTTTGAGAATCAGAAAGAAGATGAGGTACAATGGATGTTCGAGTGGTTCCCTACGGAAGAATTCATTTTTCGATCCCAGACGCCATTTCTCACACTCATTCGTCTGGGAGGAACTTTTATCTAAGCTCCCCTCCGAGCCGTGAGGCAGGCTGGAAGAAATGAAATCATACTAAGGGTCAACAAAATGAGTCACTTCAGAGCTGACTTCCAGGACGATGATAGCCTTCACAAGTGTCAAGCCAGCACGTGTGGCATTGCAAAAATGATTTTGGGGAAGGGTTCTATCGAGCTAGAGAGGTATCACGCCGGTTGTGCACCATGCTATTCAGGTTGGTTGGAAGATAATCATAATGGTATGGGTCAGCCCGGGTTTGTTCGCGGTCACATGGTCATCGACGAGAAAGCTGAAGCAAATGTTAAGTATAATCAATTGCACAAGAGAATTTATGAATGTGAAAGCGAGCACCGGGAAATAGAAGAAGCCATTAGAAGTTGATCGATGAGTGGAAAGATATGACTGTCAGCGCCAACAAGCGACTAGGGTATTTGGAGCAGGGTCTCGTGGAGATGGAAGTAAAGTTCATCAAGTGGATTGAAGACTGTCAAAATGCTGAAGGAAATGCAGACATGCATCTGGACCAAGCTTATCTGCTGCTAGGACTACGCGACCTGGTAAAACTGTTCGAGGGAGACAAAGATGCCGAATCTGGGGAAGGTCCTGCTGGGACCAAGTAGTTAGGAGTCTTTTATTTTTCTTTGATGATGTAATAAGGCCAATGGCCATTAGTGACATTTTACTCTCCATCATTTAGTGTTGTTTTCGATTCGTCTTATTTTTCATTAATAAAATGAAGCATTTAGCATTATAAGTTCTCCAAAACTATTTGTCACCGGGCCTACCTCGAGCATGGACACGATTTATATTCTTGAACAATGTGTTTAAATACTACAACATTCTTTTCATAATCCGCACTAACTTATTACTTTTTTGTCTTTCTTTTATTTTTTTATTCCTCTCTTCAAAGGTTAGTTCGTGCATTCTGGCATCATCATCATCATACAGTACGAGATCTAAGGCCCCTCTACCTCCTCCTCATCCAAGTCCTATCAGAAACAAGAACAAGGCTAAGATGGAAGACTTAAACAACATTAGAAATGAGAACTCAGGTGACTGAAAAGAGGTTACTCAGGGTAACCAGATCTCCAAGGAAAATGCTTACCAACTTGAGCAGAAATTATTGAAGTTCTGAGAAGAACTGGATCAAGTTAAAAGCTTGGCCAACTTGTCATTCTCCCTCACCGCTCCCGATATCAACTTTCCCAACACCCAAAACCTCGCACCTCCACAGAACACCCAAAAACCACCAAAGCAACCCCACTACACTCAACCAATTTCAAATGCACCCGAGTCTGATGACAAAGACTCTTTTATCAGAAATTGGCTGCGAAACTCAAAACATTGACCAGCCGAGTCCAGGGTAACGAAGGAAGCAAAGGTATTGAGGGGCTAAACTATGAAGACCTCTGCATTCTGGCAGATGTTGAACTTCCGGAGGGGTAAAAACCTCCCAAGTTGAAAATGTTTGATGGCGGAGATCCTACGGTCCATTGAGGACATATTGTGACAAACTGGTTGGAGTTGGAAAAGATTAGAAGATCCGTATGAAGCTCTTTATGAGGAGCTTGAAAGGGGATGCTTTATCCCAGTAAATCAGTCAGGACCCCAAGAAGTGGACAAGCTGGATAGGTATGGCATCAGATTTCATGGATAAGTTCTGATTCAATACAAAGAATGCACCATATATATTCTACATCCAGAATTTGAAGAAGAAACCTACTGAGACATTTCGCGAGTACGCTACTCATTAGATATCAGAGGCTGCTAATGTTAGGTCTTCCTTAGAAGAGGAGCAGATGAACACATTCTTTGTCTGGCTCAGGATCCACAATATTATGAGAGGTTGATGCTGATCGAGGGGCAGAAATTCTCCGATATTATCAAGCTGGGGGAAAGAATTGAAGAAGGCATTATTAATGGTATGGTTACTAATCTTGAAGAATTACAGTCCATCAACAAGCTTTACAGTGTAGTGGCACGTCCAAGAAGAATGATATGGGTATCGTGATGGTCGCACAGGGAGCTAAATCACCACTGAAATACCACACTTCCCCATCACCTCCACTTACATATCAGCCAATTCCAAATTACCAAGCACCCACACCCGCTTACCAAAATCCACCGCTCGTTTACCAATCATCTCCACCTCACACAAATTAGCCCACTTCACCCAGATACTCTAAACATGCGCCTATATACAAAGCTTATAATGCCCAACCCTCTCACTACCAATCACTTCCCACTCGCCAAAATTTCCCTAGACCTAGACCAAATTTTAACCGCAAACCTCCCAGACAATATATAGCCATCGATGAACCAATTGACCACCTCTATGAAAGACTTAAAGATGCAGGTTACGTCACCCCTACCCCTGCCATAACTCCAAAAAATCCTTCCCAGTGGGTCAAACCCAATAACACCTGTGCGTACCATAGAAAAGGAGCATGCTCCTAATGTATGCAACAATCCTATGCCTGACCACAAAGGTGAAGACATTCACACGATGGAGATCGAAGATGACTGGACCCCAAAGGGTTGATAGGATTGATTGCTAAGGATGATGAGCCAAAGAAACCAGCGATCACATTTAACCCAATTGTTGTGCAGAAACATCCCTCCAGGTGAAATGAAGTAAATATGTTTATACCACTCGAATTTGAAGCGCCTTCTTCTGCAAAGGTGCCCGGACAAATTTAGGTTGAGATTGGAGCTCCAAAAGTGCCAGCACCCTTTGAAGTTGATGTGTTACCACTGAGGGTACCTATTCCAATAGCAATGTTAGACATAACACCGTTCAACTCAAATGCCATACTATGGGATTACACAGCTGAAGCTAGGAGGAAAGGGAAGGCCAAAACTGGAGAAGCAATTGCTGTGCAAGGTATGACCAGAACATGCACGGTTTACACTCTAGAGCCCCTAGCCGAGTCCAGTAAGCAAGCCTCTGGACGGCCTATTGAAACTGGGCCCCATGATCATTGGAGGAAGAGACAAGCAAAAGAATACTCAATCGTTGAGCGATTGAACGAAAAACCAGCGGAGATCTCCATCCGAACTCTTCTCCAGAACTTCAACGACAGAAGATTGCCTTAATGAATATACTAAGTAAGGCATATTTTCCCAGCAACATAACCGGAGGCGAAATGGCAAATATGGTAGGGAAAGTACTGTAGAGCCACAAAATCACCTTCCACTAAAATGAGCTGCCACTGAAAGGTCTGAGCCACAACAAGGCACTGTATAACACTGTGCAATGCGAGGATTACTTCATCACTAGAGTCCTGATCGACGGATGCTTCAGCCTCAACATATGTCCGTTGATAACTCTCAAAACATTGGGAAAGAGCCTGCACGAGATTAAAGATGGGGCCATTAATGTGAAAGCCTTCGATGGGTCCCAAAGGTAAACTATTGGGGAGATCAGCTTATGCCTGCGATGGGATCGACTTGGTTTGACGTTGACTTCAAAGTAATAGACGTCCCAGCATCTTACAACTTGTTGTTAGGAAGACCGTGGATTCATACCGCTGAGCTGTAGCATCAACCCAGCACCAGGAAGTGATGTTCGAGTGGAATCACCAAGTGGTGATTATTCATGGCGATGGTAGCAACCCTACATACAGTTTCCAAACCATCCTATTGACTAGAGAAAGAATTAGAATAGGCAGAGAAACCTACATCACATCGAGCGAGTCAACGCCGTGGACAAAGACAAATGGTGGGACAACAGGATTGAAAGTATCCTGAATTGGTGTGGATATGAGCTTGGAGAGGGACTTAGCAAGAGCCTCCAGAGAATCACCAAATCCATGAAGCTAAAGAAACACGGTACTGCATTTGGTTTGGGGTATAAATACACTTGGAAGGAGTTGGATGACTGGTCGCCACCATGGCGCGGTCCCTACTACCTCCTAGAGCATCCAATACCTCACCTGGAGCAGACTTTCCAACCAGTAAATAATATATATGGGCCAGAGGAGGATGAAGCATTGGCAGCCATGAAGAATCTGTTTCTTGAGGACGATGATATGAACTGTTGTGTTATTTTAGAGGAGGAAGGGGAGGAAGGCCCTTCTAAACAAGTTGTGAACCAAGGAGAATGCCTCAACAATTGGTCAATCAGAACAACCAGGGCCCAAAAAGCTTTGAGGTAGCAAGGATAAACAAAAGCACTATGCATCACATTTTACCTTGTACTAGCTGATTTTTCTTTCCGTATTGTCTTTAATTTTGAAAAGATATCCGCTGTTCAAAACAATTATGAATTCAATCAAAGCATTTTAGTTTATTATATATCGCAGTCTTATTATTTTCTATATCATTTAATTTATTTCACACAACATTACTATTACTTATCTTGATGATGAACCAATGATTATGACTTGCGATGACACAACGCAACAAGCGGATATAGATTGAGAGAAGGATGTAAATACCAGAAGAGGTCGTCATAGAGGTTGAAAAGTTTGAGAATAGGCCTAAATCTAACTAGGATGAAACTAAGGTCGTTAATCTGGGAGATATAGAGAACGTCAAAGAGACGCGCATCAGTGTTCACCTGTCACCATTAGAAAAGAAGGAGTACATGAAGTTTATAAGGGAATATGACGACATAGTTTCCTGGTCGTACGATGATATGGCTGGTCTCAGTACATCCATTGTAGCTCACAAACTGCCAATAAATCCAACATGTCCGCCGGTAAAGCAGAAGCTCAGAAAGTTCAAGACCGACATGAGTTTTAAAATCAAAGAGGAGGTTACTAAACAAGTAAAAGCCAAGGTTCTCAGGGTAGTACAGTATCCAAAATGGTTAGCCAACATCATGCTAGTGCCGAAGAAGGATGGGAAGGCTAGGGTCTATGTCAACTACCGGGATCTCAACCGGATTAGTCCCAAAGACGACTTCCCCTTGCCAAATATACACATTCTGATTGACAACTGCGCCAAGCATGAGCTGTAGTCGTTTGTCGATTGTTTTGCGGGGTACCATCAGATATGGATGGATGAAGAAGATGTAGAGGAAATGGCTTTCATACGCCATTGGGGATGTACGGTTGCAAAATGATGCCATTTGGTTTGAAGGATCCTGGGGCCGTCTATATGAGAGCCATGACTACTATCTTTCATGACATGATACATAAGGAGATCGATGTGTATGTAGACGATGTGATCATCAAATTCTAGAAAGCCATGGATCATATGGAAGATCTAAGATCTGAAACCAAATCCCGCCAAGTGTGCATTCGGGGTTCCTACCAAAAAATTACTAGGTTTCATTGTATGTCGTCGAGGAATAGAGTTGGATCCATTAAAGGTCAAAGCCATCTAAGAATTGAAACCGCCAAAGAACAAGAAGGACGTGATGAGGTTATTGGGGAGAATCAACTATATCAGTCGGTTCATAGCTCAGCCCACTGTCATTTGTGAACCCATCATAAAAATGTTTAAAAAAAGAATGATGTTACCAAATGGACTGATGATTGTCAGAAAGCCTTTGACAGAATCAAGGAATACCTATCACCGCCACCAGTCTTGGATTTTCCTGAGCCAGAAAGACCTCTATTGCTTTGCCTTGCGGTATTGGATGGAGCGTTCAGTTGTGTTCTAGGACAACATGATGAAATGGAGCGTTCGGTTGTGTTCTGGGACAACATGATGAAATGGGGAGAAAGGAACAAGTCATCTACTATCAGTAAGAAGTTCACCCCGTACAAGGCCCGTTATTCTCTTCTATTGAGTATTTGTTGTGCCCTGACTTGAGTAGCTCAGAAATTGAGGCATTATTTCTATGCATACACTACTTATCTCATATCCAGAATGTAGCCGCTGAAGTATATCTTCCAGAAACCCATGCCCACTGGCAAGCTAGCCAAATGGAAAATCCTACCAAGTAAATTCGACATTGTTTACGTGACTCAGAAAGCAATCAAAGGGCTAGCCTTGGCGGATAATCTCGCCGAGAATCCCGTGGACGGAGAATATGAGCCTTTAAAAATGTATTTTCCCGATGAAGAGGTATCTTTCATAAGAGAAGATATTACACAAAACCTAATATGGTTGGAGAATGTTTTTCGACAGAGCTGCAAATTTAAAGGAAGTTGGCATAGGGGCAGTTCTAGTATCAAATATCGGCCAGCATTACCCGGTATCCACCAAGCTCAGGTTCCCATGCACCAACAATATGTCCGAATTTGAAGCCTGCATCTTGGGGCTTAAAATGGCCATTGACTTGAACATTCAGGAGTTGCTAGTAATCGGGGATTCAAATTTTCTCATACATCAGGTCCAAGAAAAATGGGATACTAAGAAATCCAAGATACTTCCCTTCTTGCATCACATATAGGAGTTGAGAAAAAGATCCACAAAGACAGAATTTTAGCACGTCCCCGGAATGCAGAATGAATTTGCTGACGCCTTGGATACCCTTTCATCCATGATCCAACATCAAGATAAGAATTTCATTGATCCCATCCCAGTAAAGATTTATGATCAGCCAGCTTACTGTGCTAATGTCGAGGAGGAAGCAGATGGAAAACCATGGTTCCATGACATCAAGGAGTACTTGACAATAGGAGAACTCCCAGAACTTGCAAACACCACTCACAAACACACACATCAGAGGTTGTTTAACAATTTCTTTCACAATGGAGGAGTCATGTACAAGAGGACTCTCGATTTGGGCTTGCTAAGGTGTGTCAAGGCAAGAGAAGCATCCAGATTATTGGACGAAGTGCATGCATGGACCTACGGGCCGCACATGAATGATTTTGTCTTAGCAAAAATGATACTACGAGTAGGGTATTCTTGGATGAATATGGAAACAGACTATATCTAGCATGTTCGCAAATGGCATCACTGTCAGATACATGCAGATATGATAAAGGTGCCTCAAAACAAGCTTACTGCAACAAGCTCACCATTGCCATTCGCCGCTTGAGAAATAGATGTTATCGGACCTATCGAGCCAGCCACATCAAATGGGCACATGTTTATCCTAGTGGCAATTGACTATTTTACGAAATGGGTCAAAGCACCATCATACAAGGAGGTAACTAAGAAAGTTATGGCAGGTTTTATCCGCGACCGCATTGTTTGTCAATTCAAAATTCCGGAATCAATAATCACTGATAATGGTTCCAATGTCAATAGTGATTTGATGAACACAATGTGTGAAGCATTCAAGATCAAACACAAGAAATCTACAGCCTACATGCCTCAGATGAATGGAGCCGTAGAAGAAACCAACAAGAATAGCAAAAAGATATTAAGGAAGATGATCGAAAGGCACAAACAATGGCATAAGAAGTAATCATTCGCCTTATTGGGAAACCGCACCACAGTCCACACTTTGATCAGGGAAACTCCCTACATGTTGGTTTATGGTACAGAAGCGGTCAACCCGCCGAGGTAGAAATTCTATCCTTAAGGATCATATAAGAAGCAGAGTTGGATGACGAAGAATTGGTATAAGGTCGCTACGAGCAGCTAGCCCTTATAGATGGGAAAAGAATGAATATAGTCTGTGATGGTCAATTGTATCAGAACATAACATCTGAGCTTTCAACAAAAGAGTCAAGCCGAGGAAATTTACAACAGGGCAGCTGGTGTTGAAGAAAAGATTCCCCATCAAGATGAAGCCAGGGGGAAATTCTCTCCCAATTGGTAGGGTTCATACATGGTTCACCGGGTTCTAACATGAGGATCCCTCCTACTTTCAGAAATGGACGGAGAAGTCTGACCAAAACCAATCAATTCAGATGCAGACAAACAATACTATGTGTAATCAGTTATGATTTCTTCATGATGTACTTTGAACTACGTATGACCTGATTCCCTTTTCAGAGGGGATACGTAGGTTTCCCTATGGGTTCGGTCATAATTTAATAAAATTCTATTTCCCCATGCTATTGGAACTGGGGCAGAATTTTGAGAAGGACCATCAAAATTCCAAAGTTTATTTTCATCCATTCATCATGCACAGCCGTCGGAAGCACCAGCCCAGTAAACTTGGGCAGAATTTTGAGGAGGACCCTTGTAATTTTTTCGGGGCGAGAGAGGTTGCAATGTCTTGAACCACGTTGCAGTCGTTCGTTCATCAAAAGAAAACTATTTTCGTTTATATACTTACCTTATATTTACTAAATCATGAATAACTATTATCTGAATTGTTGTTGTTTAGCGACGCTACCCCAATGATACACAATGTCAGGAGCCAGGGGAAAATGAACTAACCTTGCCCCCTTTAAGAGAACTCACGACTTTTCTTTTGATGTTGGCACTCGACTTGAAATATTGTTAGGTATATTTATGCACGCATACTTTTCCAATAATGAAACTTCTTAGAATCATCACTTATTCGCAATTGATATCCGTACACAACCTCCCCAGCAGAGTCGCCATGTTGTCGACGCCCCCTTTTCCTTAAAATGATAAGTATATGTCGTATACCCGATTTTGAACGACGACATATACTTTTCATTTTAAGAAAAATGGGGCATCGACACTACAACCGTAGATGTACAAAACATATCCCATACGGACGCCCATATATACACAATACTAGCTTAAACAGCCATGATCTGCCCTTGGTACACCATACTTCATCAAGATCATCAACTCAACAGCCAACAATTCCATTTCCCTCGCCTCACCATGAATGGCCCTCCCCACCCCCAATACCACCACTCCACTGATCAACACATCCCAAACACCACCATTGGAATATACACTGCAATCCTTGTTGGAGATAGGTCTCAAAGGTTACTCCCTAATCTTCATCATGGAACTGAACAACCAAGAAATCACTATGCTTGTCCAGAACCTAACTCACCTAGCGGAGATCGTCACAGAGGTGATGAGACTGGCATGCAAGGAGTTGCTCAGACTCAATAGTCCAGCCTCACACCATCCCACTTGGATCCAACGAGGGCAATGACCTCAGGTCCATCGCCATGGGAACACACACCCACTCCTCCACTTCACAGCTTTCATAAGGTACTAGGGACACTCCCCTTCTACCCATAACATCATACGGGCACCCTATATGCTCATTGGTTCCAACATATGAGCACTTTTCCCTCTCTGGAGTTGAACCTCTCACCCATAAGAGTCCAAGCACCTCTATCCCCTCTGTTCAGCCCTCCCATGACACCACCTTCATCGTCCAATGAACTAGGTGAGCAAACAAGGCAGTAACTGGCTCAAATAATGAAGGAAATGTGCGGAACTCGAACGGAATTCATATGGCTCAAGGGGTTCTACTTATACAGCCTCAAAGAATTGTTTGCAAAAAAGATCATTCTAAAGTGCCCACCAGATCTCATCACATGGAGCGTCAACTTCAGGGTAAACCCAAGCCCACAAAAGGGAAAATAATCCATAGTGATTGTGCAACCCTGAAAAGGGACACTACAACACCACAGATATGTCAAATGTTGTTGGGAGGAAGGACTGATGTAGCTGACCTAGATGTTCCAACAAACTCCAACCCCATAATGAATTTAATTGATTGGAATTGTAGAGGCTCAAAAACATGGGATTTAGACGCGAATTTAGATCACTCTTGGATAACTATAAGCCTGCCCTAGTTTCCTCTTGGAGACACGCATGCACGATCATACAATGCTCAAAAATGGCTTTAGCTTCTCTCACGTGGCAAAAGTGGAAGCTCAAAGTATGTCAGGAGGCATGGCTCTTCTAATGAATGACGATTTGGTTCATGTGGATGAACTTACCATAACATCCCAAGAAATCCATTGCATGGTGCAGGTACTACCTAACCCTAACCAATGGTTATTTTCTTTAATTTATGCTGCTAATACTGTACAAGCACGTAGTATATTATGGGATAACTTAAAATGTATTTATGATAGCTATAGATGCCCTTGGTTAGTAAGGGGGTTTCAATGAGGTAACTAGACAAAATGTGAACTACGGTGATAATCCTATTAATAACTAGAGAGTGGATGTATTCACTTATTGTCTAAATTATAGCAACCTATTAAATCTTGGTTTTAAAGGTAGTCGATACACTTGGACCTACAAACAGAGGAATGGTAACACTATACTTGAACGATTAGATAGAATATTAGCTAATTATGACTGGCAACAAATTTATCCAGATACAGTAGTACAACATTTACCACGCACATATTCAGACCATTTCCCTATTTTGGTAACTTTACAAAAACATAGGAATCCTCCTACTAAAGCATTCCGTTTTGAGAAAATATGGTCAACTAATCCTTCTCTAGTTAATATAATTAACACCTCTTGGCTGCATAATCCTCCCATAGAGGAAGCCATACAAGCTTTCCAGGAAAATGTAACACATTGGAATAGGCATTCCTTTGGTAATATTTTCTTAAAAAAACATAAACTTTCAAATCGTATAAATGGTTTACAAAAATCTGTCCATTACCCCATGAGTAATTTTCTCCAAAGCCTTGAAATTAAGATAATTAATGAATTTAGCCAATTACTCAAACAAGAAGATGATTTTTGGAAGCTAAAATCTAGAATTCAGCGGCTAAACATTGGCATTGGCAACGCTAACACACAATTCTATCATAAGACTACCTTAAACAGACGTAGGCGTAATCGCATAAATGCTCTATAGGACAGTGTTGGTAATTGGATGTTTAATCCCATTGACATCCAAACTACCATTATAGACGACTATACTAGACTATTCACCACACACACTATTTTAATAAGCACTATCCAAACTATTCCTTCATATATCCTTCCCTAACCTAGAGTGACCTGTGTGCACTAGCCAAACCACTACACAACTTGGAAATGAAGCAAGCAGTATTCTTCTTACATCCTTTAAAGCTCTGGGGCTCGATTGACTTCATCCATATTGTTTTCCAAAACTATTGGCCACACGTAAACGGTTCACTTATTTATTGTTGTCAAAAAGCATTCAAAGAATGCAAGGTACCACACCTTATCAACACTACATATCTATGCCTCATCGCCAAGGTAAAAAACCCCATAACTATAGCTCAATATGGACCTATGAGCTTATGTAACACCACTTACAAAATAATTACAAAAATCATTGTTAATATGCTAAAACCTTTTTTACATAAAATAATTGGACCAACTCAGTCAAGTTTCCAACAAGGAAAAATGGTATCTGACAATGCCATTATAGTCAAGAATTACTCAATCACTTAAAAGGGAAAAAAGGAAGATAGGACATATGCTCATTAAATTAGTTTTGGAAAAAGCTTTCGATAAACTTGTATGGTCCTTCATCCATACAATGTTACAATACTTCAACATACCCCTTAACCTCATGTCCCTAATCATGTCTTGTATCACCAATTCCTCTATTGCTATACTAATCAATGGTACTCCCACTCCTTTCTTTTAGCCCACAAGGGGAATCCGTCAAGGAGAGCCCTTGTCTCCATATTTTTTCATCCTTTTCCTAGAAAGACTATCTAGTAGTATACTCCAATCTGTAGATTATTTAATTTGCCACCCCATAGAATTTCTAACGATGGTCCACCACTATCTCATCTCTTCTTTGCGGATGTTATCATTTTAATCTCTATTACACTAATAAGGAGTTGCACAACAGTCATAAACATACTTAATACATTTAATCAATTATCGGTCAAACACTGAATTTACAAATATCAAAAATCTTCTTCTCAGCCAACTGTGGTACTCAAAAAATAAACTCAATACTTGCCAGACTAAACATGCGTGAAGGTAAACACTTTGGGAAACACTTAGGCTTTCCCATGTTTCAAGCAAAGCCACAAAAATTAAATTTTCAATACATCCTGGACATTTTCAAGAAAATGGAGCAGTATATACGTAACTTCCTATGGGGAACTACTCAACAAAAAAGAAAACTTCACCTAGTTAGTTGGAAATCATACTGCTACCTAAAGATAAAGGAGGCTTGTCCATTCAAAACCTTAAATTGAAAAATGAAGTATACTAGCTAGTTTGTCATGTCGCCTATTTCAATACCCTACCTCCTTATGGGCATCCACACTTATAGACAAATACAAATATTGCCATAGTAAATCCTCTTCTTCACACACCTGGAAAAATATTCTCCTAGGTTGGCCCAACTGCCAAAAAAGGCCTTCAATGGCAATTAGGAACAAAATCCACCCTCAATTTTTTGATGGATCCATGGATTTCCCTGCACTCAACACTTCGTTCACTCCTCACTTGACCCCTACCCCAAAATCACATTAATAGGAGTGTCACTTCCTATAGACATCAAAATAATTGGAATTTAACTCAACTTCCTTTTCATATCAATGAGGATTTAAAAGCTATAATCCATTGGGTTACATGCCCATTTACACAAGTAACACTGATTAAACCTCATGGGGCCTAACTCTAAGTGGTGATTTCACAGTCAAATCAATGTACTCTTATTTGCTTAAAGCCTCGTTAAATACACATGACACCAGTCCACTTTTTCAATGGATATGACAACTCAAAGTCCAACCAAAACTCAAAACTCTCATATGGCTCACCATGCACAATCGATTACCCACCAAATCATACCTACATATCTAGGAATCACACAAGATGACATCTGTCAAGTATGTAATAGAGAAAGGGAGAATATTGCCCATGTCTTTCTACATTGTAAACACATCAAACACCTTTGGAGTGAATTAGGATGAACTCTGTTCATTAATCAAATAAATCCATCTGCCCACGCCTCTCTGTGGATTCCCAAACTCCTGCACACTACGCACGGCACCATGACTCATCATATCAACCAAAGAACTTTCTTATCTTATACTTTATGGGGTATCTTGATACATCGTAATCATTATAATTTTAACGATGCACAAAAGCGAATAGCTCTTAAACAAATAACTAGTAATGCATTAGAATTTATCCATTTCACTGCTCGATACCACCAACCTACGTTAATACACAATGCTAAATGGCTTCTACCAAATCCAAGCTACTACAAATTTAACATGGATGGGGTAGTTAGGACATCAAACCATCAAGCGGGTGCAGGAGGTGTCACACGTGACTGCCATAGGAATTTGGTTGTAGGGTTTGCAGGGAATTACAACCATGCAAATATCATGCACACAAAACTGCACACACTTTACCAGGGCCTTCAAATTGCCAAAGCATATTTTTTGACTCCATTGGAAATTAACGTCGATGCCAAAGAGGTAATCAAACTTTTTCGACACGACCATCCACTCTATACTAATCTTGTCTTTGATTACAGGAACCTCCTGGACCAACTTCTTAATCCTACAGTAACAGATATCTACAGAGAGGGGAACCTGGTGGCAGATGGACTAGCAAAAGCTGGATGCAACATGGAGCCAACGACCATACCACAATTTTGAAAATGCCGCCACATTTTGTGAACCACTTTTTGCAACAGGATCAAGCAGGGATTAGCAACAGTAACAACCAAGGGAGCACAAGGAACAAAAAACACCTACAATGGGATACTCAGCAATAAGGGCCTAGTCTAGATAGGTTCCGGGTTATGAATGATAAACTAGATGACAATGTTAGCAATAGGGTTTATACCCCATGTACTAATATGACATTCCTAGACTCTAACTTAGATACATCAACATCACCCCTTTTGTAGCTTCTATTTTGATCAATGCAATTATCTTTCAAACCAAAAAAAATAAAATCTTTGAAAAATTAAGAAAAATAATATAACCTTGGGATATACTTATATATGCATACACATGCTATTTTGAAATTACTTTTCATATTTAAAAATACAGGAAAAATTGGCTATTAGCACTGACTAATTTATACTGCTATATTCTACACTGTCGAATTTTATCTTTTATTTAACTTTAGTAGGGCCCTTACCTTCCTTGTTACTACACAACCGAGGTTAGGCTTTGAACTTACTGAGTACTTTTGTGGTGTACACATGCCCTTTCTGCGCTTGTTATTCATGTGCAGATCAAGGTACTTCGTCTCAGACTTACCATCCTTGAGGCGAGGCGACCGTTTTGAGATTCCAGGTATATTTGCGGCATCCGCAGGCCGAGGAGTCTCTCTCTAATCTCTCTTATAGTTACAACCCTTATGTATTTATTGTGTCTTAGTCTATTCTGGAGTTAGAGCACTATGTAGTGATCCTTAAATTGTGAATCATTGGTTTCCTGGTCTTGGAAGTATGTATTAGTTTGAGAGTTAAATATTGTGTATGCCGAGCGGCACTTTTAAACACTGTTTTACTACTCTAATTTCTGTCTAATATTGTTTTATTTCCGCAATTTAGGATTACCTAGTCTCAAAGACTAGGTGCCGTCACAATGGTTAACGGAACGAAAACCGGGTCGTGACAAATGTTTTTATATCATTCATCTCTCACTAGTTACACAGTAGATCTAAGCTTCAGATGAAGGCCTTTGTTGCCAGTCATCTGAAATTGGGAGCGATCTCATTCATTCTGTCAGGTAATGTGGCGCGACTTCCTGTGGTGTTTCATTTTTACTTTCTTCTACCTCAGATGTGTCGGTCTCTCCCATAGCTGCTTCAATGACATCACTGTGTGCCTCTACGAGGGAGTCTACTGGAATGGTAAGCGAGTTTGTGAGGTTAGCCTTTAGGCTACGGCGCCACATCAGGGTTCATTTTGAGAGTGTTTCCCCATACTTCTTCAATGAGGCGGGCTCAAACTCATCATCTAGAAGGTTGTTGCCTTTTATCGTGCATGTGTAAGCGGTTGTGTGCTCGTTAAGATTCTAGGTCCTTTCATACTTAAGGAGTTTTGACGTTCCGAATTTTCGTAAAATAGGTTCCCGGATCGCTTCCTCGGGGTACAACTATTGCGTGAACCTCCATGAAACTCGATCCTCTTGGAGAGATCCCCAAGCATCTTCGTTATGGCAGGGTCTATTATCGATGGGAGTGTTGGGAGTCTTAAGATGGCTCTGCAACTGAGCAATAGCCGACTGCTGTGCCTGCAACATTTGAAAAATATTGTGAAGACTAACTTTCTTTATTTCCTGAGCCGGGGTTTGTTGGGCTTCCTATTGGTTGATATATTACATGCTCACATCGGTGAGGGAGGCTTCATCGACCTTTTTCGCGCCTTGCAAAGCTGCATCTGCTAGAATCGGCCTGGATGCATTATCGGGGTTCTGCAGATTTGCGCCAACAGCTGGAACAGCCACACTCGTTTCACCGCGATTTTTGGGGTAGTCGTCCTAGACTCTGTTTACCGAGCTAGATATTTTGACTTGAAATTGATGGATATTGGACAAGAAAAAGTGTGAAAGATAACATACGTTTGTTCGATGGAACCAACAAGAAAATAATCACTATTATTTTTAGCCCCACGGTGGGTGCCAAACTATTTACCGTGAAAATGGTAACAATAATTAGATTTATATAAGGGATTCTATAAGTACGTGATCTATCCTCGAGCTAGTTGTTTAGAGTAGTTGATGCTAAGAATATGAAGTTTACCAACGAAATGCAGGATAAAAACGGGGCGATAACTAAACCTGAAGGCTAACTACCTGGGTTTGTTTTACCAAAGGGATACATGTTAAAACTAGGAGTCTAGCGAGCCGAGGAACCTGCTGCCCGAGTGTAATACTGTAAATAACAGATTAAGGATATAGAGGCTCCTTAGGCCTGGTAACTCTGCATAGGATCCTTAGTGGTCCCCTGATCCTCTATATGGGCAGGAACCTCAGACTAGTTCTCGGCCTATTGCTGGACCGGCTGAATTTCTGGTACATCACCAAAGGGAATCACCTGAATCTCTGCCAACTCAATCACTACTCCCTCAGTACTGGGCAGCTTCCTCTTCTTCCTCAGAGGCTTGGGTGCTTTCTCCTGATGTTTCTACTGGAGGGGCTGACTCCGCGAATAACAAGTCTAAAGGCAGCTGATCCATCATTAACTTGTCCATATCTACTCGAAGAACCTTCAACGACTCCTTGGATGCCCTTGAATTTCTCACCTTCTTATGCTCCCGGGCCAGCTCCTTCAGAGCTATGCCATGTGCATCAACTGCCTTAGTTAAGGCACCCTGAGTCTCTAGAATCTTATCCTATTGTCCCTGAGTGTCTTCAATGTTTCCTTAATAAACTGAGGAATCTGGACAGTGGCTGGTGTAGAATGAGCCTCAACAATGTGGAGAACTTAGATGACGTAACTCGCATCCAGTTTTTTTAAACTGGCCAAGGTCATCGCTAACTGTTGGGCTGTCAAAGGGTTGGTCCGGGAAGAGGGGACCGTAGGTCCAGACAAAGAACTAGGACCCGCAGAGCAATAGGGCATATCATCTGGAGCAGAGACAACTAGAATGGATGGGAGCTCAGTAGATGGATCGATAGTAGGATCTACCGCAACTAGCTCCTCAGACTGGCCAGTCGGGGCAGAGGTAGATACCTTGTGCTTCTTATCCTTCGGGTTGTCTGGCCTCTGTACGCTGAACCATGAGAACGAGGCCACTAGGCGCACTGACACATCATAGGACTCTTCTTCACCTTCAAGTCCCGAAAATACATAGTGAGAGTATTGGGGTACGGGTAGTTCCAAACGCTGTCAATCCCCATTGCAATGATCGCCCTGTACATTACATTCCCCATATTTATAGGGAAACTAGCCATTATAGATGCAATCAACACAACCCGGGGGAGTGGGATAGTCTAGTCATGGGAAGTGGAGTCCAGCCTGCTGCACAAAAGTGAGCCACACTCTAGCCTCGAAATTCAAATTCTTTCTCAAATTTTTTACCTCCGCTATTATCCAATCCGGAACAGTGCCCGGATGAGCCAAATACTTCGCCAACCATGGGCGAACCTCCTCCTTCATCGCTAGTTTCTCAATGTATTGGGTCTCGTCTTCATCATCGAAACCTAAATAATTATTGAACGCCTTCCCCAAAAACACCACATTCTTGTTTCACACTTTGGTCGCGGTGGAGTTCTTTTTGGTGTAGCCTACGTTGCAGAACAATTCCTTGACCATGTGATCATTTGCATCAATCAAACCATCACTAAGTGCTCCCACCCAACTCTGGTTTTAAACTTCTTATACACATTGGGGAGCTATAGAAATAAGTCCTGGGTGATTATGCTCCTCTCTATGATTAGTTTACTTATAGGCCACTTTTTTCGGAATTTGTGGAAGGCCATTGACTTACAAAGTGGTCCTCCCACACTTCCGCTTTCCTTGTTCGTTCTACACCGCCAACCTCAGGCACCCCACTGCCCAGGACCTCATCATCACTGTTAGCACAATCTTCTGCACTCTCCCAGATACTAAAGCTGTAGGGGAGGTAGGGTACTCGTCGCTACCCACTGCTGATCCATCAGACGACTCAGACTGTACAACCTGTGGTGCTTGGGCTGCAGGTGGAGCTGGTAATTAGGGGGCTTGCCCTGAACTAGCTGAGATGTCCTGAGAGGGAAGGTACTCACTCCCCGGCTGCTCATCTTCACTCACGACCTATTTCCTTGTTTTTAGTTTTGGTCAGAGAGTGAGTTTTGTTTGTTTATCGTTTCCTCCCTGGGAGGGGTCACCTCTTCCGAGTTTTTTGGTACCTCGTCCTCTTTGTTTTACTATTTTCTGCAAGAAAACACGTACTAACTTTGTTAGTTGAAGCACTATCAGTGTATCAGTAGATTAAACCAATGTAGAATAACAGGAAGAAAAATTGCAGGCAATCTATCAGACTAGGCCACCGCAGACTGCACAATCAGGAGCGCGGCCGCGTGGGAGGGCACCACGGTCCGCGTGAACTAGGCAGCGGGCCGTATTGAGAAACCTTCAAAAATCACCTTCTTTAATTACTAACCAACCCGGGCCGCGTGAAGATGCGATACGGCCGTGCGGGGCCAGCGCTGACCGCACAAGTAGGGACACGGCCGTGCTGGTGATTTCTTTACATTCAGGAGAAAGGCTACTGTAGCCCGCATGAACAAAGAGTGTGGCCCCGTCAGTGACATGCGAACAACGTATTCAAGACTGCGGGCCGCGCTGGGTCACAAGTCAGGGAACAACTAGGGTTTTACACATATGCTCATTTCGTTCATGTTTTTGCATCCTACATTGTCCCTACTCGATTACCTACCACTAAAATCATGCCCAACATTTTAAAAACAACAAATGAACTAACCTAAACATTAAACTATGAAGAAATTTAAAACAAAGAAGCTAAGACTACTGAGAGATAAATGAAATTTAAATTAACAATTAAGTAATGATCAATGTGAGAATATGTTACCAGGAATATGAAGAATTACTCTTGATGCAATCACACTAGCACGGTCTTAGATGAACAATAAAATTTAGGGCTCAGGCAATAGAGTTGGCGAAAAGTTCAAACTGAGGCCCTAAGTCCTTTTTTATAGAAAAGAGGTAAGACCCATCACTTACCATCCAGCGCAGTCGCGTAAACTTGACTGTATGCCGCGATGTGCCTTACCATACACCTTTGCAGACAGTAGATCATGCAGGCCGCACAAAAATGTCCACGGGTGCGCGATACCACCACGGACCGCGTGAACATGACCGTGGCTACGTGGTAAGTTTTAGAGTCTAAAACTTTTCAACTCGTGCCAGCGCGGACCGAAAAATCAGGGATGCGGCCGCACTTGCATTCTTCAGGTACTGTACATTTTTGCACTTTCTTTTGCATTGCTTCAACACAAGTTCTGCAACATCACACAAACAATCAGCTCAAAAAATCCTAATCTACTAAGAAAATCAAAGAGAAAGAAAAATGCATGCGTTGCCTCCCAAGATGCCTATGATTTAACGTCGCTGCACGACATATGTTACCATCCATATCACTTCAAATGTATTAGTCCCACCACGTGGCTATCATCAAAATTCCCCAAATAAAACTTGACACGATGCACATTGACTCGGAGAACTTTACCATTTTTGCCCTTAAGATCAATAGCACTAAATGGGGTTACACCAACCACTTCAAATGGACTACTCTACTTACCTCAACCAGGAGTTGAAAAGAAGAAACATATCACCAACCTTGAATTACTTTCCTCAGGCATACTTGTCGTGAAGATACTTCATCTTATCCTTATACAACGACGAGCTAGAGTAGGCATGAAATCTGAGCTCATCAAGCTCATTGAGTTTCTCAAACTGGAGTTTCTCCGTGATATCCCAGTATAAGTTCAACTTCCTCAAGGCCCACATAGCCTTATGCTCATATTCCAGTGGAAGATGACAAGCTTTCCCAAACACCAACAGGTACAGAGACATACCAATTGGGGTCTCGTAGGCCGTCCGATAGGCCCAGAGAGCATCATCTAATTTCTTTGACCAGTCGATCCTGTTAGCATAGATAGTTTTAGACAAGATACTCTTAATCTCTCGGTTGGAAACTTCCACCTGACACTAGCTTGAGGGTGATAGGGGTGGTAACTTTATGATTTACTCCATACTTGGTAAGTAATGAATCAAAAGCCTTGTTGCAAAAATGCATTCCCCCGTCACTAATGATAGCACGGGGGGTGCCCAACCTTGTGAAGATACACTTTTTCAGAAATTCCACCACACTTCGGGCCTCATTTTGGGCAAAGCCACAGCTTCAACCCACTTTGAAATATAATCCACCGCCACCGAAATATACATGTTCCCATAAGAGCTCATGAAAGGACCCATAAAGTCAATACCCCGAACATAAAAAATGTCCACCTCTAGAATTGTGTTGAGAGGAATCTCATCCTTTTAAGAAATCCTACCGGCTCGTTGGCATTAATCACATCACTTAACAAAATTACCGGCATCGTTAAATGAAGAGGTCCAATAGAAACTGCAATTAAGAACCTAAGAGGCCGTCCTCACCCCGCCATGATTGCCACCATAAGGGGAGTAATGACAAGCCTCCAAAATACTCAACTGTTCTTCTTCTAGGACACATCGACGAATCACAACATTGGTGCAAATCTTAAACAAATATGGCTTGTCCCAATAATAATCCAAACTATCCCACTTGAGCTTCTTCCTTTAGTTAGAAGAGAGCTCATACGATATTATGCCGGTCACAAGATAATTGGCGACATCCGCAAACCACAACATATATCACATAGACATAGCGAGGAGTTGTTCATCCGAAAAAGCATCATTGATCTCAAGGCCGTCACAAGGCCTCCCCTCTTCCTCCAAGCAGGAATACTGGTCTGCCACCTGATTTTCACTCCCTTTCTGGTCCATAATTTTTTGATCAAATTCTTGAAGAAGTAGCACCCATCTCATCAACCTTGACTTGGAGTCTTTCTTGGTCATCATATACCTAAGGGTGACATGAACGGTATGGATAATCACTTTGACCCCCATAAGGTATGGTCAGAACTTTTCCATGGAAAACACAATAGCTAGCAATTACTTCTCGATGAATGTGTAATTCCTTTGAGCTTCATTCATAGTCTTGCTTGAGTAGTACACCAGATGGAACATCATGTTGATTCTTAGGCCCAAGATCACCCCTGCCGCAACATCACTAACGTCGCACATGATCTCGAAAGGTAAGCTCCAATTGGGTGCGGTAATGATAGGGGTTATTGTGAACTTATGATTTAGAAGCTCGAAAGCCTCCATGCATTTCTCATCAAAGACAAACTTGTCCTCCTTCTCTAACAACTTGCACAATAGGTTAACTACATTAGAAAAATCTTTGATGAACCTCGAGTAGAAACCCGCGTGCCCAAGAAAACTCCTCACCCTTTTGATAAAAGTAGGGGGAGGTAGCCTTGAAATAAATTCGATCGTGGATTTGTCAACTTCAATACCTCTCTTCAAAATCTTGTGACCCAACACAATATCATCTTCTACCATAAAATGGCATTTCTGCCAATTGAGAACTAGGTTTTTGTCTTCACATTGGGCAAACACACAAATTTTTCAAGCATTCTCCATACGAGTCCCCAACCTTGCTAAAATCTTCCATGAAGACCTCCAATATATCTTCCACCATGTCGGTGAAAATTGCCATCATACAACGTTGGAACGTCGCATGAGCATTACACAATCCAAACGTCATCCTCGAGAATGCGAATGTGGCATAAGAACATGTAGAGGTCATCTTCTCTTGGTCTTCCGGGGCAATGAGAATTTGATTGTACCCCTAATACCATCTAAATAGCAATAGAACAACCGTTCCACAAGACGATCAAGCATTTGGTCAAGGAACGGCAACGGGAAATGATCCCTTCTTGTCACCTTGTTAAGCTTCCGGTAGTCCATACATACTCTCCAACCTGTCACAGTACGAGTAGGAATAAGCTCGTTGTTTTCATTGGTCACAATCGTCATTCCACCCTTAATCAGTACACATTGCTCCAAAGAAGTCCATGAAATGTCATAAATTAGATATACCATATCGGTGCCAAGCCACTTGATAACTTCCTTCTTAACCACTTCTTGCATAGCTTCATTGAGTCTCATCTGGTGTACAGGTGAAGGCCTTCCATCCTCCTCCAAAATGATCTTATGCATGCAAAAGGCGGGGCTTATACCCCGCATATCAGCCAATGTCCATCCAATTGCCCTCTTGCGCTTTTGTAGAATCGCTAAGGTGGCGTCAACCTGCACGTTAGTCAAGCAAGATGAAAGAATAAAAGGTAAAGTGAAATTAGGGCCCAAGAATTTATACCTGAGGTGAGAAGGAAGTGGTTTCAACTCCAACACCGGCGGCTTCTCAATAGATGGCTTGGTAGGCGGAGTTTTGCGATTCTCAAGATCCAAGGATAACTTCCTAGGCTCATAAGAATACGAGCCTATACCATGAAATGCGTTTACACATTTCACTCTCCCAGCATTATCATTAACATCCATGTTCAAAAGCACAGCTTCAAGTGGATCTTTAACATTAATCATTGTGCTTGTGTCATCCACTATCACCACCATGACAATGTCAACAAACGAGCACTCCACTATGCTATATGGATTCCTCATAGACATGCACACATGGAACACCGCCTTTTTATCACCAACACAGAAGGTCAACTCTCCTGCCTCAAGATTGACAAAAGCCTTCCCCGTAGCCAATAAAGGTCTTCCACGTGTAATTGGGACTTTAAAGTCCAACTCACAATATAGCATCACGAATTCGGCCGGCAAGATGAATTTATCAGCACGAAAAAGGACATCATCAATTATACCCGAAAGCCGCTTCATTGACCGATCTACAATTTGGAGCCTCATTGAAGTTGGGCAAGGTTATCCAATTCCCAAGGTCTTGAAGACCGAATATGGCATTAAGTTTATATTTTCCCCAAGTCACAAAGGTCTTTTGCAAAGTCGGCACTTCCAATGGTACATGGGATAGTGAATGCACCGTGGTCTTCAAGTTTTGGAGCCATAAAATGTACAGTTGCGCTCACTTGATGAGTCATCTAGATTGTCTCACACTCCATTGACCTTTTTTTTGTAACCAAATCCTTTATGAGCTTTGCGTACCCCGCATTTTCTTGAGTGCCTCCATTAAAGGCACATTGATAGTCAAACTCTTCATCATCTCAATGAATTTCTTGAATTAGTTGTTGCCCTTTTGCTTGGCCAACTGTTGAGGATAGGGCATAGGAGGCCTAAGAAAAAGGGTGCCTTGGCTTTGGGCACCTCCAGCTCAGTTATATCAATCACGTGTTTCCTAACCGGGTTCATAGCCTCTTCTGTATCCTCCTCAACATAATTAATAACAATCCGCCCATCATTGTTCACATTGGGTTACACTACATCCTCAACCACCAAAGGCATATCATTATCTCGCAACTCATATTCATCAACCATCACTTAATTTCCTCTTGAGGAATGCACATCACCGCCTCTTTCGCTTTGCGTTATCACTGCCATCACATGATTGTTGTTCCCACCCTTGGGGTTTACTACCGTATCACTTGGTAAAGAACCCTTTGGGCGAGTATTTAAAGATTGAGAAATTTTGCCAAGTTGTACTTCCAAGTTACGGAGAGCAGTGTTGTAGGAGGCCAATTGAGCATCGGAGTCTTGGTTCTTCATCATCATTTACTCAAAAATGAACTTCAATTCTACCAAACATTATCCAAAGAACTAGACCCTTGAGATTGAAACGAAGGTGGGTTGTTCGGTTGTTGAGCCTTTGAAAGCCTTGGCCCCGATTATCTTGACCACCATTGTTATTCCACCCACTTTGACCATTATTGTTGTTCCAATTATTGTTGTTATTACTGTTCCAATTCGCTTGATTACCTGAATTGTTGTTCCTGCAGTTTCCACATTGGTTGTTGTTATTGTTCCAATTACCACCTTGTTGATTGCCCCAATTTCCTTGGGGTAGCCATTGTTGATTCCATTGATTTCCTCTATTCCCTTGATAGTTGTTGATATACTGGACTTTCTCACTTTGATCATCATATCATTCATCCGAATAACCACCACCATCATCATAGTTATCAAAATTTCCTAGAGGTTGTTGCCCTCTTTTCCTACTTTTCATCATATTTGCTCCTTCTATGGCGTTGACTTGGCGTGGGTTTTTGACTTGTTATAGTTGCGCCTTCACCAATTGATTCATTATTGTTGTAAGTTCGGCAATGTCTTGGCCGTGATCATGTACCTCCTTATGCAAATGTATTACATTAGGATCACCTTGAGGAATGTTTGCTTGGCTTTGCCATGCTGGAGAAGTATCAGCCATTTCATCTACCACATCACAAGCTTCATTGTACGGAAGCTTCATAAAATTTACTCCTGCCAATTGGTTCACAATACATTGGTTGGTTGTGTTGCTGCCCCGATAGAACGTTTGTTGAATCATCACATCATTCATGTACTTGTTAGGGCACTCTTTCACTATAGTTCTAAATCTCTCCCAAATTTCATGCAAGGGTTCCGTTGGCTCTTGTTTGAAAGACAAAATCTCATCACGGAGCTCCATGTGACTTGTAGAAAAGAACATAGCGAAAAACTTGTCGCCAATTCATCCCATGCGGTAATAGAATGATTGGGGAGCCTCTCCAACCAATCCAACGCTTTTCCCTGAAGTGAAAACTGCAAAAGACTAAGTCTCAATGCATTCTCCGAGACATTTGTCTGCTTGCTACCCCAACAAGTATCCGCGAACCCTTTCAAATGTTTATAAGCATTATCATTTCAGTCACTGGTGAAATAACCTCGTTGTTCGAGCAAAGTGAGCATAACATTTGTAATCTGGAAGTACCCCACCCGGATTTGGGGAGGAACTATTGCACTCGCGTACCATTGATTAGGGAGAACTCTTGGGGCCACTCTTGGTGGAGGCGGGGGAGGGTCTGATATATTCTAATTTGCATTGGCATTTGTGTTGGAATTTTGACCTCTCGTAGCAGCAGAGGTAATACATCTTCTTGTTTTACATCCTCAATCTCCCCCCCCCCCCACGACCATGTTGCCAAAAGGGTCATTTGCATTTAAAGCCATGTGTACCTGAGTGATTGACACAAATAAAGTTAGTAAAAAGAAGGAAAGAGAAGCAAAATACAAAACATGCTACACAGATAGTCAACAACGTAAGCTCCTCGGCAATGGAGCCCAAAAGTGATTGCTTCCAACTCAATGCTACACGAATGTAGGGAGAGCGAGTCACTAATAGCTTTTACCCGAATAGTGGTTCAGCATCGATTTACCACATGGAGAATGGAATGGAGTTGGATTGTCTATTTAGCCTAGAACTGCATTTTTACTTCTAATTGCACTCCTAATATTTTTAGATTTTCTTTAGTATTAACAACTACTATTATGATCTAGAGATTTAAGACTAAATTATGCTAAGGAAATATTGCTAGATTGTAAATAATATGGAGTAAGGCACTAGGGTCATGTAATCACCTAGGTGGTTAACTAACAGGTAGAAACGACTAATAATAGATTAACATATTTGGATTTACATTATAACCGTTGCACAATTGTACCCACTCTTATACCTCTCGGTAGAGAGATAGATAGATTTTTCCAAATTGACTCTCTCGAGACCAGTTGGGTAGGCCAATTAGACCAAACAAATAGGGTTCAAGTAGGGTGATTACTCTCTCAAGATTTAACACGTTAATTGGGACTACCATTTCTCATGGGTCCATCCCAATTCCATGTTGGATCAATTTTTGGGTCATAGACTCTCTTTCTCAAGATGAGTCAAAACCTACTAAGCTAGAATCAGTGCTTGCAACCATCAATCATTAATTAAAGCACAAAATTAACACAAACAACAAATACCCAATATCAATCTATCATTAGAAAGAAACATCCATCAATTACCCACACTAGGGTTGAGTTACAACCCTAGCTAATGGGTTTAGCTATACATAATTAAAGAGAAATAGAAGAAGAAATAACCATATTAGTTAATAGCTAAAGTAAAACTACAAGAATCTATCGAGAAATTAATGCTAAAGTGCCAAAATAGGCTAAAACAATCGTTCTCACAAGCGCAGCTCTCGACAGTAATTGAAACTTAACCTAAAAATGGTAAAATTTTTTGTTTATAATGGGCTAGAAAAACTGGACAAAATTGCATCTGCGGGGTCAGTGCGAGCCACAAAATTACGATCTTGGCCGCATTGGTTGGTTTCACTTCCATTTCCATCTCTTTGAAGTGTCTGTCACGAACCGCATAAAGATGTGGTGCGGCCGCGTGGAGACGATTGCGGCCGCGCGGCTAACTTTTCCCAAATCTCAATCTTCTCTAGCCCTCTTGGCGCGGATCGCGTGACATAATAGTGCAACCACGCAAGCTGGACGTAGACCGCCTAAACTTGACCGCGGCCGCATGGTTACAAGCTTGACATTGCACTCCTCTGAACCTCTCTAGCGCGGCCGTATGCATAAATTTGCGGTCCACACCAGGCTACTATTCCACCACTTCACTTGGCATTTGATACTTGAGCAGGTTTCACTCCGTTTTGAGCCAATCTATGACATTTTGTCACTTTGTAGCTCACACCTGCAATCAAGCACAACCTCTAAGCATTTTGGGACTATTCTGTAGAAACTCATACTTAAAGCATATGCAAATATGGGAATAAAACACGTTAAAATCCTACTTATCAGGTACCTTGATCATGTCTGCATGTGTCTGACAGCGGTGGCATTTATGGAAATGCTGGATGCAGTCCGTTTCCATAGTTATCCAAAAGTAACTAGCTGGAAGTATCTTTTTTGCTAATATAAAACCGTTCATACAAAACACGTTTGTAATCAAAAACCCAGAGTCCTCCTATACATGATTTCTCCGCTATGAAAGCAATTCTTAGACAACCTTCGAAGTGTGCGCTTCTGAGTTGTGTTTGCATGTTCTGGGTATTCTCCTTCTGCCAAGTATTCCTTGATATCATGAACCACGACTTTCCGTATGCTTCTTCTTCGACATGAGCACAGTAAGCTGGCTGATCATAGTTCTTTACCGGAAGGGATCAATGAAGTTCTTATGTGAATGTTGCATCATGGATGATAGGGTAGCCAATGCATCGGCAAACACATTATGGACTCTGGGAACATGCTGGAACTATGTCTTTGTGAACCTCTTTCTCAATTCCGATACATGATGCAGATAAGGGAGTATCTTGGAGTTCTTGGTCGTCCAGTCTTCTCGGACCTAATGTATAAGCAAGTACGAATCCCCAATTACTAGCAAAACTTTAATGTTCATGTCAATGCCCATCTTGATCCCTAATATGCAGGCTTCATACTCGGTCATGTTGTTAGTGCAAGGAAAACTGAGTTTAGTAGACACCGGATAATCCTGGCCGGTTTCTGATAATAAGACTCTCCGATGCCAACTCCTTTGAAATTTTCTGCTCCATCGAAAAACATTCTCCAAATGTAATAGTATTCTGCAATATCTTCTCCTATGAATGATACCTCTTCGTGGGGAAAATAGGTTTTTAGGGGTTCGTATTTGTACGCCCCAATCTCTGGAGGCGCGAGTGGTGCTCAATCGAGTGAGTCTAAATGAGCAAGCCCTTATCAAGCCCTACCTACCCAACTCGATACAATTAAGGGGTAACAGACTTTCATTTATTCAACAAAGGAAGATTGTACATCCCACATTACCAAGTCATTTTAAAACACAACATTAAACCGTAGATGAGTTCCAAGATATCATACATTTGTACTTTAAAAAGGAGAGGGATAGAAATACAACATAACAACAACAACAACTACTACCCAGTATAATCCCACAAAGTGGGGTCTTGGGAGGGTAATACGTACACAGGCCTTACCCCTACCAGAAAGGGCAGATAGGTTGTTTCCAATCAACCTTGAGCTCAGGAAAAGGAAATGAAAAACTAGAATTACAACATAGTTGGCATGATTATCTTAGTTCTAATCTTGACTTATAGGCTAGGCATGCCAACACGTAATTCATATTCTTTGCACATCTTTAAATATTAGGGATAGTATATTACACACGTTGAGGCACATCTTTGTTGTTGATATATATATATATATATATATATATATATATATATATAAATAATTGCAAAACAATTCATATGAAATAAATATCAACATATCAAAAAATTCTAGTCTTACCACATTTCGTAAATTCCAACGGAGCTCAATTTCTAATAAAAGGATGTTTTAGCCATATATACCTCAATATAGCTTTCATTACTCTTTAAAAATTTCGGAACTCTTAGCACTTCGATCTTTTGTATAAGAAATACAAACAGAACTGAGAATTAAAGACGAGGTTGAGATTCTAGCTTGTTTGAGCATATTATCAAACAATAAAGGTGCATTATGATCTTAGGACCTTTTTGAGAGAAATTTTCATCATTTTATACCTCAATTGCTTTCTTTTTAGTTCACTATCTCCCAATACGCTAAGGTTTGATATGCATGCAAGGAAATTCATTCATATACCCAATGAATTACCTCATTAATGACCCCTAGTAGCTGAGTATACAAATAAGAATTGAGGTTATGAAGGCTTACCTCTTTGGATGAAGATTTAGGTGCCTTCACTTGATTATCTTCAAGGATTTAGCAAGGTTTCATGGAGTAATTTGATAAGGAGTACCTTCCCTCTATAGACCCCTCTCTCTCACTCTATATATGTTAAGAAATTTACTCAAAATGAGTTTTTACACTGGATATAACGATAGGGGGGACGGGTTTAAAACTTAGTAAATTGGAGCCCCGAGTCAAGTCTGCGATTGCAAAGTGAAAATGCGGCCAGCAGAATGGACCGCAAAAGTGCTCCCAACAATTTGAACATTCAACCTGGTTATGTAGCAGAAATGAAGTACGCATACCCATTTTGAGGTCGCATAATGCACTGCAGAACTGCCCCTTAAAAAATCCTAAGGAAATTATGCGATGACTATGTGGTCTGCATATCGATTATGCGATCGCATATTGGACCGCATACTTGGCCTCAAATTAGTTAACACACTGACTCACTTTGCGGTGACTATGCGGTCCGCATGCCTATAATGCGACCTAATTCTCAACTGCAGAATAGCACATTTCTAGAAAACATTATTTATTGACCTTTTTATGCAATGGTCAACTCAAAGGGTCCAAACCGTGTCAAGCTTGCAAGCCACGAAGAATTTTATGAGTTTCTAGAACCTAGCCCTAACTTGGCTCTACGAGATTCGAGTTTTGAGTGGAAATTTTTCACGGGGTCTCACAATATTTTCTATCTACGGGATTCTCAACAAGGTGATGTGCCAATACCTGTCCTTTGATCGCTTTATGAGTCACGTAGACAATGTCAAATTCACTCAACAGGATTTGCCACTTGGCTAGCTTGCCAGTGGGCCTAGTCTTCTAGAAGATGTATTTCAAAGGATCCATCCTTGAAATGAGATATGTAGTATAGGCACAGAAATAGTTCCTCAACTTCTGAGCTGCCCAAGTCAAAGCACAATAGGTCCACTGTAACAAAGAATACTGGGCCTCGTATAGGGTGAACTTCTTACTGAGATTACAGATGGCCTGCTCCTTCCTCCACGTTACATTATGTTGCCCCAGAACGCAGGCAAAAGCTCCATCCAATAATGCGAGGTAGAGTAATAGAGGTCTACCTGGCTCGGACGGGACCAAAACTGGTGGTGTTGATAGGTACTCCTTTACTCTGTCGAAGGCCTTTTGGCATTCATCAGTCTATTTGGTAGCGTCGTCCTTCTTCAACAATTTAAAGATTGGCTCGCAGATAACTATAGATTATTGTATGGACCGACTGATGTAGTTGAGTCTCCCCAAGAAACTCATTATGTTATTCTTATTATTTGGCGGTGGCAATTCTTGAATATATTTGACCTTTGATGGATCCAGTTCTATTCCTCGGCGACTCACAATGAACCCAAGTAGTTTTTTGGTAGGAACCCTAAATGCACATTTTGCGGGATTCAGTTTCAGGTTGTACCTTCTCAATCTATTGAAGAACTTCCTCAAATATCCCATGTGATCAGTGGCTTCTTGGACTTGATGATTATATCGTCTACATACTTCAATCTCCTTATGTAACATATCATGGAAATTGTGGTCATGACCCTCATGTAGGTGGCCCATGTATTCTTTAACCCAAATGGCATCATCTTGTAGAAGTACATTTCATACGGCGTAATGAAAGCCATTTTCTCAGCATCTTCTTCCTCCATCCATATCTGATGATACCCAGTGAAACAATCCAAAAATGACTGCAACTCATGCTTGGCGTGATTGTCAATCAGGATGTGTGTGTTCAGCAAGTGGAAGTCATCTTTTGGACTTGCCAAAATGAGATCCCAGTAGTCGACATAGACCCTGACCTTCCCATCCTTCTTCGGCACTGGCACAACATTGGCTAACCACGTCAGATATTCTACTACCCTGATAACCTTAGCCTTGACCTGCTTAGTGACTTCTTCCTTGATTTTCACACTCATATCAGGCTTGAACTTTCTAAGCTTCTTCTTTAACTGTGGACATGTCAGATCAGTTGGCAGTTTATGTGCCACAATAGATATACTCAGACTAGTTATATCATCATACGACCAGGTGAATATGTCCTCATACTCCTTTATAAATTTTGTGTACTCTTCCTTTTCTGAAGGTGACAAATGAAGGCTGATTCGTGTTTCTTTAAAATTTTCTGCATCTCCCAGGTTGAAATCTCAGTCTCATCCAGGTTGGACTTAGGTCAGTTCTCAAAATTCTTGACTACTTTAACTATCTTTTCTGGTATATCGTCTTCCTTTGAATCTATGTCCGTTTGTTGCGTTGTCTCGCTGCATGTCATAGTCATTGGTACATCAATATAAGAAATAGTAATGTTGTATAAGTAAAGCAATAAGAGAAAACTGTCACACCCTAAATCAGTGGGCATGACCGGCACTCAACTGGGTATCCCCATTCGAGTGGACCTGGGTTTCCTTTCCTATTCCCCACGCGTTACCCCACATTATTCAATGATAGTTAACCAAAAGATACAAAATTTCAACTGAAAGATTGTAGGATTTCTCATTTATAGCCACACATTATGATTAACATGGGACACCTTTCACAAAACATATATTTGATTAGCAAGGAACATGATACACAAGTTTACATCGCCCAAACACTCACTTTTATACATAAGTCCTGACCCACATACCACTGTCTACAGAGCCTCTATGAGAATAATAATATAATACTTGCCGGTGACAAGGCCCCGACTATACCTTTACCAAAAGATACAAACTCCAAAATACAACAACAAGAGTGGAGTAGGCCACACATAGCCCCATAAGGAAAGGGGCTCACCAAACACAAATACTGCCGATAGAGAGGAGGAGGAGGAGCTACAAACGGTGGACTCGAGTGCCTACCATCCACCTACAATCATAACACATATGTAGCGCCCCCGGCAAAAAGGACGTTAGTACACTTGAATTGTACTGGCATGTATGAAATAACTCTGTCCCAAGTAAACTCAAGCCAAATTGCATGAACAAGTATAGAACTGAACAAGTATAGAACTGAACAACAATAGTACAAGTACACCCAAGACGCAACAACCAAACATTTCACAACAATTATTCATGTAGTCGTACAAAGGGGCAATAGTGCCCCACATATTACAAACCCTCATGTTATCTCCTTTCACATTTCACATTTGTCATTTCGTGAATGATATTCATATCAATAGTGATATTGGATCACATTTCTACCCTTATTTCCTCGTCCACCCTTAATACCTCGGCCACCCTTATCACCCCAACCCACACTTTATTTCACCGTGTTGCGGCGCGCAACCTGACCCCGCCTGACAGTTTTCAATTCACAACAACTAACAACATAACATGTACAAGAAATCAACCATGGCACTTTGTTAAAATAATTTCACAACAAGGGTATTAACATCCCACAACTAGCAACAATAATTTTCCTCATGTTCATCAAAGTTGATACACAATTTAGATCATCACAACTAACCACACACATTATACCACAATATTTCCATTTCAAGTGTTCCACATTGTTTCCATTTCTATTATTCCACAATGTTTCCATTTTTCCATTGTTCTACATTGTTTCTATTCCCGCTATTCCACATTATTTCCATTTTCGTTGTTCAAATTTCAAGTTCCACAACATTCACCACAAGGTACTATTACACAATTTGTACAACACGAAAGTTTCACAATGATTTTCACATGAATATCAACTATCAATAATTTCACAACTAGCATAGACAATTTCACGAGGATCACAGTTAGCCATACATACCTGGAATTGAATATCCTCTTTAATCTCTACTCCAATTCATCAAACAATCAAGAAGGATCAATCTAGTTCATGATTATTACATAGACCTTTAGAATAGGAATTCACAATTTACTACCCAGTTTCCTTTTTACAAGATTTTTGGGTTTTGAAGACATGCATGTGGATTTCTAACCAGAATTTTCAAAATCAAAGTATGAATCTACCTCCCCAAACCGGAGTTTGAAAATTAGGGGAAAAGGGTTAGTGATTTTACCTTGAAATCAAAGGGGAAGGCAGATGCTCGAGTATTTCCGGGCTTTGATGATTTTTGAAAGATCAATTGATGAAGAAATAACTTTCTCTCTCTAGAACCCTCTCTTCCTCTCTCTTATTTTGTTCAGAAAATGGGTTAAGAGTGAGACGTGGTGTGTTTTAGTAAGAGAGGGGTCGGGCTTAGAATTTTAGAAAATTACTGAGCGAACACGATCTGCGACGCATATCTGTGATCGCAGAGCTGACATGTAGTCCGCAGAACGGATCGCAGAACTAGCTTAGTTTGAAACCTCTCAGGTTGGGAATGCAGTGACTATGCGGTCTGCAGTTGCGTTCTGCGGTCATAGAATGCACTGCAGAACTGACCTTTGAATTTCTTCAGGGACAATATGTGATCATTCAGCGGTCCGCATATTGATTATGCGATAGAAGATTTGACCGCATTTTTAACATTATAATTTTGTTGCCCTCTGATTCATTCTACGGTATGAATGCGGTCCGCATAGCTGATCTGCGACCGCATCTGGACCGCATTTTGACACTTTTCTGGAAAAGTTAATTCTTTCAATTTTTTAATGGCTTAAATCACTACCAAGGGTCCGAACCGTGGCCAGCAAGCGCGCCGCGAAGAACTCTACACAGTCATAACACATAATCAGAGTAGACACCACGGCTAACTAAGTTCTGAGACAAAATTTTTACGGGACCTTACATTCTACCCCGCTTATGATCATTCGTCCTCGAATGAGAACATTGGAAATCAACGATTAGGAAAACATGATATGCAAGTTTCTACACCTTTTATTAACTTTCAAGTTGTTGGAACACACTCTTATGTCATTAAAACTATAAGTTGTGTTCATCTTTGTAGGTTTTGATAAATGACAAACCGACTTGGATGGAAAATTGACATATGATCGTCGTGAGTTATTGAAACGCACTTTCAGTTTCATTAAACTAAGTTGTGTTACTCTTGTAGGTTTGATGAATGACGTAAGAGCAAGATTATCTAATATCAAGTCATATCATTAAACAGGCAACGCAAGATTAACTAGCGGACCAAAGCCGAAGTCCAAGCACAAAAGAAACAAGAACAAGATCAAGAAAAGCAATGAAGATATAAATGAGTCATTTTATATTGTGATCTTTATCCGACAATAGATTCAAGTCTTGGCTTCTCTCGGAAAATCACTTTTATCAAACCATGCATTTTTGATTTAAAACAAAATGATTTTTAAACGTTTTCATTTTAGCCAAAATGGTTTTTGAACTTGTTTTTCAATTCTGGACAGAACTGCCAGATAATCGATTATCTAAATATGATAATCAATTATGTTGAGTTTCAGCTAAAACTGGAAAATACAGGTCAACAAGATAATCGACTATCTCTATGATAATCGATTATTCTCATTTTCCAGCTTGATCTGGAATTCCAGAGAGGTCAAATAATCGATTATCAAATGGAGAATAATCGATTATTCTAGTGACCGTTGCCATCCAACGTCTAGTTTTTTGAACGTTGAGAAGATAACCGATTATGTAAATACAGTAATCGATTATTCTGGCGTAAAATCAGCAATCAGTGATTAACAATTAAGCTACGGTCATTAAGACTTTGAGGGCTATAAATACACCTCAAAACCTCTCATTTAAGCACAACAACTGAATACAAATCTGCTATAAGCTTACATACTTTCATTTCAATCATTTCATATTTATCTCATAGCTTTTGAGAGCCAAATTCTTGAAGAAGTTGTTGTGTTCTTGAGCGTATTCATTTTACTCATATCCACTCTAGAAGAGAGTCTTGATTAAGTGAGTGCTAAGTGTTTGTATACACTTGAAGGGACGTTCTAATCCCTTGTTGTTGTAAGAAGGAAAGATTAATTCCTTCACTTGAAGTCTTGAAGTGCGGTATTTTCGAGCAAGCGTTGTTGAGGCTTGTGTGATTCAAGTTCTCAGTTTGTAACGGTTTGTTGAGCACCCGAAAGCTTAACAGAGATTAGTTGAAACTCGAAAGAGTCTCTCGGGAGACTGGACGTAACCACGCTTTGTGGTGAACCAGTATAAATTTGGTGTGCTCTCTCCTTACTATTGTATTTCCGCATTTATCTTGTTTTTTATTCCTGCGATTTTTATTAAACGCTATTCACCCCCCCTCTCTAGCGTTAAGCATATATTCTAACAATTGGTATCAGAGCCTAACTCTCTAAAAGACTTAACAGTTTGAGAAAAACAATCCATGGCTTCTACTCGTAACGTTTATGCAGGACTAGGTGAAGGACAATGCTTCACTAGGCCACCACTCTTTGATGGCACCAATTACACTTATTGGAAGGGGAGGATGAGAATTTTCATCCAATCAAACAATTTCCAATTATGGAAAATTATAAAGAATGGAGAACAAATACCCACCAAAAAGGTTGGAGATGAACTCGTCCCAAAATCGGAAGACGAATATGACGCGGACGACATCAAAAAGGTGGAAAATAATGCAAAGGCCATCAACATGATGTATTGTGCTGTAAATCCCGATGACTATCGAAAAATCTCATGTTGAACCACGGCCAAACAATTGTGGGACAAACTGGAGATCACTTACAAAGGTACGGACCAAGTCCGAGAAGCTAAAATTGATTTTCTAACCCATGAATATGAGTTGTTTCATATGAAGGAGAATGAGAAAATAGATGATATGTTTGAGCGATTTTCAATAATCGTAAATGACCTTCATGCTCTCAAAAATACATTCACGGATAAGGAGCTTGTCCGAAATATTCTACGAAGCCTCACTCCGGAATGGCGTTCCAAAGCCGACGCTATTCAAGAATCAATCGGCATCACAAATGTCACCATAGACGGGCTTCGAGGTAATCTCAAAACTTATTAATCTACCATTCTTAACCCTCCTTTGGATGATCAAAGGAAAAGAAGGATTGCACTCAAAGCATCCACGACTCAACCTCAAAACGATGAGGAATCAAGTGATGAAGATATCGAGTTCGGACTCGTGATCAAGAAATTCCAAAAGTTCATGCGGAAAGAGTATGAACGAAAAGGAAAGCGGCAAGGAGGACAACTCAAATGCTATGGATGTGGAGAAGCTGGACATATCAAATTCACTGTCCAAATATCAAGACAGAAAAGAATTTCGCCAAGAAACAAAGAGCCTACATCTCTTGGGGAGGTGACTCCGGGGATGAATCAAGTGACGGAGAAAAAGATGAAACTGCCAATTTATGTCTCATGGCACATGAGGAAACTCAAGAAGAGGTATGTGAAACTTCTTCTAAGAATTCTTTCTCTCTTGAAGATATGCAAGATGCCTTTGATGAGTTATATGGTAAATTTATTAGCGCTTCCAAAACCATAAAAGAATAAAAGAAACAACTTTCTTTGAAAGAAGAGGATTTGGAGAAATTAACTCTTGATAATGAGAAGCTAAAAGAGGAAAATAAATTTTATGGCAAAAGAAGCGCCGATAAACCCGAGAGTTCAAACAAGGGTTGTGCATCTTGTAAATCTCTAAAAGATGAAGTAGAAAAACATAAAGGCACCTTGAATAAATTTAATTCCTCTCAGAAAAATCTAAATGATGTTCATGTAAATTTAAAATCTACTAAACATGGTATAGGTTTTAAAAATGAGTCTAATGAAAAAGTTGAGACCATTCCTAAACAACCTAAAGCTCAACTTAGGCAAAATAAAATCAATGTTAATATTCAACCTAGAAATAATAATTCTAGGATCGCCATACATCCTAGAATAAGCACTAGACGAAATGTTGGGCAACTTAGAACACCTAGAAAAGATTTTCAAAAATTGCATCAAAATTATACGTCTAAAAATAGGGTAAATGAATTTAAACCCTCTAACTATTATCATCCTAGAAGAATGCATAACCCCAACGTTATTTGCCATTATTGCAATAGAATAGGACATATAGCTCCTGTTTGTTTCACTAGACATAGGCATCTCACAACATGTCAATTTCATCACCATGTTGCACCTAACACACAAGGACCCAATACAGCTTGGGTACCAAAAACTCATTAAATTGTCTTATAGGTATGCTTGAGGGCATCAAGTGAACTTTGGTACCTTGATAGCGGATGTTCCAAGCATATGACCGGAGATGCATCCAAATTCCTACAACTAAGACCAACCAAAGGAGGAAGCGTAGTCTTTGGAGATAACAACAAAGGAAAAATAACCGGCATTGGGTCGGTTGGTAAGGACGAATCCTCCTCCATTGATAAAATCTTGTTAGTTAAGGGTCTTAAACACAATCGTTTGAGCATAAGTCAATTATGTGACAAGGGAAATCGTGTAATGTTCGATTCAGAAGAATGCTTAGTTATACGCCGTAGTGATAATAAGGTCATTTTACATGGTATTAGAAATAACAATATTTATATGGTTGACCTTGAAAGTTCTTCATCAAGTTTTGCGAAATGCCTTATGAGTAAAGAAGACGACATGTGGTTATGGCATCGTAGAGTAGCTCATGTCAATATGAATCTTTTGAATAAATTAGTTTCACAAAACCTTTTAGTTGGTCTTCCAAATCTAAAATTTGAAAAGGACTCTATTTGTGATTCATGTCAACGAGGGAAACAAGTAAAAACCTCTTTTAAATCGAAAAATGTTGTTTCAACTACAAGACCTTTACAACTTTTACATATGAACCTCTTCGGACCATCTAGAACTAAAAGCATTGGTGGAAACTACTATGCATTTGTTATTGTTGATGACTACTGCAGATTTACATGGACATTATTTCTTACTCACAAAAATGACGCTTTCCAAGTCTTTAAAAGTTTCCTTAACGCGTTCAAAATGAAAAGAACACAACAATCATTTCCATTAGAAGTGATCATGGGGGAGAGTTCGATCAAAATCTTTTTGCGGATTTTTGTGACGAACTCGGTATTGAGCATACTTTCTCTGCTCCACGTACACCACAACAAAATGGAGTGGTGGAACGGAAAAATCGGTGTCTCGAAGATATGGCTAGGACCATGCACGATGAGGCAAATATTCCCAAATACTTTTGGGCGGATGCCGTGAGTACTGCAAGCTATGTGTTGAACAGAGCTATCATAAGACCGATACTCATGAAAACTCCCTATGAACTCTACAAGGGAAGGAAACCTAACCTCTCTCATCTTCGAGTCTTTGGTTGTAAGTGTTTTATTCATAATAACGGAAAGGATAACTTAGGAAAATTTGACGCAAAATCTGATGAAGGCATATTTCTTGGATACTCATTGCGTAGTAAGGCATATATAGTTTTCAACAAACGCACTTTAACAGTCGAGGAGTCTCCTCACGTTGTGTTTTCCGAAAATGATGCTCGCTTGGCGAGAAAGGATTTTTGTGATGATCTTGCAGATTCATTGGACAAGATTAATCTTCAAGACAATGAGGAAAAGGAGAGCCCAAAGGAAGTCCAAGACGAAGTCGTGGAACAACCCTTGGAAGAGACACAACCACAGGAGGAAGAAACGATGATGCCCAACGCCTGGAGGACATCTAAAAACCATCCTCTCGAAAAGGTAATTGGCAACATCGAACAAGGGGTAAGTACGCGAAACTCTCTTAAGAACACTATAGGACACATGTCTTTTGTTTCTCAAATAGAACCTTCAACCATTTCCGAAGCAATTGGGGATGAGCATTGGACCTTGGCAATGCAAGAGGAGCTTAACCAATTCAAACGAAATGACGTTTGGGAATTGGTGCCAAGACCCAATAATCACACTGTAATAAGTACGAAATGGGTGTTCACTAACAAACTAGATGAAAACGGAATAATAACTAGAAACAAAGCTAGACTTGTCGCTAAAGGGTATAATCAAGAAGAAGGTATTGATTTTGAAGAAACTTATGCACCGGTAGCACGTTTAGAAGCTATCCATTTATTACTAGCTTTTGCCTCATCTATGAATTTTAAATTATACCAAATGGACGTCAAGAGTGCCTTCCTCAATGGATTTATTAAAGAGGAAGTATATGTTGAACAACCCCCGGGTTTCGAAAACTTTGAATCCCCTAATCATGTCTTCAAACTCAAGAAGGCACTCTACAGTCTTAAACAAGCTCCTCGAGCTTGGTACGAACGCTTGAGTAAATTTCTTTTGGACAATGAGTTCAAAAGGGGGAAAGTTGATACAACACTTTTTATCAAGAGTAAAAACAAAGACATCCTCTTAGTTCAAGTGTACGTAGATGACATTATTTTCAGTGCTACTAACGAATTTTCATGCAAGGAATTTTCAAAAATAATGACAAGTGAGCTCGAAATGTCAATGATGGGTGAGCTCAATTTCTTTTTGGGATTGCAAGTGAAACAAATGAAAGAAGGAACGTCCTTTTTTCAATCTAAGTATTTCAAGGAATTGCTCAACCGTTTTGAAATGAACAACGCCAAGGCAATGGCTACTCTAATGAGCACATACGACCATCTTGACAAGGATGAAAAAGGTAAGGAAGTAGACACAAAGAAATATCGAGGTATGATCGGATCTCTTCTTTATCTTACTGCAAGTAGACCGGACATAACGTTCAGCGTATGTTTATGCGCTCGATATCAATCGTGTCCAAAGGAATCACACCAAACTGCGGTAAAACGGATAATGAAGTACCTTGTTGGAACTATGAATGTGGGACTTTGGTATCCCAAAGGTTCTTCATGCCAACTTATCGGCTATTCCGACTCTGATTTTGCGGGTTGCAAATTAGACCGCAAGAGCACTAGTGGCACTTGCCATTTGCTCGATAGTTCCTTAGTTTCTTGGTTTAGCAAGAAACAAGTAAGTGTTGCATTATCCACAACCGAGGCTGAATATATAGCGGCGGGGAGTTGTTGTGCACAAATTCTTTGGATGAAGCAACAACTCTCGGATTATGGTCTTAGTATTGATCATATCCCTCTTCGATGTGATAATACCAGCCACATAAGCTTGACGAAGAACCCCGTTCTTAATTCAAGAACAAAACATATTGAAATCAGGCATCATTTCATTAGAGATCACGTTCTCAAAGGCAATGCCGAAATTGAGTTTGTTGAAACTAAATTTCAGTTGGCCGACATCTTCACGAAACCTTTAGAGAAAGAGTCATTCTTCCGCATTCGTAGTGAACTAGGAATACTTGACTCCACGATGATCTAATACATGCTCTTATTAAATATTGCATATTCTTTGAACTATTACTGACTTGAGCGTCGGAGGTGCCTAACTATTTTTTGCAGGTATACCCACCAAGTCAGGGGGAACATAGTCAAACCTCCTTAAGTCATATTAGACTTTTTTTGGCATTAATGATAGATAATTGATTACATATTTAGAATAATCGATTATACCATAGTTCTGTTTTTCAGAAATTCTGATGACAAATCACATAATCGATTATCAAAGTGCCACAATCGATTATCATATGTATCTGTTTTGCAGGAATTTAGCGGACAAATAACACAGTCGATTACTCAAATACTATAATCGATTATTTTATGATTCTGTTTTACAAATATTTGCTGACCAAATGCAATAATCGATTATTGAAATACAACAATCGATTATCTAACGTTTCTGTTTTGCAGGATTTTAAGCTGAAGGTGGAATAATCGATTATTGCCAAAGCATAATCGATTATGCAACATTTCTGTCTTACGACTGCAAATACGCTTCCTGAGATAATCGATTATTGCCAAATGGATAATCGAGTATTCACTGCGTCCGAAATTTAAACTACGAAACGATAATCGATTATCAGCTACCAATAATCGATTACCAACGGTCTATTTTTCAAAATTGTTACCGTTATTGTGACCGTCGAACACAAAATTCTGATGACTTTTTCCAATTAAATGCATTCAATACCTCCATATTATAAATAGGTGTTCCATATCTTCAAAATCTTCACTTCACCATCACTCTTATCTCCAAACACTCTTCAAAAGTCTCCAAAAATCTTACAAAGGCTCTTATTTCTTCATACAAATGGCGGGCAAGAATTCTAAAAGAGCTCGTTCAGGAAAAAATATTGCCTCTTCTTCCGTCGCTCCTCCATCCATTTATTGCTACAAAGACGGATCATTTTTGTGGTTCGAAAGTGAAACCGAACTCTTTCGATACTTAGAGAAATTCGAGAATCGAGAGATTCTTCCTCCTCGTTTCTCAACTACTCGATATCTTAGCAACAGCGCTCCTTTATCAACGGCAAACATACTTTTACAAAGCCAACTTATTGAGTTCATCTATCTTCAATTCTCTTACATTCATCCACACCTAATTCGTGCCTTCTACTCCAATCTAAAGAAGGAGGACGATGGTGAACTTATGTCAAATGTAAATGGAGTTCCCATTCTCTTAAGTGAGGAAAACATGCACATCCTCACAAAACTTCCTCGAGATGGCGAAGATATAGCACCCTACACTAGGGAAGAAGGAGCCTTATTTGATGAGCAACTCCTCTTTCACCAAATTGGAATTGGAGAATTTGTTTCAACTCCGGAGCAACGTCGACCAACCATTGCTCGAATGCTCCCGGAATATCGTCTCATCTTCTATTTCATAACCCGCGTTCTCAAACCAAAAAAATTCAATCACACCACACTTTCTCATGAGGATGCCAAACTCATGCATGCAATAATCACGGTGCTCGCATCAACTGGTGCAAGTTTGTATTGACCCACATGCATGATGCCATCGGGGATGATAAGCCACTCCCCTATGCTCTCGCCATAATGGCTCTCTTTGAAACCTCAGAGATAAATACCAATGTCGGTCCAAGGAAAAAGAGAACAAAACATTGGGAAATTCAAGAAACCTCTTTTCATACTAGCGGTGATCAACCGGCTCCTCCTCCTAATCGAAGTCGTCGCCCTCGTGCTCCTTCGGTTGCTACCCTCCAAACAATTTCAGAGCAACTTGCATCCCTATCTACCTCCATGACTCGCATCGATAGGAACGTCGCTCGCACTGTGCATCGACTGACTCGTGAGCTTCATGGGTATTTTGACCACGTCAACTACCCCTATGCCCAAGTCGACTATCCGCAAGAGTCCACTGAAGCACCGGACAGCGACAACGATGATGAAGATGACGAAAGCTCCTCATTCTGAATAATTCTTTAGTCCATGTTTTTTTTCTTTCTTTCATTATGTATTTCAACGGTTCTATCCTTAATTAATAAATTTTTTTTTGCTAATGTCAAAAGGTGGAAGAAAAAGGGGCTATGCACATTTACATATTTGATCATAAATTGAGGGGGAACTCATGATAACTCTTCATATATGTTTGGCATGAGTTAAAATTGTCTTGGCTTGTCATTATCAACTATTTAACATAACCTATGCATATCCTCATATCGGTTTGCCATTATCAAAAAGGGGGAAATTGTTGGAACACACTCTCAAGTCGTTAAAACTATAAGTTGTGTTCATCTTTGTAGGTTTTGATAAATGACAAACCGACTTGGATGGAAAATTGACATATGCCAAATCGTCGTGAATTATTGAAACGCACTTTCATTTTCATTAAACTAAGTTGTGTTTACTCTTGTAGGTTTGATGAATGACGTAAGGGCAAGATTATCAAATATCAAGTCATATCATTAAACAGGCAATGCAAGATTAACTAGCGGACCAAAGCCGAAGTCCAAGCACAAAAGGAACAACAAAAAGATCAAAAAAAGCAACGAAGATATAAATGATTCGTTTTATATTGTGATCTTGATCCGACAATAGATTCAAGTCTTGGCTTCTCTCGGAAAATCATTTTTATCAAACCATGCATTTTTGATTTAAAACAAAATGATTTTTAAACGTTTTCATTTTAGCCAAAATGATTTTTGAACTTGTTTTTCAATTCTGGACAGAACTGCCAGATAATCGATTATCTAAATATGATAATCAATTATGTTGAGTTTCAGCTAAAACTGGAAAATACAGGTCAACAAGATAATCGACTATCTCTATGATAATCGATTATTCTCATTTTCCAGCTTGATCTGGAATTCCAGAGAGGTCAAATAATCGATTATCAAATGGAGAATAATCAATTATTCTAGTGACCGTTTCCATCCAACGTCTAGTTTTTTGAACGTTGAGAAGATAACCGATTATGTAAATACAATAATTGATTATTCTGGCGTAAAATCAGCAATCAGTGATTAACAATTAAGCTACGGTCATTAAGACATTGAGGGCTATAAATACACCTCAAAACCTCTCATTTAAGCACAACAACTGAATACAAATCTGCTATAAGCTTACATACTTTCATTTCAATCATTTCATATTTATTTCATAGTTTTTGAGAGCCAAATTCTTGAAGAAGTTGTTGTGTTCTTGAGCGTATTCATTTTACTCATATCCACTCTAGAAGAGAGTCTTGTTTAAGTGAGTGCTAAGTGTTTGTATACACTTGAAGGGAAGTTCTAATCCCTTCTTGTTGTAAGAAGGAAAGATTAATTCCTTCACTTGAAGTCTTGAAGTGCGGTATCTTCGAGCAAGCGTCGTTGAGGCTTGTGTGATTCAAGTTCTCAGTTTGTAATGGTTTGTTGAGCACCCGGAAGCTTAACAGAGATTAGTTGAAACTCGAGAGAGTCTCTCGGGAGATTGGACGTAACCACGCTTTGTGGCGAACCAGTATAAATTTGGTGTGCTCTCTCCTTACTATTGTATTTCCGCATTTATCTTGTTTTTTATTCCTCCGATTTTTATTAAATGCTGTTCACCCCCCCCCCCCTTCTAGCGTTAAGCGTATATTCTAACACAAGTTTGTTTTAGAAAATTTTTTCTAGAGTTTCCTTTGTAATATGGATATAACCACCTGTCAGGGAATCCCCAAAATACGTTCCTAAGAACCATTACACAACTTGCTACCTTTACAACAGTTATAAAATGCAAAATTCTCATTCTTTCACATATTCAACCCCTCGGCACACTTCTAACCATTTTGGCACACTACACGGAATCAAATTAAGCATTAATTATCTGCACTATCAAAACCGTTTACTTGACACATAAGTACGAAACAGTTATTTATCTCAATACAAATCCTCCATGCAAAAACTAATCATTATAAAATTAGAACACTTTGATACTCTTTATCCATGCAAAATTAATCATTGCCTCTTACATCACCTTATCATGAGAGCACAAAACCTTCATTACCAAAAAGGACTGCATATTGTTCAAATAATCACATCACATAAATTTTGTTAGCACAACTTGGAGAACTACCATAATAAGGCACTTGGAAAGAGAAGGGATGACCCTTACACCTAATGGAATACAACACTAGCTTCCCTAGGGACAAGATTCGCATGATCATTCCTAGCTTATTCAAATAGATGGGGGTATTTCTTCTTCATCTCATCTTCTGCTTCCCACGTGGCTTCCTCGACTTGTTGGTTTCGCCACAACACATTGACTGAAGCAATCTCCTTGTTCCACAACTTTCAGACTTGCCTATCTAAAATAGCAATTGGAATCTCTTCATACGACAACTCTTCTGTAACCTTGATGTCTTCAACTGGCACAATCTTAGACGGATCACCCACAACTTTCCTTAATATGGATACATGGAACACTGGGTGCACTAGGGACATTTCAGGGGGCAATTCCAACCTATACGCAACTTGACCGATCTTTCAAAGGACTTGATAAGGCACAACGTACCTAGGACTTAGTTTTCCTCTCTTCCCAAAGCGCATGACCCCTTTCATAGGGGAAACCCTAAAGGAATACCCAATCTCCTTCTTGAAACTTCAACTCTCTCTGACGCACATCCGCATAAGATTTCTGGCGACTCTGAACAGTCTTCATCCTTTCCTGAATGACTCTTACATTCTCCATGGCCTGATGCATGAGATCTGGCCTATTAGTTCCGCTTCACCAACTTTGAACCACCCAATCGGGTACCTACACCTTCTTCCATACAATGCTTCAAACGGGGCCATCTGGATGCTAGCATGGAAGCTGTTGTTATAAGCCAACTCTATAAGAGGCAGGTGATCATCCCAATTTCCCTTGAAATCCAAGACACATGCCCGCAACATATCCTTGAGCGTCTGAGTAGTACGCTCTGCCTGGCATCGATATGCAGATGAAAAGTTGTGCTAAGATTCACTTGAGTAGGCAAACCTTGCTGGAATTTCCTCCAAAAGTTAGCTATAAATTGAGCTCCTCGATCCGAAATGATAGAAAGTGGCGTACCATGAAGCCTCACTTTCTTCTTGATATACAATTGAGCATATTGTTCTGCAGTATCGGTAGACTTGACTGGCAAGAAGTGAGCTGATTTGGTGAGCCTATCAACAATTACCCAAATTGAGTCAAACTTGTGTTAAATACAAGGTAGTCTTGTCACAAAGTCCATATTGATCATTTCCCATTTCTACATCGGTATTTCTATAAGTTGAGTCAACCCTCCCGACCGCTGATGCTCGGCTTTCATTTGCTAGCAATTCAGACACTTAGAGACGATGTCGGCTACACTCTTCTTCATACCACTCCACCAATAGGTATCCTTGAGATCGTGATACATCTTCGTATAGCCCGGGTGCACTCAATACCTGGAATTATGAGCCTCTGCCATTATCCTCTCCCGAAGATTACCCATGGGTTTCCGAATGAGGGCGTCGGCCACTACGTTCGCGTTCCCTGGATGGTAGAAGATGCTGATATAATAATCCTTAAGCAATTCGAGCCACTGCCATTGCCTCAAATTTAGCTCCTTCTGCTTGAACAAATACTGCAGACTCTTGTGATCTAAAAACACATTTACATGAACCCCATAAAGATAATGCCACCATATGTTCAAGGCAAACACTATTTGCCACAAGTTCCAAATCATGTGTCGGATAATTTTTCTCGTGATTCTTGCGTTTCCTGGAAGCATATGCTATGACCTTTCCGTGCTGCATCAGAACATACCCTAAACCAACCCTGGAGGCATCACAATAAACCACAAATCCCTTAGTGCCCTCTGGCAAAGCCAACACTGGTGCCGAAGTCAACCTTGTCTTCAATTCTTGAAAACTTTTCTCACAAGCATCTGACCACTAGAACGTGGCTGATTTCTGCATCAATTTGGTCAATAGGGAGGCGAGGGTGGAGAATCCCTCTACACACCTCCGATAATACCCTGCTAACCCCAAAAAGCTACGGATCTCTGTCGGGGTCATGGGTGTAGGCCAATCCTTCACCACCACAATCTTTTGGGGGTCCACGAATCCCCTCAGTGGAAACAACATGACCCAGAAAAGCGACGGACTCCAACAAAAATTCACATTGAAAAACTTGGTATACAATTGGTGCTGATGAAGAGTCTGCAAAACCGCTCTGAGGTGATGGGCATGATCCTCCCTGCTTCGCGAATATACGAGGATGTCATCAATGAACACAATCACGAAGGAGTCTAAGAATGACTTGAAGACTCGATTCATAAGATCCATTAAAGGCAGTCTTAGGAATATCCTGCTCCTTGATCTTCAATTGGTGGTACCGGGACTGCAAATCAATTTTTGAGAAGATCCTTGCACCTTGCAATTGATTTAACAAATAATCTATCTGAGGCAAAGCGTACTTATTCTTGATGGTGACTTTATTAAACTGCCGATAATCAGTACACATCCGAAGCGACCCATCCTTCTTTCTGATAAAAAGAACCAGAGCACCCCACGGCGAAACACTTGGCCAGATAAACCCCTTCTCCAATAGATCCTTCAACTGCTCTTTTAACTCCCGCAACTCTGTCGGCGCCATTATGTACGGGGGAATAGTTATTGGATGGGTATCTGGAAATACATTAATCCCGAAATCGATCTCCCTATCTGGCGGGATCCCTGGAAGCTCGTCTGGAAATACCTCAAGGAACTCTTTCATAACTGGCACAGACTCGGGGGCAGGCACCTCTGGAGTTGTGTCCTCCACCCCGATTAAATAATAAATACACTCTTTTTTTGATCATCTTCGAAGCCTTGAGGTAGGAAATAAACTTACCCCTCGGCACAACCCCATTTCCCTTCCATTCAACATCCGGCTCACTAGGGAACTCGAGTCTCATGACTCTAGCCCGGCAATCAAGCTTAGCAAAGCATGAATAGAGCCAATCCATCCCCATGATTACATCAAAATCCACCATCCCAAGCTCAATAAGGTCGGCCGTGGTAACACAACCACCTACCATAACAACACAATTCCTATAGTCCCACATGGCTGTAATAGAATCACCCACCAGAGTCGATACAGAGAATGACTCAAGAAGCTGTTCGGGTTCAATCCCAAAACCCTAAGAAACAAATGGAGTAACATAGGAAAATGAATACCCCAGATCATAAGAGCATAGCAATCAACTGTCTGAACAGATAAGATACCTGTGACAACATCTGGTGAAGCCTCGGCACTCTGACGGCCACTAAATGCATAAAACCTGCTGGGTCCTCCCCTAACACGAGCTCCACCTCTGGCTGCACCACGCCCTACTGGGGCTGGAGGGTTCACTGATGATGTAGCAAATGATGAACTAGACGGCTGAGCATGGCTCCAACCCGTGCCCTGCATGGGTGCACGGAAGTCTCGCTGCATATGACCTCTCACTCCATAATTGTAGAACACTGGAGCATCCAAGTAACAAGCCTCTGTATGAAATCTCCCACACTTGGGGCACATACTCCCCTGTTGTCGAGGTCTCATCCCCGAATGACTGAACTGGCGGGACCTCCTACTGCCTGAACCTGGCCCCAAAGAACCACTTTGCTAGGAACGGTGCACGGATGGCGGTGCACTAACTGAGGACTGAGCATTAGACTGATACGGTCCTTATAACCCTCTCCCTGGAGCTGACCTCCCTGAGTGACCCATAGACATGGCCCTGCTGCTACTCTCCCTGTCGGCCAGAATCTTCAACTTTTTGGCCTCTGTGGCCAGAGAAAAACCCACGATCTTTCCATAATTCATGTCTGAATGTAAAGCCGCTGTTGCAGCTTCATTTACCACCAAAGGGCTGAGACCCTGAACAAATCGCCGAACTATGGCCTCCATAGTTGATACTAACTGAGGAGCATACTTGGACAACCTCATGAACTCCATATGATATTCCCAAACACTCATGCTAGCTTAAGAACAATAAACTCGGTGGCATGGTCTGCCATGGTCTTGGCAGGAAAGAAGTTGTCCATGAAGGCATCTATGAACTCATCACATCTAGCTGGAGGGCTCCCCTCCTCACGGGAATCCTCCCACATCTCAAACTATGAACGTGCAGCTCCTTTCAACCTGTACGAAGCCAATTCTACTCATTCTATCTCTGTAGCATTCATTACCCAAAGGGTCTTGTACATCACATCAAGGAATTCCTGCGGATCGGCCTCTAAGTTTGTACCTAAGAACTCTAGATGGGACAACCACATAAATTGATGAACTCTGGAGCTGGAGGAATCATTCTGTCCACTGGAGGATGCAGGGGCATCATGAGATTGCTGGGCCTGAGCGGCCACTAACTGGGTCAGCATACGGATTGCTCCCCTAATGTCCCCATCAGAGAGGCTGGGATCGAAAGACGGAACAACATCAGGATTAGCGGCATTGGCAGATGGGATAGTGGCACCCTCGGCCGCCGCTGGAACAGGATCACTTGGGCTAGGAACAGATGGAGCAGGCAAGTTCAGAACTGGGGGATCATTCTCCCTCACGACAGTCAGCACATGATCCACAACCGCACTAAAAGAGGCATTGGCCCCTAGATCGAGTCTGGATTTCTTCGTAGGTTCCATAATTGAAAATTTGAAATAGAGCACGAATTCGACATAACATCACTTCACCGCACGAACTTGAAATATCAAAGAAAAGGATAGTTTTCCTAAATGACAGTGTATCCCCCAACTTATAGATGTGGTCGACAACACACCGATAAGAAGGGCTCTACTAGGCACGGCTCCGAGACATGCTAGGACTCCTTCAAAACCTATGGCGCTGATACCAAGTTTGTCAAGCCCCAAATCCGTGGGCATGACTGGCACTCAACCGGGTATCTCCAGTTGAGTGGACCTAGGTGACTTTCCTATTCCCATGCGTTACCCCATATTATTCAATGATAGTTAACCAAAAGATACAAAATTTTAATTAAAAGAACGTAGGATTTTTTTTATAACTACACATTATGATTAACAAGGGATAGAAACATATATTTGATAAGCAAGTAACGTGGTACACAAGTTTACAGCGCCCAAACACACACTTTTATACATAAGTCCTGACCTACATACCACTGTCTATACAGCCTCTACGAGAATGATAGTACAACACTTGCTGGTGACAAGGCCTCGGCCATACCTTTACCAAAAGATACAAATTCCAAAATACAACAACAGGAGTCGTGTACACACATGGCCCCAGAAGGAAAGGGGCTCACCAAACATGAATATTTTCGATAGAGAGGAGGAGGAGCTACGAACGGTTGAGTGGAGTCCCTACCACGGATCCACCTACAATCATAACACGAAAGTAGCGCCCCACAAAAAGGGACGTCAATACACTTGACTTGTACTGGCATGTATGAACTAGCTCTGTCCCAAGTAAACTCTAGCCAAATTGCATGAACAAGTATAGAACTGAACAACAATAGTACAATTACAACCAGGAAGCAACAACCAAACATTTCACAACAATTATTCATGTAGTCATACAAAGGGGCAATCAGTGCCCCACAGGTTACAAACTCTCCAGCTGTCTCCTTTCACATTTTAACATTTATCATTTCATGATTCATATTCATATCAATAGTGATATTGATTCACATTTCCACCCTTATTGCCTCATTCACCCTTACTTCGGCCACCCTTACCACCCCAACCCATACCTTATTTCACCGTGTTGCGGCGCGCAAACCGACCCTGCCTGACAGTTTTCAATTCACAACAACAAGTACAAAAAATCAACCATGGCACTTTCTTAATATAATTCCACAACAATGGTATTAACATCCCACAACTAGGAACAACAATTTTCCTCATGTTCATCAAAGTTAATACACAATTTAGATCATCACAACAATTTTTCACAACTAACCACACACATTATTCCACAATTTTCCATTTCAAGTGTTCCACATTGTTTCCATTTCCATTATTCCACAATGTTTCCATTTTTCCACATTGTTTCCCTTCCAGCTATTCCAAATTATTTCCGTTTCCGTTTTTCCAATTACAAGTTCCACAACATTCACCACAAGGTACTACCACACAATTTGTACAACACGAAAGCTTCACAATAATTTTCACATGAATACCAACTATCAACAATTTCATAACTAGCATAGGCGATTTCACGAGGAACACAGTTAACCATACATACCTGGAATTGAATATCCTCTTTAACCTCTACTCCAACTCATCAAGCAACCAAGAAGGATCAATCTACGTATTGATTAATATATAGACCTTTAGAATAGGAATTCACAATTTACTACCCAGTTCCCTTTTTCCAAGATTTTTGGGTTTTGAAGACATGTATGTGGATTTCTAATAAGACATTTCAACATCAAAGAATGAAACTCCCTCCCCAAACCTATGTTCAAAAATTAGGGGAAAAGGGTTAGGGATTTTACCTTGAAATCAAAGGGGAAGGCAGATGCTCAAGATTTTCCAGGCATTGATGATTTTTGAAAGACCAATTGATGAAGAAATAACTTTCTCTCTCTCGAACCCTCTCTTCCTCTCTCTTATTTTGTTTAGAAAATGGGTTAAAAATGAGGGATGGGGTATTTTATTAAAAGAGGGGTCGGGCTTAGAATTTTAGAAAATTACTAAGCGAACACGATATGCGACGCCTATCTGCTATCGCAGAACTGACATGCGGTCCGTAGAATGGACCACATAAATGGATCAAGTTTCAAACCTCTCGGGTTGGGAATGCTGTGACTATGCGGTGGCATTTGCGTTCCGCAGTCGCAGAATGCACCGTAGAACTGACCTTTGAATTTTTTCAGGGACAATATGCGATCACTCTGCGGTCCGCATATGATTAAGGGATAGCAGATTTGACCGCATTTTCAACATCGAAATTTGGTTGCTCTCAAATTCATTCAATGGTAGGAATGCGGTCCGCATAGCTAATCTACAACCGCACTCCAGACCGTATTTTGACACTTTTCTATAAAAGTTAATTCTTTCAATTTTTAAAGGCTTAAGTCATTACCAAGGGTCCGAACCGCAGCCAGCAAGCTCACCACGAAGAACTCTACACATTCATAACACATAATTAGAGTAGACACCACGATTTACTAAGTTCTGAGACAAATTTATTTACGGGACCTTACAAAAATAATAAAATTAAGATTTATAGGGAAAATCGAAACGCTTTGATAAATTCCATATCTTTTTTGAACGTTGAATTCTTATTGAAAAATTCAAAATGCGAAAGGAAAGGCAACTAGTAAAATAAAAGATAGTGCAGAATGCTTGTTCAGACTTGCTACCCCAAGGCTTTCCGGGCTCTGGTGGTTCTGATGGTCCAATTATTGAGGCATTCTACTTCTTATGCCTTCTATGGAAGGGCTTTCCTCCCCCTCCTCCTCGATAATTACACAACAGTCCATATTATTGTTTTCTAAGAATAAATTTCTCACTACTGCTAGTGCTTCCTCTTCTTCTGACACATAGATTTCATCGATCGGTTGGAAAGTCTGTTCCAAGCATGGTATTGGCTGCTCCAGTGGATATTGAAGACCGTCCCATGGTGGCAACCAGTTGTTGAATTCCTCCCAATTATACGCATATCCTAGACCAAAGTAGTGCCATGTTTCTTTAACTTGATAGGCTTAATTCCTTGGAGTTTCTTTCCAAGTCCCTTGCCAAGTTCATATCTACTCCAGTTCAATATGCTTTTGATTTTTGTTGTCCCACCATTTGTCCTTGTAAATAGTGTTAACTCTCTCTAGTGTTAACTCTTTCTATGTGGTGATGGGTCTCCCCTCCTATCTTTCTTCTGCATTCGATTGCTATGATGGTCTAGCGACTGCATATGGGATTACTACCATCACTGTGAATGATCACCTCTTGGTGGCTCCACTCAAATTTCACTGCCTGATGTAATGTTAATGCTATGGTGCCAGTGGCATGAATCCACGATCGTCCAACAACAAATTGTAAGATGTCGGAACGTTTATCACTTGAAAATTAACATCAAACCAAGTAGGCCCCATTTGCAAACATAGGCTAATTTCCCCAATGGTGGACCTTTGGGAACCATCAAAAGCTTTGACGTTCATGACCCCGTCCTTGATCTCATGCATCCCCTTTCCCAATGTACTGAGTGTTACCAACAGACAAATGTTGAGGATGGGCCCCCTTTCAATTAGGATTCTAGTGATAAAATAATCTTTGCATTACACGGTGATGTGCAGCGCCTTGTTGTGACTCAACCCTTATGGTGGCAGCTCATCTTCATGAAAAGTGATCATGTGACTTTCCAATACATGCCCTACCATGTTTTCCATCTCTACCCCAGTGACGTTTATTGGTACATATGCCTTACTTAGCGCCTTTAACAAAGCGTTTTTGTGTGCATCGGAGTTTTGTGGCATAGCTGCGATAGAAATTTGTGTCGATGTTTTGTTCAATTTATCAATGAATGAGTATTCCTTGGTTTTTATCTTTCTCCAGAGATCACCGAGCCCAGCTTCACTGATGGTTGGCCAACCAGAGGCCTGTTTGATTGAACCAGCCAAATGTTCTGGGGTATAAACCCTACTGGTTCTTGTCATACCCTGTGCCACAACGGCTTCTCCAAATATGACCTTCGCTTTTCTTCTTGCCTTGGTTGTGTAATCCCAAGGTATGGAATGGAGTTATGGCTGACATTGCTACTGGAATTGGTGTTGCTATCTTTACTCCGAATGGAGCATGCACCTTAGGCGGTAAAATTTCTACTTCAAAGGGTGTAGATGCATTTGCTGGTGACATAAATTCAACCTCAATCTGCGTTGGCGTCTTTTCAGAGGATGGTGCTTAAAAGTCAAGTAACATGGACATATTTACCTCGGTGTCCCCAGAAGGCTGAATTTGGACTTCAATCGAATTAAGGGTGACTATTGGCTTCTTTGGCTTGTCAATTTCTGTGATTAAACTGATCGATCCCATAGGGTCCTAATCATCCTCTATTTCAATCATGTGAATACTGTTAGAACACATTTATTATGTTGTTAAAACTAATGTTTTCATATTTGTAGGTTTTGATAAATGACAAACCGATGAAGATGGAAAATATTATACATGCCAAATAATTGTATGTTATTATTAAGATATACTTTTATTCATACTAAAGTATATTTGTTTTGTAGACATGATATGTGAATGAAAATAGCGGACCAAAATTGGAGAACGAAAACAAGAAGTTCAAGACAAGATCAAGAGAAGCAATGAAGCAATGAAAATAAATGAAGACTTGGTTGAGTCATATTTATATTTGTGATCTTAATCCGACAATTGATTCAAGACTTGACTTCTCTCGTAAAATAATTTTCATCAAAACATGCATCTTTGAATTAAAACAAAATTATTTGCATTTTAGCCAAAATGATTTTTTGACATGTCTTTTAAAAATGGACCTATATAATCGATTATATAAGACTTACAATCGATTATATTAAGACCGCCAAAACTGGAATTTTCAAAAACTACAGAACAATCGATTATATCCTTCTAACAATCGATTTTACTAAGACAGTATGATTTGAAGTTTTTCAAAATGGCAAATAATCGAATTTATATTTTGAACAATCGATTATACTGAGACAGTGTGTTACTGAAATTTTCCAAATATCTAAACAATCGATTGTTCTTTTAAGTAATCGATTATGTTTGAACCGTTGCCAGAAATATTTTCAAACTTTGTAATATAATCGATTATACACTTTTTACAATCGATTATTTGAGTACAGAATCCTAAACTGATTTTTGAACGTTAACGTACAATCGATTATATTTTATAAACAATCGATTATTTTCCCTAAAATTAGGAATCTGTCTTTTGAACGTTGGTCACACAATCGATTATATAGTCCGTACAATCGATTATATGAGCACAGAATCAGGGATTTTTTTTGACAATTAGGCAACGGTCTTTTGCATTTTGAGGCCTATAAATACACCTCAAAATCACTCTTTTAAACACAACATCTGATCTAAATATTCATAAGCTTTCAAATACTCTCTACATTCATTTTATCATATTTAATCATATTTTGAGAGCCAATTCTTTGAATTTATTGTTGTGTTCTTGAGCGTACTTGTTTACTCATATCTACTCTATAAAGAGAGTTCTGTTTAACTGAGTGCTAAGTGTTTTCATACACTTGAAGGGAGATTTTATAATCCCTTGTTGTAAGAAGGAATATTTTATTCCTTCGTTTGAAGTCTTGGGGTGAGGTATCCTCGAGTAAGGTTGTTTGAGACTTGTGTGATTCAAGTTCTCAAGTTGTAACGGTTTGTTAGGCACCCGGAAGCTTAACAGTGAAGTCTTGGGGTGAGGTATCCTCGAGCAAGGCTGTTTGAGACTTGTGTGATTCAAGTTCTCAAGTTGTAACGGTTTGTTAGGCACCCGGAAGCTTTATAGTGAAGTCTTGGGGTGAGGTATCCTCGAGCAAGTGAAGTCTTATGGTGCGGTATCCTTGAGCAAGTGTAACGGTTTGTTAGGCACCCGCAAGCTTAACGGAATTAGTTGAACCTTGAGATTGTATCTCAAGAGACTGGACTTAGCCACAATTTGTGGTGAACCAGTATAACTTTGGTGCACTTCTTCCTTACTCTTTAAATTCCGCATTTGAGTTATATTTTCTTGTGATTTTTTATAATACACTATTCATCCCCCCCCCCCTAGAGTTAAGCACTAATTCTAACAATTGGTATCAGAGCCTAACTCTCTGTAAGACTTAACAGTTTGAGAGAATCTTTCTATGGCTTCTACTCGTAGTGCTTATGCAGGAATAGGTGAAGGATTTTGCACCTTTTTGCCTCCAATATTTGATGGAAGCAATTACACATATTGGAAAGAGCGGATGAGAATCTTCATCCAATCGAACAACTTTCATCTATGGCAAATCATCAAGTATGGTGAACAAATGACGACACAAGTTGGAAAAGCCATGGTAAGTGAATACAACACCAAGGCAATCAATATGTTGTATAGCTCTTTGAATCAGGAGGACTATCGGAAAATTTCCCACTACAAAACTGCCAAAGAGATGTGGGATAATCTTGAGGACACTTATGAACGTACGCCTCAAGAAGCGGACAGCTCGTGTGATGAACCGACTGCCCGATGCCTCATGGCCAATGAAGAAGAAGAGGTAAGTACTTCTAACTCCTACTCTTTTGAAGAATTGCAAATAGCTTTTAAAGAATTATTTGGTGAATTGAAAAAGGTTTCAAAAATCGCCAAAGAGTCCAAGACTAAAATCAGTGCTTTAGAAGAGGAGAAAAATGATAATGTCGACCTAAAAAATAAAATTAAGGCGATGAATGAAGCCTCTTCAATTGATCAAAGTTCTAATTGCTTATCTTGTGATTCGTTGAAAATAGAGAACTTAGAACTTTGGAAAACACTAGAAAAACGTAGTGTCGACGTTCCTAAAGTAGTTGAAGAGATTAAGAAGAAAAAGCCTAAGAAAAATAAAAGGCGTAAAAATAAGAATCATGTTAGAAATTATGATGCACCACCTAGAAATAATTCTAGAATTTTCAATGAGTCTAGAACTAACCCTTTTAGACCACCTAGAAACGATTCTAGGAATTGTGCAAATGAGCCTAGAAATAATCATTTTAGGCAACCTAGAAATATCTAGGAATGAGTCTAGAATTAACCATTCTAGGCCACCTAGAAATGATTCTAGGATTCTTGTTGATAAGTCTAGAATGAACTATACTAGACCACCTAGAAATGACTCTAAGAAATTCAACATGTCTAGGAATGACTTTAGATCACCTAGAACGTATTTGGCGCAACCCAGGCATATGCACAACCCGAACGTAGTATGTCACTACTGCAACCGGGTAGGACACATAGCACCCATATGTTTTACGAAACATAGGGATTTATCTTCTAGCTATGATTATTATTTGCCTAACCCCCAAGGACCCAAAATGGTTTGGGTACCAAAAACCTATTTTTAGGTACTTTTGCAGGTATGCTTGAAGGCTACAACATTGTAGTAGATGAACCAAGCATGACACCTTACTGCATCAAGGGGGAATTTCGGTTAGTTGTCATATTTGTTTTAAATACATAATAGTTGATATGTGTTAAAGATTGATATGACTTTGTTAACAATTAGTATCAATTATTTTTATTGATTCATGTTTTGATAAATGTTATTTTGAATAACAATTGGTATCAATTATTTTTTGTCAAAAATAATGATTGATCCATGTTTTGATTAATATTAGTTATTTTCTTGATAAAAACCTAATTGTTGATATGTGTTAACAATTAGTATCTTTTTGATAAAAATAACTTTTGAAATGTTTGTTTAACAGTTGGTATGTTTTGTAAAAACATTTCATTTATGTTTTGATGAACGTTATTTTTGGTTTGAATAACTGTTAGTATATACTAGAAAAATAAATGACTTTTTCTCGTATGTGTTAACTGTTAGCATGCTCTTTGTTAAAAACATTTCATTCATTTTTTTTGAACGATATTTTTTTGTTTTGAATAGCTGTTGATATATTCTAGAATAATAAAGGATTCATGTTTTTAACAGTTGATAACAGTTGGTATGCTTACAACTCTTGATTTGTTAAAAATTATCAGTTGATATATGCTAACTATTAGTATATTGCTGTTAGAAATTGATTCTTGTTTTGATAAATATATCATTTGGTTTATAATAATCGATATATTTTTCAAAATTTGATTCATGTTTTTAATAAAACTGTTGATTTGTTAGATATTAACAGTTGATATATTTTAGTAATATGTGTTGCTAAAAATAACAATTAGTATCACTGTTAATAAAATAACAATTGATACATTTGTTATGTTTTCCAACAAATGGTTTTATCATTGTTTTTATAACAATTGATATTTTTTTGAAAAATTACAATTGATATGTTCTGTTTTGGTATGTCTTGATAATTTTCTAGCAATCTTCATCATGCATATTCCTCAATGCCTTTCCTATTTTATTCAGGGAAATGTCGAAAAAGGGAAGTAGCCTTAATATACTCTCTTTATGCTAATGCAAAATAGAAGATGAGTTTAGGCGATATGCATCATATAAGGAGGAATGTCTTTACATTCTAGTATGCCTTGTTTGAGGGGGAATTTTCATTAAGGGGAAATAGATTGCATGATTTTTATGTTGATGATATTATTTTTTGTGTTTCAAAATAAATTTATATTGATGATATTATTTTTGGAGCAACTAATAAGTTTTTATGCAAGGAGTTTTTAAAACTCATGACTAGCGAAATTGAGATGTCAATGATGGACGAGCTTAATCTCTTCTTGGGGCTGCAAGTTAAGCAAATGAAAGAGGGAACTTTCATTTGTCAAACTAAATATTGCAAGGAGTTGCTGAATTGATTTTAAATGAGCAATGCCAAAGCAATGGCCACTCCAATGAGCACGTCTGACCATCTTGGCAAAGATGAGAAAGGTAAGGAGGTAGACACCAAGAAGTACCGAGGTATGATTGGATCCTTACTTTATCTTACTGCTATTAGACCTGATATATTGTTTAGCGTTTGTCTATGCGCTAGATATCAATCGTGTCCGAAGGAGTCACATCTTACTGCGGTTAAAACGGATAATGAAGTACCTAATTGGAACTTTGAATGTGGGACTTTGGTATCCCAAAGGTTCTTCATGCCAATTAATTGGCTATTCCGACTCTAATTTTGCAGGATGCAGATTAGACCGCAAGAGCACTAGTGGCACTTGCCATTTTCTCGGTAACTTCTTAGTTTCTTGGTTTAGCAAGAAACAAGTTAGTGTTGCTTTATCCACAACCGAGGCTGAATATATTGCCGCGGGGAGTTGTTGTGCACAAATTATTTGGATGAAACAACAACTTTTGGATTATGGTCTTAGCATTGATCACGTCCCTCTTCGATGTGACAATACTAGTTCAATAAGCTTGACGAGGAATCCAATTCTTCATTCAAGAACGAAGCATATTGAAATCATACGCCATTCTATTAGAGATCACGTTCTTAAAGGTGATGTCCAAATTGAGTTCGTTGAAACTAAACATCAATTGGCCGACATCTTCACCAAACCTTTGGATAAAGAGTCGTTCTTCCGTATTCGAATTGAACTCGGAATTCTTGACTCTACGTTGATCTAATGCATACATTTAGGTTGCATTTATTTTTGTATATTTACTAACTTGAACGTCGGAGACGTTTATTTACTTTTTTGCAGGTATCGCCCTAAAGACAGGGGGAACCAAGATGAAGTTTAATTAAGTCTATTTTTGCTTGGCTTGTGAATTTTTGATTTTGGAAACAGCATCTCTGATTTGATAAAATTATTTTTCATTTTTACAAAATTTTGATAAATTATCATATAGATTTATCAAAGCTATAGTTTATTTTTAAACAAATTTCATAAAATGAAAATTATTTTTCAAGTTTTCTGTTTGTCGATTTTTCAAAAGTCGTCGAAGTTAATCGACTAACTTTCAGTTATTCGAATAACTTGCTTATCCAGAAACTCAAGCTGTTTCCAGATAGTCGACTAACCAAAAGTTATTCGACTACCTACGGCCAGTTCAAAAATCTGACCGTTTTTTATACGTTGGTAGAGTCCAAAAAAATCTGAAAATTTGCTTTTAATGCTATTCTTTTCTTGACTCTATAAATAGGAATAGTATGTATTCAAAGGACTCACTTCAAAATCATTCATATTCACAAGAATTCTATTTCAAAGTCTTCAAATTCTTCAAAAGTTCTTCTTGCCTACAATTTCAAATGGCAAATAGAAGTTCTAAACGATCTCGTGCCGGAAAGAATGTTGCTTCTTCTTCAAACATTCCTCCATCTACATATTGTTATGATGATGGAACTTTTCTATGGTTCGAAAAAGAAGTCGAACTTCAACGTTTCATTAAAAAATTTGATAATAGAGAAATTCTTCCTCCTCTATTTACCACCGGAAGACATCTTGCCGATTCTATCCATTCAAATATTCTTTTACAAAGTCAAATAATCAACTTTGTTTATCTAAAATACGATTTCATTCATCCTCACTTGATTCAAGCTTTCTATTCAAATCAAAAGAAAGATGAGGAAGGGGTACTTTCTACCAAAATTAATGGTATTCCTATTCTTCTAAATATTCAAGCCCTCACAAACCTTCCCCGTGATGGCCAAGACATCAATCAATATACCGGTGTCGAAGGAATACTCTTTGATGAACAAGTCCTTTTCAACCAAATTGGAATTGGACCCTTTGAATTCACTCAAGAGCACAAGCGTGCCCCTATCAAAAATTTGCTTCCGGAATTTCGTTTGATCTTCTACATTATCACTCGAGTTCTCAAACCGAGAAAAAGCAATCACACCACAACTGGCCGTGAAGACGCAAAAATTATGCATGCTATTATTTCCAATGCACGCATAAATTGGTGTAAACTTATTCTTACACATATGTTTGATTCAATAGGAGGTGACAAACCTCTTCCATATGCATTTCTTATAATGCATCTTCTTGAAGCGTCTCAAATCAACACCACTGTCTGTCCTCTCAAAAAAGGCACCAAATATTGGAAAAACAAGAAACTTCTTTCCATGGACATGATCAACAACATCCTCCTCCTCCTCCAACTCAAGCTCGTCGTCCTCATGCTCAACCGGATGCGTCTCTTCAAACCATCTCGGAGCAACTTGCTTCTCTATCAACTTCAATGAATCAAATTGATATAAATGTGTCTCGCACAGAAAGAAATGTGCGAAGGCTAAGTGAAGAACTTCACGGATATTTTGACTATGTCAATTATTCGTATTCTCACGTCTTTTTCGCAAGTGATTCAAGCGATGATTTCGACGACAATAGTTCTTAAATTTTATTTTTTTTGAACTTTTATTTTGTATTACTCTTTATGTAATTTTCCTTTTTCATTAATAAAATTGTCTTTTTGTTAATGTCAAAAGGGGGAAGATAAGGGGATATTTTTTATGCATTTTATTTTTAAACTATTTTATGCATAAATTGAGGGGGAACTCAATAATGACTTGTATAATATTTGGCATAATTAACTTGTATCAATTTTGAATGCATATCCCCATATAGGTTTGCCATTATCAAAAAGGGGGAAATTGTTAGAACACATTATTATGTGTTAAAACTAATCTGTTCATATTTGTAGATTTTGATAAATGACAAACCGATGAAGATGGAAAATATTATACATGCCAAATAATCATATGTTATTATTGAGATATACTTTTATTTATACTAAAGTATATTTGTTTAGTAGACATGATATGTGAATGAAAATAGCAGACCAAAGTTGGAGAACGAAAACAAGAAGTTCAAGACAAGATCAAGAGAAGCAATGAAGCAATGAAAATAAATGAAGACTTGGTTGAGTCATATTTATATTTGTGATCTTGATCCGACAATTGATTCAAGACTTGGCTTCTCTCGTAAAATCATTTTCATCAAAACATGCATCTTTGGATTAAAACAAAATGATTTGCATTTTAGCCAAAATGATTTTTAAACATGTCTTTTAAAAATGGACCTATATAATCGATTATATAAGACTTACAATCGATTATATTAAGACCGCCAAAACTGGAATTTTCAAAAACTACAGAACAATCGATTATATCCTTCTAACAATCGATTTTACTTAGACAGTATGATTTGAAGTTTATCAAAATGACAAATAATCGATTATATATTTTAAACAATCGATTATACTGAGACAGTGTGTTACTGAAATTTTCCAAATATCTAAACAATCGGCTGTTCTTTTAAGTAATCGATTATGTTTGAACCGTTGCCAGAAATATTTTCAAACTTTGTAATATAATCGATTATACACTTTTTACAATCGATTATTTGAGTACAGAATCCTAAACTGATTTTTGAACGTTAACGTACAATCGATTATATTTTATAAACAATCGATTATTTTCCCTAAAATTAGGAATCTGTCTTTTGAACGTTGGTCACACAATCGATTATATAGTCCGTACAATCGATTATATGAGCACAGAATCAGGGATTTTGTTTGACAATTAGGCAACGGTCTTTTGCATTTTGAGGCCTATAAATACACCTCAAAATCACTCTTTTAAACACAACATCTGATCTAAACATTCATAAGCTTTCAAATACTCTCTACATTCATTTTATCATATTTAATCATATTTTGAGAGCCAATTCTTTGAATTTATTGTTGTGTTCTTGAGCGTACTTGTTTACTCATATCTACTCTATAAAGAGAGTTCTGTTTAAGTGAGTGTTAAGTGTTTTCATACACTTGAAGGGAGATTTTATAATCCCTTGTTGTAAGAAGGAATATTTTATTCCTTCGTTTGAAGTCTTGGGGTGAGGTATCCTCGAGCAAGGTTGTTTGAGACTTGTGTGATTCAAGTTCTCAAGTTGTAACGGTTTGTTAGGCACCCGGAAGCTTAACAGTGAAGTCTTGGGGTGAGGTATCCTCGAGAAAGGTTGTTTGAGACTTGTGTGATTCAAGTTCTCAAGTTGTAACAGTTTGTTAGGCACCCGGAAGCTTAACAGTGAAGTCTTGGGGTGAGGTATCCTCGAGCAAGTGAAGTCTTAAGGTGCGGTATCCTTGAGCAAGTGTAACGGTTTGTTTGGCACCCGCAAGCTTAACGGAATTAGTTGAACCTTGAGATTGTATCTCAAGAGACTGGACTTAGCCACAGTTTGTGGTGAACTAGTATAACTTTGGTGCACTTCTTCCTTACTCTTTAAATTCCGCATTTGAGTTATATTTTCATGTGATTTTTTATAATACGCTATTCACCCCCCCTCTAGCGTTAAGCACTTATTCTAACAAATACCTCCACCCTTGTGGTCTGGAAGAGGGTTATTACTGACATTCGGAGCAGAATCCTTTGCCACAATAATCTTGTTATCAATCAAAGTCTGGATCTTATCTTTCAGAAAACGGAATTCAGCAATGGTGTGTCATTTCATGTCGGAATGGTATGCACAAGATTTATTTGGATTGACCCGTTCAGAAGGTTCTTTAGGGGTTACAGCATGGATAGGGGTGACATGAGTAGTAGCCTTGAGCCTTTTGTCCAGCTGTTCAATTGGTTCAGCAATGGCGATACGCTGTTTGAGAGGTCTGCGGTCAAAATTTGATTGAGGTCTATAAAAGTATTGGCGTGTGGTAGGTGATTGATAATGGGATGGTTGAGCCGTATTGGCTTGGTAGACATGTGCATGTTGGGAATATCTTGGTGAGGTAGGTTTATATGTTGGAGGTGGAGGTGATTGATAAGTGGGCGGTGGAGTTTGGTAAGAGGGTGAGGGTGTTTGGTAGTTCGGAGTAGGCTAATATGTGAGTGGAAGCATTGGATAGGTTTGGTATTTGACAAAATATTTGTTTCTCTATGCAACCATTACGATGTTTACGTCCCTTTTATTGGAAGAAACACCAGATTGTAAAGCCTTACTGGTAGGTTGCAAGGCTTCAAAGTTAGTAACCATACCACTTTTGATGCCTTCTTTGGTCCTTTATCCCAATTTCATGATGTTAGAAAATTTATGGTTCTTGATCAGCATTAGCCTTTCATAATACTGCGGGTTTTGAGCACAGATGAAAAAATTGTTCATTTGTTCCTCCTCTAAAGTAGGTCTGATTTTAGCATCTTCCGATCTCCAGCGAGCAACATACTCGCGGAGTGTTTCTGTTGGCTTCTTCTTAGGTTATGAATGTAGAACACATCTTGTGCATTTTCTATATTGAACCTAAGTTTGTCCATAAAGTTGGATGCCATACTCAGCCAGTTCAACAATTTCTTCTGGTTTTGGCTAATGTACCAAGACAGAGCGTCTCCTTTCAGACTCCTCATTAAAAGTTACATGCAGATCCTCTTGTCCTTCCCTACTCCGACCAGCTTGTCACAGTATGTTCTCAAGTGAACTCTTAGATCTCATGTACCATCGAACATCTCAAACATATGAGGTTTGTACCCCTCGAGCAGTTCGACATCGGGTCGTATGCAAAGATCTTCGTAGTTCAACCCTTCAATCCCCTTACTTCCTTTGACGACCTGAATTCAGCTAGTCAACTTCTTAAGTTCTTCAGCTAGGTTCCTGATAAGTGAGTCTTTATCAACAGATTCGGGTATACTTGAGATGGGTTGGGTGGAGTGTGGCATGGTCTCCACATAGATGAGGGTGTTATGATGAGTGTGGAAATGATCATTTGTAGTGTTCAAATGATATGGGATGAGCAGTGCAGTATTGTTGGAAGTGTAACAAGTATTGCAGTGGTGGTGGGGCGCGAGATGGTTTTGTGGTTTTGGGATATTTTGTGGAGGTGTGGGGCTCTGAGTGTTTGGAAAATTAATGTCTGGAGTGGTGAGGGAAACTGACAAATTTTCCATATTCTGAACTTGATCAAGTTTTTCCTGGAATTTCAACAGTCTTTGCTCGAGTTAGGACGCAATTTCTATTGAAACATGAGTACCATGAGTGACCTCTATCCGTTCAGTTGAGTTTTCCTTTCTGGTGTTGATGGAATCTTCCATCTTCCCTTTGTTAGTTTTTTTTATAGGACTAAGAGGAGGAGTGGGTGGAGGGCCCTTGGATATTGTGGAATAGGATTATGTTGCCGTAGTGCACGAACTAACCTTCGGAGAGGGGAATAAAACAAAAGTAAAATAATAAAATGTCGCTAGTGGCCATTAGCCTTATTACATTTCTGAAAGAATAAGAAAAAGATCTTATCTATTTGGTCCCTGAAGGACCTTCCCCGGACTCGCTATCTTTGGCTCCATCGAATAGCTTCACCAACTCGCAAAGTCCCAGCAATCGGTAAGCTTTGGCTAGATGTCTGCCATCGTTTACTTATGCATTATGGAAATCCTCGATCCTTTTGAGAAATGTCCTTTTTGATCAACCTAGCTCCAAGTATCCCAGTCATTTGTTGGCACTGACAGCCATGTCTTTTCATTCTTTAATCAGCTTTTGGTTGTCTTCTTGAATCTCACGGTGCTCGCTTTAAAATTCCTGAATCCTCTTGCGCAGTTGATTGTATTTGACCTGTGCCTCGGCCTTTTTATCGATTATCCTGTGACCTCGAGCAAACCTGGGTTGACCCAGACCATTATGATTATCCTCCATCTAGCTTGAATAGAATTGAGTACAACCGGCATGGTATCTTTCCGGCTCGATGGTATCCCTTCCCATGATTATCTTGCAGTGCCACATATGCTGAGCCTGGCACTTGTAAGTCCTATCACTGTCCTGGAAATCGGCCCAATAGTGACTCATCTTGTCGACCCTTGGTATAACCTGCTTCTTACCAACCTGTCTCATAACTCGGATAGGGACGTAAGGGTAAGTTCCTCTCAACCGATCAGTATCGGAAACGGTGCATCCCTGGATCTGACGATGAATTTTCAGTAGGGAATCACTCGAACATCCATTGTATTTGGTCCTCAATTAGATTTACCAACAGCTCAAACCACCCCGTGGCGTTTTCCAGCTAGGCGAACATGTTTGGAATGTAGTTCATTCGCCTTGGCTGATAGAAGGCTATATGATCGTCGCAGTATCTACGTTGAATCTTTTGCTGATATTCACCCCTTTGGAGATGCTCTATGAGCCATAGCTGGAGTAGCAATTGCAGCCCTCAAAGTTTTTGGCTCCTTGTTGACGCTTTTCCAAGGCTCGGTATATCTCCGTAATTATCATAGGTACTATGTTGAATGGTTTCCAACCAATTCTTTCGATTAAAGTTTTGGTGACCATAGCTAGCCTGGTGTTGATCATTGCTTTCTTTATCGGTAACACTGTCATTCCCAGGAAGCAGAACATGAAAAAAGACCCTTTGATGAATATGCCCCAATGATGTGAGGGCGAAGTCGTCAGGGTATGTACGGTAAGACTTGATGTGGCTGTACCTATCGTACAAAAAATCGAAGGGGATATACGATTCTTTCAAGCATGTCAAATCTTGATTCTTCTTTAGACCCATCATTTTGAGGAAACCTCTACCCTAACTGTTTTCCAGCATTAACAAACCCGGAGTTTTCCACGGTATACCAGCCAGTCTTCATATTTCTTGTATCAAGGGTGTTATCTCAATGTCCCTAAAGCGGAAAACAGACGTATCACAATCCCAGAACAGTGTAGCATCTTCGATGATCTTATTGTTGGGTTGGATTTCCAGGAGGGAAGGTTGATTTCCTAGGTATTTCCGGATGAGAGTCTGATCACTAGAATGAAGATCCTCCCACCAGCTTAGCAATTTTTGGTGAATGTTGGTGACCGTGCCGAATTTGGGGACTTCGTGCCTCATGGTTTTGCAAGACAAAAGGTTTAGGCCCTTACCCCTACCAGACTTGACTATGAAATATCAATAATTGGCATAAAAATATTTGGTTCTCCAAATAAATACACTAATCGTTGTAGTGTCCGTTTGGATTTTAGGTAAACCCAGTGGTCTGTGGACAAGGCAATCTTAAAGAGTCATTATGCGAACAATATAACTGACTTGGCTATGTTTGACAATGATGCATGCACAATTAAACAAAGTAAGGTTTCTAGGGTTTTACACTGGTACCAATGACCAGACAACTCAAGAGAGAAAGGCGCTGAACCATCTATTGCACCATTGATCGACTAGTTTTATCGCTAATATGCCTCTGTAGGATTTAGGGAGTGATAATATCGTTATAGCGCAACCACTCATTATATGCGTTGCTATGATATTTTGTTTGGCACTAGTGGAATATGATGTTGAAAACATTCTTATGCAATAATTAAAACAAGTTGTCACGTATTTGCACGTATAAAGCAATAATGTAAAGCAATAATAAAGGAAAGCAATAAAACAAACAAGGAAAACAAACAAAAAGGCGAGTCAGTTATGTAATTCAAAAGGGCAATTGAATGCGTAAAGGTATTAAACAATTAAAGGCATATAAAGAAATGTCAAGTCACAATAATAGTCTAAAAAGGTAAAAGCCCAAAAGATATCCTCAGCAGAGTTGCCTTGTTGTCGCGCCCCTTTTTCTTGCGAAATCGGATTTATGACAATTGGGAGGAATAACCACCCTCTCTCTCTAGACAAAAATCCTCTGCCTTCTCTCTAGAAAGAAGGGTGAATAGTGATTCCGTCACTATTCATCAGGCATAATTCTGTGAGTTATCATCAAGAAATTAGTCACACAACAAGCTCATTCTTGTGGTGATCAACTCCTTTCAATTTTATTCCAAAACTCTATACCAATCGCAATAGATCTTGAATTTAACGATTGAGCGCACTGTAGATTTGAATTTCCAGTGTGCAATCTGTATCATTACTCCTTTGTGATTTGAGGTTTATGGATTGTGGATAGTTGATTTATTCGGATAGAGAATTGCTACTTAAAGCAATAACATATCGTAAAATTTATTGAATATACTGTAGCATCGACATTTCAATACAACTTTCAGCAGATTCATAGTAGTGTAATAGCGTGGTTATGGAGAATCTTTTTTGAAGTAAGACACAACCATGGTTGTTCCGTCCTCTCCCCAGCATCTGGATGTGGGAGAGGTTCATAACGTTCTAAACAATGCTCCAAAAGAAATCAAAAAGCCATCGTATGCCTCAACACTTCAAGTTAAGCAGTGTGCTCTTTCAAAAATAGAGTTATGTCCAGTTTTAGTTAACCATGGTGAACCTGTAATTCAATTCACTAAGGAAGAGGTTAATAATTTCATTAGGGAAGGAGGATTGCATCAGGCAGTTGTTATCAAATTTTCTTATGGCAGACCTGATCTATTTGAAGTGCGAAGAATATTTCGTCGCAATTTGATATTCAAGGTCATTGTAACATTAGTCATTTGGAGTTTCGTCATCTGTTAGTCAGGTCTGATCTTTACAATGATTATGTTCATTTCCTTTCAAAGGCAACTGGACATCTTAAATCCAAAGGCGACGGATATTTCTTCAGAACATTTTCATAGTCTTTAGAATTCAATACGAATGAGGAGACGTCGATGGCAGTCATGTGGATTTCTCTTCCAGGTCTGCCACCAAATTTTTTTGCTACAAGGACGTTATTTTCTATAGCCTCAGATGTGGGAAAACCTCTGGGTTTGGACAAGGCAACACATGATAGATCGAAACCTAGCGCGACAAGAGTTAAGGTTATAGTTGATATTTTGCATAATCATCCTAAAAAGGTCAAGCTGCAGATTTTCGATAAAATATCAGGTACATCTATCGAGATTCATCAACAAATAGTGTTCGACAACCTGCCTAAGTATTGTGCTTATTACAAGCATCAAGTTCACGATGACAAGTCGTGTAGAATCAAAAAAGAAAAAGCTGGAGCAGAGGTGGTGGCAGAGGCACATTTGGAAAGTGATCTGTCTGGTCATGAGGTTGATGATTTAGACTAATTACAAGGGGATGCAAGGGACTATCTAAATGCTAAAAGATCTGGACAAGGAGCCAAGGATTCACAAGAAAAAGATGATAATTTAGGAATTGAATTAACAAAAGTCTCACAGCTGACTGTATGAAGTGCAGAAGGAGGGACTGTGGAAAATAATGCAGTCGTGCAGGATGTTGTTGCTCCAATTGATTCTGTTATAATGGCTAGGAATCATGTGGTTACTGCTGTATCTGATGCACCACTTGCAGCATATCCAGTTGAGTCTATGCATGAGGTATTGAAGTTGCATAAAGGACTGTCTAAGCCTTCTATAGATGGTGCTGCTACTACTATCTATGCACGATCATATGAGCTTACTACTGGGGCAATGCAGTCTACTGCAGATAGTCTCAGATCTTCTACAAATCTGAAACAAGGTGCTAAGGATTTACATGACAAATATGGCTTGAAGGAGGTTGTTGGTCGAATTGATTCAGTTGTAGAACATGGTTTTGTAAAAGATTTTACAAAACAAAATGCTGATTCTAAGAATACACAACCTGAAGTGATTGATAGGGGTGATGCAAATCAACAAGTAGTGCCTACGACTGCTGTGGTTGCTGGTGTGTCAGATGCACCAAATGTAGCAGTCCCAATGAAGTCTATGGAGAAGGTATTGACATTGGATAAAGGACCTCCTAAGCTCTCTACAGATGTACCTGCTTCTACAATTTATGCTCGATCATATGTGGATACTGTTGGGACAATGCACACTTCTGCAGATCATGATAATACTAGTGCACAGGCTGGGCAGGTGGTTGATATTGATGGACAGCATCACAGCTGCAATGTGCAGCAGTTATGAGCGCAAACAAATGATTCAGATACAAATGTTACATCTGCAGAAGCTCTTCCAAAGCCAAAGGGTGATCCTGCACAGTTTAGTAAAATGCATAACACTGTTCCATTGAAGGTTGTAAATGAAAAGATGGTATCAAATTTTGATACCGCTGGGACAAGGCAAACCTCTGAAGATCACATTACTACTAGTACACAGGCTGGGCAGGTGTTTGATCTTGATGGACAGCATCACAGATGCAATGTGCAGCAGCTAGGAACTCAAAAAAATGTTTCTGCTACATATGTTACATCTGCAGAAGCTCTTCCAAGGACAAAGGGTGATTCTGCCAATTTATGTAAAATGCAACATACTATTCCATTGAAGGTTGTAAGTGAAAACATGGCATCAAATTTGGATATTGCTGGGACAATACAGTCCTCTGCAGATCACATTACTTCTAGTGCACAGGCTGGGCAGGTGTTTGAACTTGACGGACAGCAGCACTGGTGCAATGTGCAACAGTTATGAGCTCCAAAAAATGCTTCTGTTACAAATGTTACATCTCCGAAAGATCTTCCAAGGCCAAAGAAGGATACAAATGATTCTGCCATTGTTGTAAATGAAAAGATAGTATCAATTCAGAATCCTACAGATCCATCTACTATGCCAGAAAATGACAATGCAAAGTCCAATAAAGAGAATATGATCGAACAACAGCAGATAAGGCACAATTCTAACAATAAAACTCTACTCTGATTGGTCAAGCAAATGGAACTAAGTTGGAGACCTTGGATAATTTCAACAATGTTACAGATCATACTGTTTTGTCAGTTCAACCAGGGGAGAAGCCGACAGCAAGTCTTACAGACGAAGAGGATGTGTAGAACACAGGTCGACAAGATATTTCAAATCAGAAGGATATGTTTAAACAAAGCAGTGTGATCAAGTTCACAGATATAGCAGTTGCAGTTTTTAATGAAGACGTATCTCAACGAGGGTTGGGTTTACAGCTTACTAATGCTACTCAACAAACATTCGAAACTGCTCATCCTCCTGCATATAGCTGCTCATCGATGTCCAACAGAAAATCAACTCCAATATCCAAAAACAAAACTCACTATGCAGATATGAGGCCAGCTACTCATGGAATTTGCACTAGACAGAACCTGCACATGGCCAACAATCAGATTTCTCCAACCATTAAATTCAAGGAAAACAGTGGATTGCTTGGGTAGAGAAATGTTACAAACTTGGAGGCTTCTGATACTTTGAAATCTACTACAGAAATATTTGTTGTATACGTTGAACCACAGGAGAAGTCAACACATGCAGTTGCTACAGTTCCTAGCTGTCCTGAGGATCTACATGTAACTGGATGTAATAACCAGCATAATGTGAATGAAATGCTTCAAAGAACACCAAAGCCTCATATGGTTCAAACACAACATAGTGTGACTACTAGTAAAGGTATAGCTACTGTCGATGTCTCTAATGCTGACTTAATAAACTCGAAGCTGTGGAAAGATCAACGAGAGTTTTCCACAAATTTGAAAAGGGAGCAGGAAAATACGCTTAAAAACGCTTTCATTATGAAAATCATCGAGTGGAAATAGTAATAAAGGATGCAATTCAAATTCCATCTCTTGAAAACACTTTAACTGGAAAATTAAAGACCAAGTAGGAGCTCCAGACTTCATTCCAAGTAAGCCTCCTTGTTGAACATGCATTCACTTCCTAGATACACCACCAAACACTGTGGATGACCACATTGGAACGAGTAGGTCAGGTGCTATCTTGATGAAAAATGCAACATGGTCCGACAAGAAACCAAATGTTAGGCAAATTCCAATGAGAGCGGCCGATAAAATAAAAGATGATTCTTGAATGATTTTTGAACAAGTTAGAGGAGAACGAAATAGAAATACAACTTGAAGGTTATACAAGATTGGAAAATAAGAGACAACAATCAACTGGGTACTACATATTATTCTACCTCTTTATTAGTATCCTCATTTGTGATCTCATCACAGAGTATGTTATTAACTCTGTGATGATCATAAAATCTTTAGTCATGTCAAGTTTTTATTTTATGCAGTCTTGTTTATAAGTAAGGTTGCCAAGCCTCAATAGGATTAGCACAGTAAGGTTAGCCCTGTTTGTGTTTGACAATACCGGTGCTAATGTCCCCCTTATTTGTACTTTTCCTATTTGTTTGTAATTTTTTTCAGTTATTAATAAAAATCTAACCCTAGGCGCTTGCTTAGTAGATTGCAAAAAAAAAAAAGACATTTGGGAGGACAACCCGTTCCCTTTTGGGATTTGGGTTTAAATTGAAGAGACACAACCTAATGATTAAAGTGCATTAGGACACCAAGAGGGTTTGATTTGAGTAACCAGAGATTGGGTAAGGGCTTGAAATTATCCCAAGGGAAGGTGTTAGGCACCCCTCAGGATCCATTAGTGTGGTTTCCGTCCAGATTATTATTGTGAATATAAGTGAAAATAATATGTAGGCAAATGAAACTTCAAATAAGAGGGGATTTATACATAATGGTTGCACATAAACAAAGTTAGAAAGAACTAAATGAAAGCTGATTTAAAAAAATTTGTTTGAAATTTTTAGAAGAAACAAAGGAAAAGGGGGTCCTAGGTTTAGAAATAATATAGATCACCCCATACAATATCCGGTAATCACTCATCGGTGAGGGGCTACGTCAGACGTTATCGCATAGTCATCATATCCATATCTACCATTTCCCACCCCGTTAAGGTATTAAAGAGTAGAATGGTCTCATTTACTTATTGCATGCTATTACCCGACCCAATCCTATCAGTCTCAGAGGAATTTAGGACTACTAATCCCAAAGGGGAGGGATATTTACTTATTTATAGTTTCAAAGGCAAAAATTCTAAGGCCACATACAAAAACATGTATAGCTAGTTGGGGAAAGCACATAGCAAGTAAAAAGGCTCATATATACCTCCTTTAAACAAAGAAGCACATAGCTTGCATGACTTAAAAATACTGTTTAGGTCTGATTAAGAACTTAATGGTTGAGGCAGAATGATTTATTGCATAATTGAGATAAGAAGCCAAAATGAGGCCTTCCTGCTTGTTATAGATAATGACAAAGATTCAGTTTATAATTTTACCCTAAGTCTTGAATAAGTGTTGGACAAGGGTCTTATAGGCATGGTATCTACTGAATTCAGGAAGCAATGAAATAACAAGGTATGAATACGTAATGGTTAAAAAGATGGTTAGATTATTAAAGAAAGGTACGTTTTTATGAAGGTTACAAGTTCTTCGGATGATGATACATCGTTATTACTAGTTTTAGCTCTATATGTGAATGAAGCGATTCAGATTCAACTAATAGTTCCTATAGGCATGCTTTCTATGCGTTCTTGATATTAGCCTTTTATAGACATTGTATAAAATACATAAGACTCGTTTTAAGCCTATGAACATGATATCAAGATGTGGAATGTGTTTTAAGACCTATGAACATGATATCTTATTGCAGTTGTTTGTTAAAGACATATGAACATGATTTCTAGATGAAAATGGACAAGCGAGCTTCAGAAGGACCTATAGGCATATTTTCTATATGCATATGTAGACTTTAGATTCCCAGATACTTATGGACATGATTTCTATATGAGAATGCAAAATTCATAAATGACCTATAGACTGGCGTCTATGTGAGAATGCAGAATTCAGAAATGACCTATAGACATGATATCTATGTGAGAGTTGCAAAATTCATAAAGGCCTATAGGCATGATATCTCTGTAAGATTATGGAATTCAGTAATACCTATAGGCATGTTATCTACCCTTTTGCATACATAAATACCCTCCCTTTTTACTAGCCATCCCTAAGAGTTTATTACAAATTATTACAGGAAAGAATAAAATAAAATACATCAGAAAATAAAAGTACAACCAAGGAGATCCTGATTCTGATATCATGTCTGAAATATGAGGTAAACTAACTCCATAAGATCATGATCCAAAGCCTTTCTCCCATTTTAGTGTGTCAAAGTTCCCTAAGAGCCTCAAAGGGACTCCGGGCAATGCTTACACCCAAGGGTATTACCAGATTAGGACAAGTACAGTATGGAAGGGCCAGCCCTCAAGTGTCCAAGTTTAGAGGGAGCTCAAAGGATCCCAAGGCAACGCTCACAAGAGGGGGACAAAACTTAAAGACTAAGAAAGTGTGCAAGTGCAGAAACATAATTATAAAAGGGGAAAAGGAGAGGAAAATAGCTAAAAGTAAGTAAACATAAGGGGTTTATGGGGAAATTGAAAGAGGCAATGGCAGGCTGTGGGCCTGCCCGGCAATGAAGAGTGCTGGCATACCCTTAAGCATGTTAGAACACACTATTTAGAGGCTAGGATCACAAGGGATCAAGTATTATTCATGGAAAACAAATTTGCATATTGTCATGCCTTAAACCATAGCTTAAACATATAGGGGCAGGGGTTTGGGATTCATAGTAGAACATGCAAACAAAGAGAGAATACTATTGCATGTAATTATAAGTTCAGAAAGACTATAAGTGATGGTGTGTGTTTTTGCTAATCAAAGTGTCGTGCATTTATAATGGGGAAACATGCATAAATAATGTAAGAAAACAGTTAAGGAACTGAATATCAATTAAAAATCAATCAATACAAGACATTCTTTAATTAAGGAATTCGAGCTCCAAAAGGTAAAAACAATTTAAGGAAAGAAATCAAATAAACATCTTGTGCAAAGTAGGCAATTAGGAGTAAATATCCTTTTCTACTACGCATGTAATGTTCTTCTACCTTTCTCTTATACGTGTGCTCACATGTTGATATGCGTTAGATTTTTCCTTACTCTTCTACCATGCCTGTTTACTGTGAGTTTCTTTTCTGAACTCTATTTGTGTTCTTATTAAGCATGTTCATCTATTATGTTAAACCCGTATCCATTCTTTCTTATTTGTTTGTGATACCAAACCCTTCAATGTTAGACTCTTCTATTTTAGTGGTTTGCTTTATATGCGAGAAACTCCTCTTTCAAGGTTTTTAATGATTGCCTAATTGATTTTGGACCCCATTGATAGGGTCTTAACTGATTGCCCCTAATTTCCTCTTAGTTTGATCCCTTCTCTACCTATTCCTTACTGGGTTCATTCAAATCAAACCCGTTTACGTTGATTTTGTTAATTGTCTAATTGATTCCCTTTCCTTTCTCTTTACAAATCAAGTACTGTTGAGACCTTTCCTTAAATATACCTCATGTATTTTCCCTTATTATGCTACTATAAAGGATTTTACTCAAATTTCCTTTCCTTGTTTAAACTTCTCCGTCTGAAATTAAATCCCTTAACTAAAGGGAGAATATTTTGAGACTGATATTAATAGGTTTTGTTACCTTTCTTGCTTGCTTCTCTACACAATAAAAGGGGTTGCCCTCTTGTACTTTACACAATCAATTAGACACGATCAATTCTGATTACTTCCAACTCTAAAATACACTTAGAATTTTTATAAGAACTCGAGTTCTCTGAACTCACAAGCATAAAGTGTTTTTCTCTGATTGTGGATTTGCTTGAAAGAATCCTGCTCTTGTTCGCTTAATTTTCCGCAACTGGTATGTTCATATGCTCAATTCTTGTATCTCCCCATAAGTATTTATTCTATAATTCATTTTTTACTGTTTACATGCTATAATTTTCTGCAATTTTGTTTCATTGTTCTTACTCTTGCATGAATCCCCATACCTAATCCCTTTGTATGGCTGAGTTATGGTTCAAAAGAGCATGGAAACACTTAATATTTTTGTCCATGGACATGAATTGGACTCTCTGAGTCCTAAAATCTTTCAATTCCCATCCCCGTTCCCTTTTATGTGTTGCTGAGTTTGAGACTTTAGTCTAGCAGTGTCCAAATCACTATCCAGACCCTAGCCTGACCTTCAATACGTCTTCACTCATAGGGTGTGCCCGCCTATCTATGGTTGGGCATGACCACCAGCCTGCCTTTTCACTCCGTCACCCCCCTCAATTGCACTTGCACTCATTCTTAGAATCTACGTTCTGCCCCGTTCTTGTGAGCCTTGCCTTAGGACCTATGAGCTCCCTCTAAACTTGGACACTCGAGGGCTCACTCTTCCACACTGCACTTTAATTCACTTTCTAATTAATATCTTGGGTGTATGCACTTCCTGGGGTTCCTAAAACTCGTTGGAACTTTGAAACACCCTAGATATGAGAAGGCTTTGGAAATCTTGATCTCGGAAGTAGTTCAATCTAATATTGTTAGACACTAAGTCTGAATTAGGTTCCTTGGATGTAGCTATAGTTTCTGATGTACTTTTATTTTTGTTTGTCCTACTGGTTTTTAATAAATTCTAATAAACTCATGGGGATCTAGTAAAGAAGGGACGGGGTTACTTTTATGCACACGGGTAGAAGTCATGCCTATAGAGTTTTACTTCTGATTTGTGTAACATCACACGTAGATACCATGCCTATAGGGTGTTATTTCTGATTTCTGCAGCTTCACATGTAGATATCATGCCTATAGATTTCTGTATTTCTTCATATAATAATGCCATTAGGCAAACAATTAGGCTTAGTAATAAAGTTGCATATAGCTACCATGTTTGGAAGACTTCTATTAGCGTTTGAAAGGGTATTAAAATCAGTAACTTATAGAAAGCATGTCTATAGGAAAATCTCGAATCAAAAACACGCCCACTCGTTAAAAACAATATCGATTGTCGAAACTCGTACTTATTTTGCTAAAAACTAGTAAATTTTTCACCTTTTCGAAACTCTCAAGCCTTTATTGTTTCACAATTAATCTGCATTTCTTTAAAGCTTAATTTCTTCAGATAAATCTAGTAAACATTTTCAAACCAGTTTTGCATTCTTTGAAATTCATTTCTTTATACTTATCTGATAAACCTTTTCTAATCAATCTAGAACTCACTCTTTATGTTAAAACTGGCAATTCCGTATTCTACATTAAGGCTGCAATTTTTTCTCTTCTGAAACTTATTTCACTCTAATAAAATTGTTAACTATTTTATAATCAGTTTGCTTTTTAAATCATTAGTTCTATTCAACACATAGACAAAAGGTTTGTTAATTAATCATTAGGTCATTCTTAGCAACTGCATTCAAGTGAGCCTAATGAGGACTGTCTAATAATATGCTTATAGCTTTAATTTAATTCAGACCAAACCAGTACGTGCAAGACATGCTAAACTATATGCCTTTATCTGATTTAAGGAGGTTTACTCGAGCCCTATTTTCTTATTTGTTTTCCTTTACTTGTATTACATGTTTTAGTATCGCCTTAGTATTTTGCCCTTTGAAAACTCTCAAAATGCCCCAAACTCCCTTTCCCTTTAGGATGAGTAGTCCCAAATACCTCCGAGGCTGAGAGGATTGGGATGGGTAATAGCATGCAGTAAGCAACGAAACTATTCCGTGTTTTAATACCTTATTGGGGTAGGAAGGGTAGAATATGTATATGATGATCGATGCGATAATATCACGTGTGACCCCTCTCATAAGAAGTGTACGCCGGGTATTGCATTAATGTGATCCATATTATTTAGGTAGCAATTGGCCATAGACCCCAAATTCATTTTGAAAAATCTGATTTGGGTAAAGTTTGGTTTGAAGATGAAATGTGTTTGGACATACATTTTTAAAACATATTTTCCAACTTTATTTTGAAAAAAACATGTATATAATTCCCAAGTTTTGGGATTTTTGCCCCAAATCAACTCAATAGCTGATTTTGGGATTTGAAATTTGCGATTTGGGATTTGGCCAAAATATGAGCAAAATTTATGGCCAAAAACAAGTTTTGGAAATAAATTCTAAATTTTATTTGGTAAAACTCATGGCCAAACAGGGCCTAATTATGTTGGGTTCTTTTGAACTATTGAGAACTTCCACTTTTTACATACAAAGAAAAGAATTTTTTTCCATTTCAACCAAAAACAATTTTGCCCAAAAGTAAATAATGACACTAAAAAGTAACAACAATCATGGCTTCAAGCGAAACTTTTCCTTGCTGAAGGTGGTAAATCAACTTGACATTATGATGAAAAATAATGTAGCAGAAAATTAATAGAGCCTCGTTATCGTATGCCTTAACTCTTAGGTTGTTGGTTTTGACAATTGAACATGATGATTTCAAACTTCTATATGTTATATTTCCGTATAGGTTCACCTTCTTTTTTGCCTCATTCAAGAGCTTTTCATAGCCAGCCTCAGTGTTTCTAGTCATCTCCTTTTGTACTCGACTTAATCTCTACCTTTTACTTGTTATTCTTCTTTTTAAGTTATTTTAAAAATGTCTTCCTAAAACATTCTACTTCCTTTTTTTTCAAACTCTAAAACTTGTTTGCATATTGTGTGAAAACCATTTTACTAGATATTTCTATTTGTTTCTTCATTGTTTAAAGTCACACTTGTAGTATGGCCGGGAACCATACTAGTTGATCTTGAGGGGTGTCTAACACCTTCCCCTCGAGATAATTTCTAGCCCTTACGCAAATTCTAGTTTCTTTATCTCAACTCTTTCGTAAAAAGTATCCTAATGCACTATAATCATTAGGTGGCGACTCTTCAATTCCCAAACCCAATTCTCGAAATGGAATTGAGTTGTCCTCCAAAATGTCGTATACCCAATTTCGAACAACGACACGTACTTGTCGCTTTAAGAAAAAAGGGGTGTCGACAGCATGGCGAATCTGCTGGGGACTCTTTAAGTTTTTACCATTGCATGATGCATGCGACTTTATCTAATTAATTTCTTTCATTTACTGCATTTTATTCTTCCACCGTGAAACTGACTTGGCTCTTCATGTCTTTTCTTTTCTTCAACCGCTTTCTTTTACCGCTTATTTCAATACTGTTGTAATTACGAGCAATTATTGTAATCATTATCATATGAACGTGGAAATACATGTCAGTATGTTTCATTCTTGTAAATTTCATCTTCAACATCATATTCCAATCGTGCCAAACAAATACCATAGCAACGCTTATAATGACTGGTTTCGCTCTTTCGATATTATCACCCCCTAAATTTAATAACGATACATTTACGATAAAACCATTCGATCAGTGATGCATTCGTCGGTTCCATGCCTTTCCCTCTTGAGTTGTCTGCTCAAAGGTACTGGTCTAATACCCCAAATAGAAACCTTACTCTGTATAAGTATACATGCATCATGGTCAAAACTAGTCGAGTCAACCATGTTGTCCACATAATAACATATTAAAATAGCCTAGTCCAATGTCTATCGGGTTTCCCTGAAACCCAAACAGACACCGATGTGTTCAGTGCATTTATTTGGAGAACTAAATGCTTCATATGCTAATTATTGGTTTAAATAGTCGAGTCTGACAGGGTAAGGGCCTTACACTCTATTTTTCAAAAAATGAGGCACGAAGTCCCCAGATTATGCATGGTAATCAACATTCATCCAAGGCTGCTAAATTGGTGGAAAGACCTTCACTCCATTGATCAGACACTCATCCGCATATACTTAGGGAATTTGCCTTCTCTTCTAGAGATCCAGCCTGACAACAAAATCATAGAGGATGCGACACTATTCTAGGATAGTGGCAGGGGTTTCCTTAAGATGATGGGATTGAAGAAAAATCCAGACGTAACCTGTTTGAAAGACTCTTACATCCCATTCAACTCTCTGTACGAGAGGTACGGCCATAGCAAGTCATACCAAACTTACTCTAATGAATTCACCCTTACTTCATTAGGGCATATCAACAGAAGGGTCTTCGTCTTCATGTAACTTCCTGGGGACTATAGTGTTCCCTATGAAGAAGGCTAGGATCCATACTAGACTGGCCATGGTAACCAAAACTGTGATGGAAGGAATTGGCGGCCAGCCTGTCAGAATAGTGCCTATGATCGTTGCTGAAATATACCGAGCCCTGGACAATTATCAACAAAAGGCCAACCATTTTGAGGGTTGCAACTTATTACTTTAGCTCTGGCTCGTAGAGAACCTCCAGAAAGGTGAATACCGGTAAGAGATCCTATGCAAAGATAGGGATGATCGCATCGCCTTCAACCAGCCAATGCGTATGAATTATATGCCTAACATGTTTGCTCAGCCAGAGGACGTTTGAGGATGGGAAGAATTGTTTGAGAATCTGAAAGAAGACCAGGTACAGTGGATTTTTGAGTGATTCTCTACGGAACCATTCATTGTTCGACCCCCAGACGTCGTTTCTCATACTCATTGGTCTGAAAGGAGCTCCCTCCGAGCCATGAGGCAGGCTGGAAGAAAGAAAATCATAGTAGAGGTTAACAAAATGAGACTTTAGAGCTGACTTCCAGGACGATGATAGCCCTCACAAGTGTCAAGCTCAGCACGCGTGGCACTGCAAAATAATTTTGGGTAAGGATTCTACTGAGCCAGAGAGGTATCATGCCGGTAGTGCACCATACTATTTAGGTTGGTTGGAAGATAATCACAATGGTGCGGGTCAGCCCGGGTTCATTATAGGTCACATGGTCATCGATGAGAAAGCTGAAGCACGTTTAAGTACAATCAATAGCACAAGAGAATTCAGGAATGTTCAAGCGAGCACCGGTAAATAGAAGAAGCCCATTAGAAGTTGATCGAAGAGTGGAAATATATGACTGTCAGCGCCAACAAGCGACTAGGGTATTTGGAGCGGGATCTCGTGGAGCTGGAAGGAATGTTCATCAAGTGGATTGAAGACTGTCAAAATGCTGAAGGAAATGCAGACGGGCATCTAGCCTAAGCTTATCTGCTGCTGGGACTACGCGAGCTGGTAAAACTGGTTGAGGGAGTGAAAAAAATTCCGAATCTGGGGAAGGTCTTTCTGGGACCAAGTAGTTAGGAGTCCCTTATTTTGCATTAGTAATGTAATAAGGCTAATGGCCATTAGTGACATTTTACTCTCCGTCATTTAGTGTTGTTTTCGATTCGTCTTATTTTTATCAATAAAATGAGGCATTTAGCGTAATTAGTTCTCCAAAACTATTTGTCACTAGGCCTACCTGGGGCACAACGAGGCACCCAAATTAGGACACGATTTATATTCTTGAACAATGTGTTTAATTATTGCAACATTTTTTTCATAATTCGCACTAAATTATTACCTTTTTGTTTTATTTTATTTTTTTATTCCCCTCTGCGAGAAGAACTGGATCAGGTTCAGAACTTGGCCAACTTGTCATTCTCTCTCACCGCTCCTGATATAACCTTTCCCAACACCCAATATCCCGCACCTCCACCGAACATTCCATAACCACCAAAGCAGCCCCACTACACTCAACAAATCTCAAATGCACCAGAGTCTGATGACAAAGACTCTTTTATCAGAAACTTGGTCGCGGAACTCAAAACATTGACCAGCAGAGTCCAGGGTATCGAAGGAAGCAAAGGTATTGAATGGCTAAACTATGAAGACCTCTGCATTATGCCAGATGTTGAACTTCTGCAGGGGTAAAAACCTCCCAACTACAAAATGTTTGATGGCGCGGGAGATCCTAGGTTCCATTTGAGGACATATTGCGACAAACTGGTTGGAGTTGGAAAAGATTAGAAGATCCCTATGAAGCTCTTTATGAGGAGCTTGAAAAGGGATGCTTTATCCTGATACATCAGCAAGGACCCTAAGAAGTGGACAAGTTGGATAGGCATGGCATCAGATTTCATAGATAGGTTTCAATTCAATACAGAGAATGCATTGGATGTATTCTACATCCATAATTTGAAGAAGAAACCTACCGAGACATTCCGCGAGTATGCTACTCGTTAGATATCAGAGGCAACTAAGGTCAGGTCGGCCTTAGAAGAGGAGCAGATGAACTGATTCTTTGTCCGGCTCAGGATCCACAATATTACGAGAGGTTGATGTTGATCGAGGGCCAGAAATTATCCGATATCATCAGTCTGGGGGAAATAATTGATGAAGGAATTAAGAATGGAATGGTCACTAATCTTGAAGCATAATAGGCCACTAACAAGGCTTTACAGTCTGGTGGCACGTCGAAGAAGAAGGATGTGAGTACCATGATGGTCGCACAGGGAGCTAAATCACCACTGAAATACCACACTTACCCATCACCTCCACTAACATATCAGCCTATCCTAGATTACCAAGCACCCACACCCTCTTTCCAAAATCCACCGCCCGTTTACCAATCATCTCCATCTCCCACATATTAGCCTGCTTCACCCAGATACTCTAAACATGCACCTGTTGGATCAAGTTCATGTCATACTGTCTTAATATACTAAAGGCCTCTTCCAGGTGGCCGATGTGGTCTTTTTTCTTTTTTGATTTGAACAATATGTCGTTGTTGTACACTTCTATTATTTTCTCGAGTTGATCCTTGAATATCTTGGTGACGAACCTTTGATACGTTTCCCCACATTCTTCGACCCGAATGGCATGACTCTGTAACGATACGTTCCCTGATGGGTGATGAAAGTAGTCTTTTCCTGGTTCTCCTCCTCCATGAGGATATGGTTGTAACCTGAGTAGGTGTCAAAGAAGCGTAACAATTTGTGCCCTGCTGTTACGTCGATGAGCTAATCGATATAAGGCAATGAAAAGAGTCTTTCAGTCAGGCCTTATTTATGTCTGTGAAATCCACGCATATCCGCCACTTCCCATTTTTCTTTTTCACTATGACCACATTGGCAACCCATTGGGGGTATTTTGATTCCTAGATGGAACCGTTAGTGGGTAGGTTGTCCATCTCATCACTGATGGCCTTGTTGATTGAGGTGTTGAATTTTCTTCTTACTTGTCGCACTAAGGGTAGAGTGGATCGACATTCAATTGTGTGTGGGAGCGTCTTTCGCGATACCCGACATATATGTATGCGAGAAGGCAAATAATTCGGCATTGTCAAATAAAGATTTATGAAATTTACCTAGTTCTAAGAGTTTATGACCGATGTATGCCTATTTGCTGTTATCACTATTGTCCAGTTGGACGATATCAAGGTCTTCTACCGTTGACCGTGCGACTTCCATGATGTCGGGGTCCCTGATGACGTCTGTTTGTGCATCGAGTTCGGTCCCCGACTTTGGTAATTGCTACGATTCTGAGTCTGTTCGCTTTAGCTATTGAGTGTATGTGCAATCATGAGCAATATGATAGCATTCTTGGGCAGTGCATTGTTCACCTCAAATGCTGAATATCCCTTATGAAGTAGGGAACTTGATCACTTGATACAGGCTTGACTGGATAACCTTCATGACATGTATCCATGGCCGCCCTATGATGGCATTGTAAGCTGTGTCCTGGTTCATGACATGGAACATTGTTTCAAGGGTGACGGCCCCAGCCAAAACGGGTTGCATTATCTCCCCTGATGTTCACCAATTGCATGGTTAAAACCTGTTTGTGTTATGCAACGTTGTACTATCTTGTCTTCAAGTCTCATTAGTGTGAGAACTCGAGGGTGGAAAGTACACGCACCGCTTCCGTCATCTACTATTATTCTTTTCACATCAGTATCTAAAATACATAAGTTAATAATAGGGGCACTGAAATGAAGGAAATTCAAACCGTCGGTATCTCACTTATCGAAGATGATACTGTCTCCGAGTCATACTGTTTGTATGTTGTGGTGAACTTCACGTGGTTGATCGGTGCTTCATCGCCTCCTGTGATGATCACGTCCGCGGGCGAAGGTGGCTCGTTCACAGTCGCTCATCAGCTCCCTCAGGTGCCCTTTGTTCAGCATGTTTACTACCTCTTACCGTAAGGCTATACAGTCCTCGATTTTGTGACCCCGATCCTGGTGAAATTCACAGAGGATCTTCAACTTTCCGATATTTGGGTCAGACTTCATTTTTTGTGGCCACTTCATATTTGTGTCAAGCTTCTCTAATGCGTACACTATTTCTGAAGGGCAAACATAAAAGTTGTGAGTAGATATGAGTGGAGGCATACCTCTTTCATTTCGTTGAGTCCCTGTATGTGGCTTGGACGCCCTTTCCGTATGTCGAGGAGATGGTAGGATGGCTATTCTGACATAGGGTTGATGCCTTTCTTGATTGGGGCGGGGACCTAAATAATCTCTTCGACCGTCGTTATGATGATCTTTTCTCGACTCAGTTTGGACTGATGTTAACAGTTGGGTTAGACCATTAAGGTCATCCTCGTATTCTCTCACCTTGGTGCAGTAGCCATTGTGGATTTCTTCCCAAATGGTGTGAGGGTATTTCATGAGCCTGCTCAATAACTTTCTGGTTGCTCTCAGCCCGTTCCTTTTCAACCCGTTTTGGAAAGGTACCACCGATGTCCCTTCTAATACTTTTGGTAAGCTCATTATTACTCTGTTAAACTAGGCGAGGAAGTCCTTGAGTCCCTCGCTAGGTGATTGCCTAACGTCGAATATATCATTGACCTTGGCCTCCGCCTTTTTAGCCCCGGCATGGGTGGTAACGAACTTGTCAACCTTTTCCTTTAAATTTTTTATTGACTATGCCAATAATTGTGAATACCAGGCTAAGGCTCCCCATATGGTTTCACGAACTTTTCAATAACACTGATGGTACTTGCTCCTTCGAAAAGTCATTGCCTTTCACCGATGTTACATAATGAATGATGTGCTCTTCAGGTTCTGTAACTACAGTAGCATTTCTAAGGTTTTGGGTATGGCACATGGAGCCTTATCCTCAATGTATGGTGGTTCCACGAATCGGCCAACATCCCTTTTTGGTAGCAGCTTTGGGAGCCTGGTATCTTATCGACCCTTTCTTGATGTTCCCTCATCTGGTTGTGGAGTGCTTTTTCTCATTTTTTCATTTCTTCCATTTTCTTTAGAATGGCTACAAGTGCATCATTACTTTCATCAGCAGTGGTGTAAGTATTACCTATCTGGGGGGCGGGCTGTTCGCAGGTGGTTGTTGTGGTATCTGCTTGCGCGGTGTTTCTATTCTCCCTTTGAACGGGTTTGTCAAGTATGTTGTTTAAAGTACCTGTCAGCACTCTTCCAGTATTCATTTTTACTGCTGGTGGTGCTTCCTCAGCTGTAGACATGGAACCTCCCCTCTTGCGTGAAGCAATTACACTTTCATGAGGGGGAGGTGAATCACTCCACCTAGGTGTAGTGCTAGGCATCACATTCTCATTGTCTTCCATATCATCTTCGTTGATGGTGTTCAAAATGTTGTTAGTGACACCTCATGTTGCTTTCTGTCTTGCATATCCTTTTTCCTGCCGTCGTTAGTTTGTGCAAATGAAGATGAGATGACTGTCCTTTTTATGATCTAGAAGGAACTAAAATTTCAACTAAAACCTTCCCACAGAAGGCACCAAATTGTCTAACCAAAAAAATGTTGATCCTTTTATTAAACCAATTAATGATCAAGTAAAGGGTGAATCTTAGTTACGTTTAATAAACTCTAGATCAAGTTCAGTAAGGTATTTGTAGGATGAATAATGTCTGGGAATATTAAATAGCAGATTTAATACTCCACGATAAGCAATGAATATGGTAATATGAATATGCAAATAATAAGGATAATGACAATAAATGTAATAAGAAAGGATCTACCACTCAATTTTGTATGATTGGGATGTTCCTTTCTTTTGTCAGTGACGTGGAAAGATGAGAAGTGAAGATGGATATAGAATCTTTGGATCTTGTAAACAAAGATGGAATAACCTGTGCTTGAATAATGTACTCGGTGAGTAAAACAAATTTTATATGTTCTTTCTTAGTCAATGTTTACAATGTACTCTTATCAAAAAGTGAAGATCTCCCCGTTATAACTCCAGTTGGTCATCCTCGGCAACGACCCTTCTGAAGACGACCCATCGTCACAATGACGTGGTCGATCCCATCCTTCACATGACTTATCTACAATTGCATGTATAAGTCCAAATTTGGTAACCACAATAACGTATTAGCAAGACAAAGGGTGAGGTCGACCATGATACAACGACTGAAGGTCGTCTTCATGAAGGTCGACGCCCGAAGCGGGCAGCCGAGATAGAATAGTAATGGTAACTTAGGTTAGGAATAGACTTCGAATATTCTTTATGCTATACTTTTTAAGGTTTTTCGGGGAATGTACCTTATAAATAGGAAGAGACAGGAAATAAAAATGGGATCTGCCTTTTTGTGAACTAATAGATATTATAAAGATTGAGAGAAAAATATACGAAAGTTTTGTCTCCTTTAATTATTCAAGCACATGTTATTCAAACCCTTATCGTTAAATCTAAAGATCTCATACATATTCTGACTTATTGATTTTCCATGTCGCTGTCATAAGAAAAATAACATCCCAATCATTAAATCATTGGGTTTATTGTTCCCTTTCCATTACGTTCTTGTCATTTCTTACATTTATAATACATTTATGATTTTACATATTTTGTCAGTCATAGCATATTAAGTTCACTATTTAATGTTCATAAGCTCTACTAGTTGTACACGAGTTTTATTTTAATTGGCCTAGGGTTTATTAAGTTCAACTAAGATTTACCCTATTGATTTATTATTAATTGGTTTAGCATTTTTTTGTTCAAACAATTTGGCGCCGTCTGTGGGGAGGTTCTAGTTGAAATTATAGTTCCTTCTAGATCATAAAAAGACAGTTGTCTTTTCTTCGTTTGCACAAACTAACGATGGCGGGAAAAGGAGATGTGAGGTTGAAAGCGATAGCATGTGTCACTATCAATATCTTGAACACCATCAATGAAGATGGCAGGGAAGATAACGAGAACGGGATGCCAAATGTTATGCCCAGGCGGAGTGCTTCACCTACCCCTCGCGAAAGCGTAACAGCTTCACGTGAAAGGAGAGCCTCCACGTCAACAGTTCAGGAAGCACCACCAACGGTAAAAAAAACTACTGGAAGAGTGGCTGACAAGCACTCTAAACAACATACTCCACAAACCCCTCCAAAGGGAGAACAGAAACACCGCACAAGTAGATATCAAAACAACCACTGGCGAACAGTCCGTCCCCCAAACAGGTAACACTTACACCACTATTGATGTAGGTAATGATGTAATCACAACCATTCTAAAGAAAATGGAAGATATGGAAAATAAAAACAAAGGCACTCGATGATCAGATGAAGGAGCATCAAGAAAGGGTTGATAAGATACCGTGCGCCCCAAAATTGCTACCGAAACGAGACGTTGGTTGATTCATCAAACAATCGTAGAGAGAGGAAGAAACTCCCCATGCCATTCCCAAAACCTCCAAAATGCCATTGTAGCTGAAGATATACAATCGCACTATAGACCCAGAAAATCATATCGTACACTACACCACAGTGGTAAAGGGCAACGATCTTTCGAAGGAGTGAGTACCATCAGTGCTACTGAAAAAGTTCGACAAAACCCTAATAGGGCTAGCCCTAACCTAGTATTCGCACTTGTCGGCACGGATAATAGCAACGTTTGAGCAAATGGCTGACAAGTTTGTGACCTCTCATGCAGGGGCTAAAAAGGCAAAAGCCATGGTGAATGACATATTCACCTTTAGGTAGTTGCCTGGTGAGGGACTCAGGGACTTCCTCACCCGGTTTAACAGGGTGAGAATGAGCCGACAAAATATATCAGAAGGGATGGTTGTAACATCCTTCTATAATGGGTTGAGAAGGAATGGGTCGAGAGCAACCAGAAAACTTTCAATCAGGCTCATGAAATACCCTCCCACCACTTGGGAAGAAATCCAACATGCCCATTGTGCCGAGATGAGAGACGGCGAGGACGACCTCAATGGTCCGACACAACGACTGATGTCAGTTCAAGTAAAATCAATGAAAGATCAACGTAATGACGGTCGAAGGTTTCACTTAGGCTCCCGTCTTAGCCAAGAAAGACATAAGCCCTATATCAGAACAACCATCCCACCACCTCCTTGGCACACGAAAGGGCCGCCCAGGCTACATCCAGGGACTCAACTAAATGAAAGAGGTATGCCTCCACTCTTATCTACTCATAATTTTTGTCTTTCCCCTTCAAAAATGTGGACGCAATAGAGAAGATCGACACGAAGGTGAAATGGCAACAACAGATGAAGTACGACCCAAATACTCGAAAGTCTAACGTCTTCTATGAATTTCACCAGGAGCGGGGTCAGAAAACTGAGGACTTCATTGGGATGCTGCAAGCGGTAATGAGAATTTTAAGCTGACGACACATGAGGGAATTGATTAGTGATCATGGATAAGCCAACTTTGTCCGCGAACTCGAACAACACCAGGGACCTCTAAGGCCACCCTCTCCCACTCGCACCATCCAAATGATTCTTGGTGAAGGCGATGAAGCAACAATCAACCATGTGAAGTTCACCACTATGCATAAAATAAAATGGTTGATCACCCACGAACGGTACATCGGCCTCGAAGGCAGTATCATCTTCGATAAGTCGGCTATTGACGGTTTGACTTTCCCTCATTTTGATGCTCTTGTTATTACTTTATGTATATTAGACACTTATGGAAGAAGCATAATGATAGATGACCGAAGCGTCTCGTGTATCATCCATCCTCGATTTCTCGCGCAAATGAGACTCAAGGACAAGATAATACCGTATTGCATAACACTAATAGATTTTAAAAATGCAATTGAGTGAACCTCTGAGGAGATAACGGTACCCGTTCTAGCCAGGGGTGTCACCCTGGAAATAACATTCCATGTCATAAACCAAGAAACATCTTACAATTCCATCATATGGTGGCCATAGATACACGCCATGAGGTCCATCCCATTAAGCCTCTATCAGGTAATCAAGTTCATTACTCTATGTGGAATATTCACTATTCGGCGTGAACAAACATCACACAAGAATGCAACCGTATCACCCAGGATTGCACGTACACCCAACAGGTGAATGAACGGGTGCAGAGGCATTGCAATGGCCACAGTCGGGGACCGAACTCGACGTACAAATAGGCGTACGCAAGGACCCCCATATCATGAAAGCGGCTGATTAAATGGTAGAAGATCTTGATTACATTCAACTGAACAACATTGAAAGTAGCAAAAAGGCTTACATTGGACATAAGTCTCATAACAAGGTAAATTTCACAACTTTTTAATTGACAATGCCGATATGTTTGCTTTCTCCCATACAGATATGTTGGATATCCCGGAAGATGTGCCGATGCATAAGTTGAACGTCGACCCACTCTATCTGCCAGTACAGAAAATAAGAAGGAAATTCAATGCCACAATCAATGAGGTCGTAAGTGAAAAAGTGGATAAGCTCCTCGCCAACGATTCCATCCGAGAATCAAAATACCCCCAATGCGTCGCCAATATGGTCATGGTAAACAAGAAAAATGGGAAATGGTAGATGGTAGATGTGCGTAGATTTCACATGCCTAAACAAGGCATGCCCAAAAGACTCCTTTCCGTTGCGACACATCGACCATCTCATCAACGCAACAGGAGGACACGAGTTGCTAAGCTTCTTAGACGCCTACTCGGGTTTTAACCAAATCCTCATGGAGGAAGTAGACCAAAAGAAAACTACTTTTATCACTCATTAGGGAACATAATGCTACAGAGCCATCCCGTTTTGGTTGAAAAATGTGGGGCAACATACCAAAGGTTGGTCACAAAGATGTTCAAAGATCAACTCGGCAAAGTAATGGAAGTTTTAAATTGACGGCATGTTGGTTAAATCAAAAACGAAAAGAAAACCACATCGATCACCTGAAAGAAGCATTCGATATACTGAGGCGGTGCATCATGAAACTAAACTCCAAAAAATGCTCCTTCAGTGTGACCTCGAGAAAATTCTCATTTTCTTAATATCACAAAGAGACATCGAGGTCAATCCAGATCAAATCAAAGCCATTGAAGGGATACTTGAGGTGTTGACTGGCAAGAAACATGTGCAAAAATTGACAGGCCGTGTAGCCACCCTGTCAATATTCATCTCGCGGTCATCCAAAAAATGCCATAAATTCTTCAACATACTGAATAAAAGATGACGGGCTTTAGTGGAACTCAGAATGCATTGATGCCTTCAGAGAACTAAAAGAGTATCTGTCCTCGCCCCCACTACTTGCCAAAGCAGAGCCCGACAAATGCCTCCTAGTAGATTTGGCCATCACAGAAGTCGTGGTAAGTGCGGTGTTGGTCCGTGAGCAATCCCCGCTTTGCAAAGTTTGCTTTAGCATTGGCTATGGCTTCACAATAGCTTAGACCCTATTTTTAAAGCCACCCCATATCAGTGGTGACGACCTTCCCTCTACGGAGCATCCTAGATAAACCTGAATTATCGAGAAGACTGGCCAAGTGGGCCATAGAACTGTGTGAGCATTATATAACATATCAACCACGAACAACAATAAAATCACAGGTACTCGTGGACTTCATCGCCAATTTCAGTGCCAAAATAGTGCCCGGGGTCAAGCAGGAACCTTCTCATACTTCCCTGGGCAACCCGACTTTTGGGTCCTTTACACCGACGGCCATCCTATGAGTTAGGATCTAGACTGGGACTTGTGTTCGAGGTCCCAATAGGAGAAGTTATTCACCAATCCATACAGTGCCCCAATATAACTAACAATGAGGCCCAGTATGAGGCCATAACTACAGGGTTAAAGCTAGCTCTCAAATATGGAGCATGACGAGTCATACTCAGATGCGACTCATAATGCATTGTCAACCAAGTTTCAAGGACTTTCCAAATGAAAAAACAAATGCTACAAAAATACTAGGTCACAAACTATTGCCAATATTTGATAAATGCCGACTCAACCACATACCCCGAGCTCAAAACATTGAGGCGGATGGCCTCGCCAAACTAGCAGCAGCCACTAAATATATCACTAAAGAAAATGTGGTCACCCTCCTCCACTCGTCAATAGACCAACTCGAGGTACATTCCATAAATTTGACTTGGGACTGGCGTAACCGCATCGTGACATATTAGTATGAGGGAGTACTCCCACAAGACAAAAAGTAAGCTAAAAAGCTTCGAATGTAGGTGGCCAGGTATAGCTTCATAAATCACGACCTGTACAAGAGAACTCTTGGGGGACCCTTGGCAAAAAACCTAGGGATCAATCAAATAAGATGTGTACTCGAGGATGAAAACAAGGGTCACTGTGCTGCCAATACAAGCAATCGAGCCCTCATCAGACGCCTCATTCGGGCGGGATATTACTTGCCCACTATGAAAAAGTAAGATGTAGATTATGTAAAATGATGCAAATAGTGATACATGAAGAGAGTGAACTCCTCCACTCTATCACTTCGTCATGGCCATTCATCAAATGGGGAATGGAAATGGTCGGACCCCTCCCAGCGAGGCGAGGTAAGACACGTTTTCTATTAGTTTTAACTGAATACTTTTTCCAAATGGATGGAAGCATGTGCGTTATCCCAAATATGCGAACACGAAGTCATCACATTCATATGGAGGGACATCACATACCGCTTCGGATCCCCAAAGAAATCAGCTGCGATAATGGGCCCCATTTCACCAGGAAAAAGAGGATCGAGTTCTTAAAAAAATGGCACATCAAGTGAATACTCTCCATGCCATATTATCCCGATGACAATGGTCAAGCCGAATCCTCCAACAAAACAATATTGAACATCTTAAAGAAGAAGCTTGAGGACGCCAAAGGGCAGTGGCTGGAGTTGCTACCAGATGTACTATAGGCCTACTGCACCACGACAAAAAACGAGCACAGAAAAAATTCCACATTCATTAATCTACGAGGCTGAAACCATGATACATGTCGAGGTAGGAGAGCCTAGCCTGAGATATTCCAATGAAAGCAGACCAAACAACGACGAGAATATAAAACAAGACCTTGAGAGGTAGAAGAACGAAGAGACATGGCTTATGTAAGGTTGGCAGCCCATAAACAACAAGCAGAAATGTACTACAATAAGAAGGCCAAAATACGACCACTCAAAGTCGGATACTATGTTCTCAAGGCCAAAACACAAGTGACCAAAGACCCGAAAGAAGGGAATCTAGGAACCAAATTGGGACGGGCCGTACAAAATCACAATGGCAACAAGCAAAGGACAATTCCAACTAGAAAAAATGGAAGGGAAACTACTACAAAACAACTAGAATGTCGCCAACCTCAAATACTTCAGCTTCTAAAATAGGACACCCCTCAAGTCGTACTCTTTTTCCCTCACCCAAGTTTTGTCCCAATTGGGTTTTCTCGGGGAGGTTTTTGATAAGGCGATAAGGAGGACGTCTCGAAGTCAAAGTACAATTTATCACCCCGCCTGCCGATCACCTCTCCAGGCTAAACGATGGAGGGACTAGATGCATAGAAACTTCTCCAATATATGTATGAAACAGACATGTATAGTACTCCAGTGAATAGAATAAAGCAGCATTTTGTACTCCACCAAGATACTCTCCAATGAGTGAAAGAAAGCAACATTTTACTCTCTATTATTTCTTGAATCTAATATTCGACCTCGCTCAAATCGCAATGGGTTAACAATCGACATTAACTCAAATAATACCGCTACGGCCAAAGGCCATCGCCAAGAGGAAAAAATTGACGTCGCTCGAATTGCTTAACGTTTGACCTCACTCGAATCACAACGGGTTAACATTTCGACCTTAACTCGAAATAACACCCCCACGTCAAAGGCTATCACCAAAACAAAAAATTTTACCTCGCTCGAATATTAACGCTCGACCTCGCTCGAATCACAAGGGTTAACATTTCGACCTTAACTTGAAATAACACCCCTACAGCCAAAGGTCATCGCCAAAAGAAAAAAATCGACCTCGCTCGAATCACTTAACGTTCGACCTCGCTTGCCTCACAACAGGTTAACATATCGACCTTAACTTGAAATAATACCCCTACGACCAAAGGCCATCGCCAAAAGAAAAAGTTCGACCTAGCTCGAATTACTTTACGTTCGACCTCACTCGAATCACAACGGGTTAACATTTCGACCATAAATCGAAATAACACCCCAGAAGCCAGAAGCCAGAAGCCAAGAGAAAAATTCGACCTCGCTCGAATTACTTAAAATTCGACCTCGCTCGAATTAATTGTCATTAGAACTTGCTTGTGTTACTAAGGTCTACGATCGACGACGCCAAAAACATTACACACAAGCGACCGAAAATCTAGGAACCCCGTCACAACAAATAAAATAACAACTCGGAGGTACATAGCAAAACGTTAATCATTCCATTACAACTATTATATTACAAAAACGTTTTACAAAAGGCTCAAAGATGCCACCACAAAAATAGAAAGGAAAAATAAAATAAATACAACGACCCTACGCCGCGTCGTCCCCTGCAACATACTCCTTGTTATACTAAGATTCGAGCTAGCCTATCCTTATCATCATCGATATCGTCCCCTTCAAGCGTAAGAAGATCATAACCACATGCTTCACGACTGCATGTGCTTTTACATGAACCGCCTCAAGTTTTTCCTCAGAAACCTTCCCATTAGCCTTCCGATACTTATACACATCAAGTTGAGCCTCGACATGAACCCACATCTCATACAACTCTCGTGGCATGATGGGAACAATAGAAGTATGAGACGTGGATGGCTGTGACTGCTGTCGCTCTTCCTCTACCTTCAAATCAACAACCTGTTCATTCAATCCGGACGACTTCGCCTATTCATCTTGGATCCTCTCTATCCCCTCTGGTAGTTGATGACGCGAAACCTTTAGTAGTCCGCGCTGGTTCCCCACCTTGGTATATCCCCTCGACCCTGCGGGAACTCCTTACTGTGATTGCATCCGCCTTAAAATGGCTTCTGCGTCCAACATATGTGAGAACTTCTCTCTCGAAGCAACGACCTTCTTCTTTTCAATATTGGTGGCGATGGCTTCTCCATGCTCCAGCCACCTCCTCTTCCTGGACAATGACTCCTTCCCGTTAGAGGACTCATCTACAAGGTGATAGACAGTCTAGGAAGAGATCTCATCTCGTACAGTGGCATCCCTAGGAGGGAGTCTCTTTTTGATAGAGCTTGAGCACGACCCCTACAGGCAGACTCAGCCAAGGTAAATTGCATCCCTGACGATGCAATGGCCTGGAAAAATGTCGACACTGAAGCCTTCTTCTTAGCAGCCCGTCAAACTGTCAACACAAAGAGGTTATATTAATAAATGACAGCAAGCATCTGAATATGAAAAAACAATAACACTTACCAGATGGAACATTCGATCCAAAGCATTTATAGAAAACCACCAATCTCAGATCCCCACCATGTGAGGTAGTATGCTAGCCACCCAGTCCTCAATACCGATGATGGGGAAGGATGCATGCCTCTCAGCTACATAGAAAAATTACAGAGAAATAAAGATCATGAAGGATGAAATAAAACAACAAACTTATTTCATCAACACTATTATGATTCCACTGCTCAGGAAACCCAGCAGGGTCCGACACGAAGTGCCCCGTTTTAATAAAAACGTACAGGTACCAAAATTTCCGGCTCGCCCTGTCATCTATTCTAACTATAAGCTCCCTGGTCCGTGAAGCCGCAAGTGTATCATGTTGCCTATATAAAAGCTTGGCGAGAACAAATGAAACAAGTTGCGGATGTCGACCTCACAACCAGCTACCTCTTCGTACTTTGTCAGCATCAAAAAGGCTTTATACAAATATGGAGACAGATGTGCTGGGAAGACATCGTAAAACTGACAGTACTCTTTTGCCAGTGGAAGAAGAGGGAGAGTATAACCAATTACAAAAGTTTTAACATATATAGCATAGTACCCAGGCTATGTACCTTCACGATTTCGCTTCTGGGTAAACCATCTCAACATGTGAAGGAATACAGTATGTGGACCTAAGTTCATCTATATTTGACTTCCCAATTACAGAGATCACCGACACGGGAGAAGGAGCGATCTCCTTATGGAAATCACTTCTGGATGAGGTGTTTCAAGGAAGTATTTCTTCTACGGTAGGAAAACTCTCACCCTCCTCAGCCACAAAATCCTCACCACCGGTAGGAGGGGCTACCGACAACGGAGTGGCGTCAGTAACTTCGTCTATTATGAAAAGGGTTTGGGACATCTCGACAGCAAAAGAGGTTCTATTAAGCCTAAATAGAGAGGAGACGACAATAACAGGAAGACGAGAAATGAAATCATAGAACCCAAGCTGGTAATATGAACTAGTAAAGAAGATCAAAAAAAGCTAATGTACATACTGTCACGACCCAAACCGATGGGCCGCGACGGGCACCCAGTACCCTGCTCAACTGAGTACCAACATAACATATTTTTTCATGTCATACTATCATAGATAATAAAATTGGAGTAAAGCATGAGGGAATACAAACTTATACATATGAAGTATGGGCCTATAAGACAAAAATAACCACTCGTGTACAGAACCTAGGACGACAAGGCCATACAATCTTTTACGTGCATGACATCTATCTACAAGCCTCTAAGAATATAAATATTTCATAAAGATCGTGACAGAGTCCCACAAATACACGTCTAAATCATACTAACCTGACAATCAACTCCAAAGTAAATGGAGTGCACCGACATCTTCCACTGAGCTGAAAGCCTACTTGGAGGATTCTCGACCTGTATATCGGGACCTGCAGGCATGAAACACAGTGTCCCCAGGAAAAGGGAAATCAATACGAATAATGTACTGAGTATGTATGGCACCTAAATAAGTACATAGCAGACCTGGATGAAATACAGAGTAAATAACTAAACCTAAAAGTTTAGATAACTCTGTAAATTATGAAATACTTATAGTGTCATGCATATACATATGAATGTCATGTCGTGCATAGGTACACGATTCATATGATCATCAATCCTCTGAGGTATCTCATCATATCATCTCATCCACTATGGCAAAATCATCAACGTATACCAGCCGATCAGGTGGTGGTGTGTGTATAACGCTATAACCTTTCTCATATTCCATATACATAGATATACATACATATACATGCGTATATAATGCCATCTGATCATGTGTCAATGTACATGAATGTAGTGCATGAAACATACGTTAATAAAACCATTATGCCTTTGAATAATATCATAAAGTAATACCTTGTTTTCAACTTACGTATTTTTCTGACACCCATGCACATATGGTAGAATAATATAATACATGGGGAATCAAGAACATATGCATCTCTAATATTTCAATGAATAGAGTCATGTATAGAAATTGTGCATTTGCACATTTTATTTGTGTGGAATGGAACATGCCAAAAGAAAGAAGATATACCCTTAACATACCTAAGTCAATTCTCTTGACAATCACTCTAACATACGTTAAATACGAAGGATTCTCATTTGATTCCTTGAAGATGCTTATGAGATTTTGTTGAATTGTTGAAGATGAAATTCTCACATTATGAATATGAACCTCTTTTTATTAGTTAGGAGATCCTTAATGTTGGAGCTCCATCCGCTGCCTAGAAGTGCAATTCTCTTACAATTGCAAATGGAACATATGTAATTTGATGACTTATATTGAAGTATTAATTAAAGAGGTTGGCCCCACTTTAGCATGACTTGGCCATAAGATATCCTAGTTGTGGCACCAAGCACATGACTGTAAAAGTCATTTTTAGCCAAAGTTTCTTGGCTGCCACATTGCTACACTTAAATTTATCCAAAGTTTCACCTAATTTCCTTCATCTACTTATTAATTCCCCAATAATTCAATAATTAACCAATTACCAATATAATTTAGAATTATCTCAAATTATCATAAGTACTACTCACTTTTAACATACTTTATATACCTTACTGTCATGGTCATGTGGTACCTTATGTGGTACTAGTCCATAAATATCGGCTATTAGCGCTCGACGGTATTTTAATCCCAACATACCAAACATTGACAAAAACTCGGGTTCTTTGACTTGCTTCCCCACTCACCTTCACGGATTTACTCATCTCTTATTTGAAATAGCACAATTATTATAATCTCCAAATGATACTTTTCTTGGACTGATGTCAATACATTATGACAAATTCAACGTACAATACTGCAGAGCACCATATCATCATAAATTAATATTGTGAAGCGTAACATTATCGTAATATAATACTGTAGGACATAATATCATCACAATATAATACTCTGGGATGTAATATTGAGGTAATATTACGGGGCGTAACATTATTCCCTTCTTTCGAACATTCGTCCTCGAATATTCACTGATGCTCTTATCATTTTCATAACTAATAGCTCTTGTTGATACCTTAATACTCCCCGTTCCATATAGGCGGTTGTTCTGTGAATTAATCCAAAGTCTAGGGTATTCCCCACTTTAGCCCTCTTTCGCATACCACGACTTGTGGTCGAAATCTTTCCAATATCGTAACTATTGCTATGACGACCCGGCCGGTCTTCTTTGGAATTTACGACCCCTTTTCCTATTAACTGCTTCCCCTATGTTTATTTCTGCTATTTTGGTTTGCCGAGATGTTCGGTAATAGAATTCAGAGTATTCGGGACACTTAGACACTAAATGAGTGCTTAAGTTTTGGAAAATGGTCCGTAATCAGATAGTATTAAGACGACCTCATAATGGAAATCTTATGGTTAAGTTAGCTCCGTTAGGTGATATTGGGGTGGGGAGCGTGTTCGAAATGTATTTTTGATGTCTGTAGCTCATTTAGGCTAGAAATACCGAAAGTTAGAATTTTGAAGTTTCCGGTCCGATTGTGAAATTTTGATACAAGGATTAGAACGGGATTTTGGAAGTTGTGGTAGCACCTTTATGTTACTTGGGATATGTGTGCAAAATTTCAGATCAATCGGACGTGTTTTGGTTAGGTTTTGAATCGAAAGCGGGTTTTGTTAAGTTTTGAAGTATTTAAGTTCAAATCATTGATTAATTCGAGTATTCGGTGTTGTTTTAGATGTTTTAAGGATTGGTAACAGTTTGAATGATGTTAAGGGATATGATCTTAGGTTTGGTCAAGGTACCGGGGGCCTCAGGTGTGTTTCAGGTGCCCAACAGGAAATTTTTGTGTTGTTAAAAATTGCAGAAAATTACTTCAGACCTGCTGCAGAAACTCCTTCTCTGCGATCCAATCTTTCCCTACGTGATCGCATAGTGTATTTTTCATTGGGTGTGCAGTTTCTCTACACGATCACATTATCCCGTTTGCGGTCGTGGAAGCCATCCTTTCTCCTCTTCGCGATCGCACAGCTCTGATTTTTCCTCTTCAGCGATCGCATGGCTATGGCTGCGATCGCATAGACAATTTTCAGGGCCTTATAATTTATTCTCCGCTATAGAATTCGACTTCCTGCGATCAGAATGAACAAAGTTCCTGAACAGTTATAAAGTTTTCAAAAACGAGGGTTCTTCCATTTTTACGAAAAACTCAAACTAGAGAGCTCGGTTTTGGGATATTGTTCAAGGGTGTTTCAGAGACAACGATTGGATAATGATTCCTTACTCCCTTATGATTATTCCCACTAATCTAATCTCAAATTCAAGATTTAATTTCAGATTCTGAATAAAAATTGGGGTAAAGTTCTTATACCTAACTTTTATGATTTTAAGGGGTATTTGACCTCCGATTTGGGAGATTTTTATATGGTTAGACTCGTGAGAGGACGAGAGTTCTTAGAATGTAAAAAAATCAATTCTGAGACGTTTGCCTGAGGGGAATTTTGGTTATTTCACCTATTTTCGCACCTTAGCTTTAATTTTAACAGTGTAATTAGTTTCTTGTGATGTTATTTACAATATGTAATTGGTTTGAATAGATTTGGGCCACACAGAATCAGATACTCGTGGCAAGGGAATTGTCTCTTAGCGGTTTTCTACCGGTTCGAGGTAACTGGCTTATCTAACTTTGTGTGAGGGACCTCTCCCCTTAGGATATCTTTGTTGTTGTTTAAATGCCTTGTGCGCGAGGTGACTGACGTGTACTTGTGCTAGTTGTTGAAATTCACCCTACGGCTTATTTAGACTGTGTTTTCTTCACATATTAACTATTAAAATGCAAATTTCACTTGTTTTAGCTTTGGGAAAGCATGTTAGTAACTTATTTGCTCAACTTGACTAAATTGTAATATCTGTCTTCCTTGTGAAGTATGCTAGACTTGAGATCTTACCTATTGGCCGCACTTAACTTCTTTCTGTTGAATACTAGTTTGTTGTGGTCTGTTTACTATTGGGACTACGGGACGGAATCCTGGGGGCTTCCCCTGTTTGTACTTTGTTCTGAGATTTGAAAGTGCGGGATACCAAGAGATCCCCAACACAGGATTGAGTAACTGGCGGATACTAAAAAATCCTCAGCGTAGAACTGATTAACTACAGGATAATAAGATATCCTCGGGATACTTAGAGATCCATTGTGTATATGATAATGATACTAGGAGATCCTCAAGATGCTTGGAAATCCCTTGTGTATATATTGAGGATACCGGGAGATCCCCGGGATATCAAGTGATCCCCGATGATAAATAGCCTGTAGTGATCGTTCTTGTATTGCAGATTTGCATTTTTAGCTTGTTCAGTTTTACTTACTGTTTTTGTTAGATACTTGAGCTTTACTGTATTTCCTTATGTCTATTCCTCGTCACTACCTCACCGAGGTTAGGCTTGGCACTTACTGAGTACTGCTGTGGTGTACTCATGCTACTATTTTTCACACTTTTGTTGTGCAGATCCAGGTACATATCAGAAGGAATACCGCCAGTAGCTTCCAGGGAGCATTTCACTTGGAGACTTGAGGTATGCATCTTCCGCGTCTGCAGATCCGAAGAGTCTCCTTCTACTCTACCTTTTAGTTAGCAGTTCCATTTTATGTATTCAGTTGTTATAGACACTTCCAGATGTTCTAGTCGTATGTTATGTTTTTTTTTACTCTTAGCCTGTGTTTCCCGTGGGTTTCTGGGTCTTGGAGGTTGTTATAATATCTTGAGTTGAAGTGTATGTGCCTGGCAGAACTCTATACATTTTCTTATATTATTCAGTATTTGTTTATCATTTTCGTAACGGTTGTCAAATTTCCGCAATGTGTTAGGCTTACCTAGTGGCAAAGATTGGGTGCCGTCATTATAGGTTCATGATGTTGGAAACACGTTCTCAAGGCATTATACTAAACGTGTGTTCATATTTGCAGGTTTTGATGAATGACAAACTGTGCGCAAATTGACATATGACGAGATCCAAGCACAAGCGCAAATTGACATATGACGAGGTCCAAGCACAAGCGCAAAATTGATATATAACGAGATTCAAGCACAAGACAAAGATCGAGATTAAGTTTCATATGAGTCGGTAATTAATTGTGATCCTGATCCGACAACTTAAACTCAAGACTTGGCTTCTTTCGTAATAATATTTTTAACAATTCATGCATATTTAATTTAGAGCTAAATGATTTTAAATAATGCATATTTACTTTAGTCAAAATGATTTTTAAACATGCCTCTAAAATCTGGACTAAGATAATCGATTATGTACTTATGATAATCGATTATGTTTAAGTCAGCTGCTTGACAATAGATTGTGAACTTATGACAATCGATTGTGTTAAGGCAGTGAGCCTCAGATTTTTCAAATCTGCATGACTATCGATTGTGAACCTTATGACAATCGATTGTGATGAGGCAGTGTCCATCAAAGTTTTTCAAAGCTCAAAATAATCGATTGTGAAGCTAATGACAATCGATTGTGAAGAGACAGTGTCCATCAGATTTTTCAAAGTCACAAAATAATCGATTGTGAACATATGACAATCGATTGTGTTGAGGTAGTGTCTTCCAGACTTTTTCAAAGTTATTAGATAATCGATTGTGAACTTACGACAATCGATTTTCAAGAGGCAGTGTCTAAATTGATTTTTCAAGTCTGATATATAATCGATTGTTAACTTAGTATAACCGATTGTATAACTGACCGTTGCCAAAATATTTTCAAATACCGTCAGGTAATCGATTATTGATTTCCTATAATCGATTGTTTTAATTAAAATCTAGAAAGGATTTTTTGAACGTTGCTGAGTAATCGATTATTGATTTGTTATAATCGATTGTTTTAATTAAAATGTGGAAAGGATTTTTTTGAACGTTGCCACTAATCGATTGTTGATCTCAAATAATCGATTGTTTTACGTAAAATCTGGAAATGATTTTTTGAACGTTGCCAGTAATCGATTGTTGATCTCAAATAATCGATTGTTATGCGTAAAATCTGGGATTGATTTTTGGAACGATTGGCAAACAATCGATTGTGGCATTTTGACAATCGATTGTCACTGAGTAAAATCAGCAATTCTTAATTGGCAATTAGGCAACGGTAATACAAAGTTTTTCAACTATAAGTACAGCTTCAATTCAGTCTTTTAACAACAACAACACACAACAACTGATCATACAATTGCTAAAGCTTGCATACTTTATTGCTTATCATTTTAAATTCATTACATAAGCTTTTGAGAGCCAAATTCTTGTCAAAAGTTGTTGCGATCTTGAGCGTATTCTTTTTACTCATATCTACTCTTAAAGGAGTGTCTTGTTTGAGTGCTAAGTGTTTTTGTACACTTGAAGGGAAGTGTTAGTCCCTTGTGTTGTAAGAAGGAACTTGTGTTTCCTTGGTTGAAGTCTTGGAGTGTTGTATCTCCGAGCAAAGGTTGTTGAGGCTTGTGTCCTCAAGTTGTAACGGTTTGTTGAGCACCCGTAAGCTTAACAAGTTAGTGGAAATCTCGAGAGAGTCTCTCGGGGACTGGACTAGCCACGGGTTTTGGTGAACCAGGATATATCGGTGCGTTTGTTCTAATTTATTTACTTATTGCACTTATTTATTTCCTGCAATTTTTAAATTCCGCAAGTTTACGCTAATTTTTATTATAACGCTATTCACTCCCCCCCCCTCTAGCGTTAAGCGTATTATCTAACAATTGGTATCAGAGCCCAAATCTCTGAAGACTTAACCGTTTGAGAGAAACATCCATCGCTTCTACTCGTGATTCTTTTGCAGGAATAGGTGAAGGACAATGCTCCACCCGACCACCAGTGTTCGATGGTACAAATCATACATACTGGAAGGAAAGGATGAGAATATTTGTACAATCAAACAGTTTTCATCTTTGGAAGGTCATAACGAATGGAGAACAAATTCCAACCAAGAAGGTTGAAAATGAATGGGTCCCAAAGTCCGAAGATGAATACGATGCGGATGATATCCGAAAGGTGCAAAATAATGCTAAAGCTATTAATTTATTATATTGTGCTGTAAATGCTGATGATTACAGGAAGATATCTTGTTGCAAAACGGCGAAGCAAATGTGGGTCAAGCTGGAAATTACGTACGAAGGTACGGACCGGGTAAAGGAAGCCAAAATTGATTTCCTAACCCATGCATATGAATTGTTTCACATGAAGGAACGCGAAAAGGTCGATGTGATGTTTGAACAATTTTCAAAAATCGTAAATGATATACATGCTCTTAAGAAGACCTTCACGGATAAGGAACTTGTCCGAAAAATTCTCCGAAGTCTCACTTCGGAATGGCGATCTAAGGCCGACGCGATTCAAGAATCCATTGGCATTTCAAATGTCACCATCGACGCATTAAGAGGTAATCATAAAACTTATAAATCTACTATACTTAACCCTCTTGTTGATGATCAAAGGAAGCAAAGAATCGCTCTCAAGGCAAGCACAAGCCAACCTCAAAATGATGAGGACGGAGACAACGAGTTCGGACTCCTTATCAAGAGATTTCAAAAATTCATGCGAAAAGAGTATGAACGAAAGGGCAAAAAGCAAGGAGATCAAATAAAGAGCTATGATTGTGGAGAAACCGGGCACATTAAATCAAATTGCCCAAATGCTAAAAAGGAGAAGAAACCCTTCAAGAAGCAACGAGCATACATATCTTGGAGAGGCGACTCCGGTGACGAGTCAAGTGAGGAAGAAGAAGACGAAGCTGCAAATCTTTGTCTTATGGCACAAGACGACAACAAAGAAGAGGTATGTCAAATTTCTTCAAAAAATTTCTTTTCCCTTGAAGAAATGCAAAATGCTTTTGATAAGTTGTATAGCGAATTTATTAAAGCTTCAAAAGTTGTTCAGAGTATAAAAGAAAATGCTTCTTTAAAAGAAAAAGATTTTCAAAAACAACTCTCTTTCAAAGAAAAGGAATTGGAAAAACTGATTTTAGAAAATGAGAAGTTGAAAGAGGAAAACAAATTTTTTGGCAAGAGAAGCGCCGACAAGCCCGAGAGTTCTAGAGATTGTACTTCTTGCATGCATCTCAAAAATGAAGTAGAAAGGCTTAAGGGCACCTTAGATAAGTTTAACTCTTCTCATAAAAATTTGAATGAAGTGCTTGTTAATTTGAAGTCGACCAAGCATGGCATAGGTTTTAGAAACGAGCCTAAAGAGAAAGTTGAAGCCAACCCCCAACCACCTAAGGCTCAACCTAGGATAAATAAAACAAATGTTCATCCTAGATACAACAAACCTAGAAATGGTTCTCATCAATCGCAACCTAGAAATAATCATGCTAGAAATAATGCACATTCTAGGCCAAACACTAGAAGGAATTTTGAACCTCTTAGAACACCTACAAATGACTTCCAACCTAGAAACAACTATTCTAGAAATGATGCATATCCTAGAACAAATGGTAGGAGAAATGATTTTCATGATTTGCGCAATAGTTATATTGTCAAGAATAGAGTAAATGAATTTCGTCCGTCCAATTACTATCAACCTAGAAGGATGCATAATCCTAACGTGACTTGTCACTATTGTAGACGAATTGGACATATTGCTCCTGCTTGTTTTACAAGACATAGACATAACACTCAATCACATCACTATGATTTGCCTAACCCCCAAGGACCCAAAATGGCATGGGTACCTAAAACTCATTAATCTGTTTTGTAGGAATGTTTGAAGGGATCAAGTGTACTATGGTACCTTGATAGTGGATGCTCCAAGCACATGACGGGAGACGAATCCAAATTCCTTCGACTAGAACACAAGGAAGGGGGAAGTGTTATTTTTGGTGATAACAACAAAGGAAAGATTATTGGCATCAGATCGGTCGGTAAGGATGAAATTTCTTCCATTAAGCATATATTACTTGTGAAAGGTTTACAACATAATCTCTTGAGCATAAGTCAATTATGTGACAAGGGAAATCTTGTTTTATTAGATTCGGATGAATGCTTAGTTTTTAGACGCAGCGATTTTAAAATTATCCTTCGTGGTTTTAGAATGGACAACATTTATATGGTTGATCTTGCAAATTCTTCACCCGAATATGTGAATTGTTTAATGAGCAAAGAGAATGATTCTTGGTTATGGCATCGTAGAGTAGCTCACATCAACATGCATCTTTTGAACAAATTGGTTTCACAAAATTTAGTTGTTGTTTTTCCAAATTTGAAATTTGAAAATGACTCTACTTGTGATTCTTGTCAAAAAGGGAAGCAAACAAAAGCATCTTTTAAATCGAAAAATATTGTTTCAACTACTAGACCATTGCAATTGCTTCACATGGATTTGTTTGGACCATCTCGCATTGAAAGTCTTGGTAGAAATCGTTATGCTTTTGTTATTGTTGATGATTATTCCAGATTTACTTGGACTTTATTTCTTGCCCATAAAAGTGATGCTTTTCAGAATTTTAAATATTTTCTTAAACGTGTTCAAAACGAAAAAGAAACAACCGTCACTTCAATTAGAAGTGATCATGGGGGAGAGTTTGATCACAATCTCTTTGCAGACTTTTGTGACGAACTCGGTATCGAGCATACCTTTTCCGCTCCACGAACACCACAACAAAATTAGGTGGTGGAAAGGAAAAATAGGTGTCTCGAAGAGATGGCTAGAACCATGCTCGAAGAGGCTAAGATTCCCAAACATTTTTGGGCGGATGCCGTGAGTACCGCATGCTACGTTTTGAATAGAGTAGTCATAAGGCCAATACTCATGAAAACCCCTTATGAACTCTACAAGGGAAGGAAACGAAATATCTCCCATTTTAGAGTATTCGGTTGTAAAGTTTTCATAACAATGGAAAAGACCAATTGGGAAAATTTGATGCCAAATCCGATGAAGGAATTTTTATTAGGTATTCTTCACGTAGCAAAGCATATAGGGTATTTAATAGTAGAACCCAAACTGTGGAGGAATCACCTCATATTGTGTTTTCCGAAAATAATGCTCGCTTGGCGAGAAAGGATTCTTGTTCTGATCTTGCAGGTATTTTAAATAGTTTAAAACACAAAGTACAAGAGAAAACTCCTCAGGAAATTCAAGATGAAATCTTGGAACAATCAACGGAGGAAACGCCACAATTGGAGAAAGAAACGAAAATGCCTAACGAGTGGAGGATAATCAAAGATCACCCTCTCGAACAGGTAATTGGCGACGTCGGAGAAAAGGTAAGTACACGAAACTCCCTTAAGAACACCTTAGGACATACTGCTTTTGTTTCTCAAATTGAACCAACAACCATCTCCGAAGCAATTGGGGATGAATTTTGGACCTTGGCAATGCAAGAGGAGCTTAACCAATTCAAACGGAATGACATTTGGGATTTGGTGCTAAGACCCGAAAATCATACCATAATTGGTACGAAATGGGTTTTTTGAAACAAACTAGATGAAAATGGTGTAATCACTAGAAACAAAGCTAGGCTTGTAGCAAAAGGCTATAATCAAGAAGAGGGTATTGACTATGAAGAAACATATGCTCCCGTAGCTAGATTAGAAGCTATTCGTTTATTGCTTGCTTTTGCCTCTTCTATGAATTTCAATTTATATCAAATGGATGTGAAAAGTGCTTTTCTAAATGGTGTTATTCAAGAAGAAGTTTATGTTGAACAACCCCCCGATTTTGAAGATTTTAAATCTCCCGATCATGTTTTCAGACTCAAAAAGGCTCTTTATGGTTTAAAACAAGCTCCCCAAGCTTGGTATGAAAGATTGAGTAAATTCCTATTGGAAAATGATTTCATTACGGGGAAAGTTGACACCACTCTTTTTGTTAAGCATAAAAACAATGATATTCTATTAGTTCAAATCTATGTGGATGATATTATATTTGGTGCTACTAACAATGTTTTGTGCAAGGAATTTTCCGATTTAATGACAAGCGAATTTGAGATGTCTATGATGGGTGAGTTAAAATTCTTTTTGGGATTACAAGTAAAGCAAATGAAAGAAGGTACGTTCATTTGCCAAGCGAAATATTGCAATGAATTGCTGAAACGATTTGAAATGACCAATGCAAAAGCAATGGCAACCCCCATGAGCACATCCGATCATCTAGACAAAGATGAGAAAGGTAAGGAAGTCGACATAAAAAATTATCGAGGTATGATTGGCTCTCTCCTTTATCTTACTGCTAGTCGTCCGGACATCATGTTTAGCGTGTGCTTATGCGCTCGTTATCAATCGTGTCCGAAGGAGTCTCACCTAACTGCGGTGAAACGAATATTGAAGTATCTTGTTGGTACTGTAAATGTGGGTCTATGGTACCCCAAAGGTTCTTCATGCCAACTTGTTGGCTATTCCGATTTCGATTTTGCTGGATGCAAATTGGACCGCAAGAGCACTAGTGGCACTTGCCATTTGCTCGGTAGCTCTCTTGTTTCTTGGTTTAGCAAGAAACAAGTAAGTGTTGCGTTGTTCACAACCGAGGCTGAATATGTAGCCGCGGGGAGTTGTTGCGCTCAAATCCTTTGGATGAAACAACAACTCTTGGACTATGGCCTAAGTCTTGATCATATCCCTCTTAGATGTGATAATACTAGTGCTATATGCTTGACGAAGAACCCCGTTCTTCATTTACGAACAAAACACATTGAAATTAGACATCATTTTATAAGAGATCACGTTCTCAAGGGCGATGCCGAAATTGAATTTGTTGAAACCAAAGATCAATTGGCCGACATCTTTACAAAGCCCTTAGAGAAAGTGTCCTTCTTCCGAATTCGTAGTGAACTCGGGATCCTTGAATCCATGTTGATCTAAGTCATGCATTTCATTTTCCCTTTCACATATGTTCTAACTTGAGCGTCGGAGACGTCAAACGTATTTTTGCAGGTATCGCCCTAAAGGCAGGGGGAATTATAAAGCTTGACGCACAGAACAATCGATTTTTCGTTTATATAATCGATTATCCAGTATCAATAATCGACTGTCTTGACATTATTTGCGTTATTATTTCTGAAATTGCAGATTTAATAAATAAACAAGTTTTTTTAACTATTCTATATTTTTTTTGTTAATGGCAAAAGGGGGAAGATAAGGGGTAACGGGTATGCACTCTCAATACTTATCGGCATAAATTGAGGGGGTATTCATATATTGAGGGGGAACAAATTGCATATCTATATACTTGTTGCATATCTCTACTTGTCTTGAATCGTCATTATGAATTACCTAATATGCATATCCCGCTTAAAGATTGCCATTATCAAAAAGGGGGAAATTGTTGGAAACACGTTCTCAAGGCATTATACTAAACGTGTGTTCATATTTGTAGGTTTTGATGAATGAAAAACTATGCGCAAATTGACATATGACGAGATCCAAGCACAAGCGCAAATTGACATATGACGAGATCCAAGCACAAGCGCAAAATTGATACATAACGAGATTCAAGCACAAAACAAAGATCGAGATTAAGTTTCATATGAGTCGGTAATTAATTGTAATCTTGATCCGACAACTTAAACTCAAGACTTGGCTTCTCTCGTAAAAATATTTTTAACAATTCATGCATATTTAAATTAGAGCTAAATAATTTTAAATAATGCATATTTACTTTAGTCAAAATGACTTTTAAACATGCCTCTAAAATCTGGACTAAGATAATCGATTATGTACTTATGATAATCGATTATGTTTCAGTCAGCTGCTTGACAATCGATTGTGAACTTATGACAATCGATTGTGTTAAGGCAGTGAGCATCAGATTTTTCAAATCTACATGACAATCGATTGTGAACCTTATGACAATCGATTGTGATGAGGCAGTGTCCATCAAAGTTTTTCAAAGCTCAAAATAATCGATTGTGAAGCTAATGACAATCGATTGTGAAGAGACAGTGTCCATCAGATATTTCAAAGTCACAAAATAATCGATTGTGAACATATGACAATCGATTGTGTTGAGTCAGTGTCTTCCAGACTTTTTCAAAGTTATTAGATAATCGATTGTGAACTTACGACAATCAATTGTCAAGAGGCTGTGTCTAAATTGATTTTTCAAGTCTGATATATAATCGATTGTTAACTTAGTATAATCGATTGTATAACTGACCGTTGCAATTAATATTTTCAAATACCGTCAGGTAATCGATTATTGATTTCCTATAATGGATTGTTTTAATTAAAATCTGGAAAGGATTTTTTGAATGTTGCTGAGTAATCGATTATTGATTTGTTATAATCGATTGTTTTAATTAAAATCTGGAAAGGATTTTTTTGAACGTTGCCAGTAATCGATTGTTGATCTCAAATAATCGATTGTTTTACGTAAAATCTGGAAATGATTTTTTGAACGTTTCCAGTAATCGATTGTTGATCTCAAATAATCGATTGCTATGCGTTAAATCTGGGATTGATTTTTGGAACGATTGGCAAACAATCGATTGTGGCATTTTGACAATCGATTGTCACTGAGTAAAATCAGCAATTCTTAATTCGCAATTAGGCAACGGTAATACAAAGTTTTTCAACTATAAATACAGCTTCAATTCAGTCTTTTAACAACAACACCACACAACAACTGATCATACAATTGCCAAAGCTTGCATACTTTATTGCTTATCATTTTATATTCATTACATAAGCTTTTGAGAGCCAAATTCTTGTCGAAAGTTGTTGCGATCTTGAGCGTATTCTTTTTACTCATATCTACTCTTAAAGGAGTGTCTTGTTTGAGTGCAAAGTGTTTTTGTACACTTGAAGGGAAGTGTTAGTCCCTTGTGTTGTAAGAAGGAACTTGTGTTTCCTTGGTTGAAGTCTTGGAGTGTTGTATCTCCGAGCAAAGGTTGTTGAGGCTTGTTTCCTCAATTTGTAACGATTTTTTGAGCACCCGTAAGCTTAACAAGTTAGTGGAAATCTCGAGAGAGTCTCTCGGGGACTGGACTAGCCACGAGTTGTGGTGAACCAGGATATATCGGTGCGTTTGTTCTAATTTATTTACTTATCGCACTTATTTATTTCCTGCAATATTTAAATTCCGCAAGTTTACGCTAATTTTTATTATAACGCTATTCACCCCCCCCCCCTCTAGTGTTAAGCGTATTATCTAACACATGATTGGTGAACTAGGGTTGTGACAAGTTGGTATCAGAGCTCTAGGTTCATAGTAGTCACAGGACACAGGCCGGTTATTTAGAGTCTCGCTGATCGGTACGGAGACGTTTGTACTTATCTACGGGAGGCTATGTAACTATTTACGAAAAATCTTCACTTTATTGAATTCTTGCAGTGCTATATTTTTTGTGTCGATTCTAAACTTCTATCTTTTATTCTCTCACATATGGTGAGGACATGGACGACCCGGGATGATCAGGCACCCGCAACCCCTCTTGCAGCTACTAGAGGCAAGGGCCGGGGCAGCAGTCATGGACGTGCGCGGGGTGCAACCAGTACACCTGCGTATGCAACCGTCGAGGTGCCACCAGCAGATCAAGCCAAAACTCAGGCATCTGAAACGCCCACAGCCACCACTACTCCAGTTGTTCAGGAAGCATTGGCGCAGTTCATGAGAATGTATACTATGTTGTCATAGGTGGGATTGCTTCCCCTTCCTGCAGCCACGTCCCAAGCCGGGGGAGGAGCCCAGACTCGTGAAGCCCGCACTTCAGAGAAGATGGTGCACATGGGACCGATTCCAGATATTATTCCTGTCTAGCCTACAGTACCGGTTCAACCCGAGGATGGGGCACCTACCTTGGAGGATGAGCAGCGTAGATTGGAGCGATTCAAGAAGTATGACCCTCCTATTTTCAGCAGACTAGATACAAAAGATGCTTTGGGTTTTTTGGAGGATTGTCACCGCATCTTTCGCACCATGGGTATTACTGCGTTGAGTGGGGTTTCCTTTGAAACTATCCAGCTTCGGGGAGCCGCCTATGACTGGTGGCGTACCTTTGAGTTAGATAGTTCAGACGAGGCTACCTCACTAACTTGGACTTTGTTTTTAGACATGATTCAGAGGGAGTTTGTTCCCCAAAGCCTCCGAGATGCATGGCACACGGAGTTTGAGCACTTACGCCAGGGCCCTATGACTGTCTCTGAGTATGCCATCCGTTATACTAGGTTGGCCAGTAATGCGCCTGTTTTGGTGGCTACAGTTCGTGAGAGGGCTCATAGGTTTATCGGGGGTCTTATTCCTTCCATCAGGTCTGTCATGGCACGAGAGTTGGAGATGGACATACCCTATCAGCAGGTGGTGAGTATAGCTAGGATGATAGAGGGTCTGCATGCCAGAGAGCGAGAGGAGAGAGAGGCCAAGAGGTCTCGAGAGTCTGGTCATTACTCTGGTACCCATACATCAGGAGTAGGACGCCATGGTAGGTGCTATACGGGTTGCCCAGTTAACACTCAGCTCTTCCTTCACCTAGCAGTACTCCAGCTTCTCCCAGATCTCAGGAGCCTTATTATGCACCTCCAGTTTCTAGTACGCCTCCTGCGCGAGGTACCTCCAGAGGTCAGTCTAGCAGAGGTGGGCCCATTCAGTCACAGCCACCGCGCCCTCCCAGAGCTTGTTATAAGTGAGGGGATACCCGTCATGTAGTGAGCGATTGCCCTAGGCTCGGGAGGAGTTCACCTCCACAGCAGTCTCAACAGTAGTGTACCCAACGGGATTCTCAGGCCATTGTTCCAGCTCCAGCTGCTACCCCACCTACCTAGCCAGCTAGGGGCAGAGATCGGGGAGATAGAGGTCTTCCTCGAGGTAGGGACCGGACCGAATTTTATGCCACTCCTGATCGTGCTGAGGCTGTCAACTCTGATTTTGCTATAACAGGTAATATATTGGTTAGTCACAGAGATGCATTGGTTCTATTCGATTCAGGCTCTACTTATTCTTACATGTCATCTTATTTTGCTCTACATTTCAGTGTAGCCCGAGAGACTTTGAGATTTCCCGTCTATGTTTCTACTCCCCTAGGAGATTCCATTATTTTGGACCGCGTATATCCTTCATGTTTGGTTACTATTCGTGGTTTTGAGACCAGGGCAGATCTTTTATTACCTGATATGGTTGATTTTGATATAATCTTGGGCATGGACTGGTTGTCGCCCCAGTATGCTATTCTTAATAGTCACGCTAAAACCGTGACGCTGGCTATGTTAGGTATTTCGCGTATCGAGTGGAGCCCCATCAAAGTTATATCTTTTCTTAAAGCTCAACGCATGGTTGAGAAGGGGTGTGCAGCATATTTAGCCTACGTGAGAGATGTCAGTGCTGATACCACTTCGGTTGACTTTTTCCCTCAACTCCTTCAAGTATGAAAACAATGACACCCAATCGGGACATTGATTTTGGTATTGATTTGTTTCTTGGCACTCAGCCCATATCTATTCCTCCTTACGGAATAGCTCCTCCTGAGTTGAAGTAGTTGAGGGATCAGCTACTGGAATTACTCGATAAGGGTTTTATTCGACTAAGTATATCACCATGGGGTGCTCCTATTTTGTTTGTGAGGAAAAAAATGGTTCTATGCACATGTGTATCGATTATCATCAGTTAAGCAAAGTTACAGTGAAGAACCGTTATCCTTTTCATTGTATTCATGATCTATTTGACCAACTTTAGGGCGCACTGATATTTTCTAAGATTGATTTGCGCTCAGGTTATCACCAGCTGAAGATTCAATAGCCGGATATCCTGAAGACTGCTTTCAGGACTCGATATTGTCATTACGAGTTCCTTGTCATGTCATTTGGGCTGACAAACGCCCCAGCAGTTTTTATGCATTTGATGCACATTGTATTCAGACCCTATCTCGACTCGTTTGTCATATTTTTCATACTTGATATTCTCGTATACTCCTGGAGTCGGGAAGAACATGAGAAGCACCTGCGAACAATGCATTAGACCCTGAGAGAAGAGAAATTATATGCAAATTTCTCAAAATGTGAGTTTTGGCTGAGTTCTATGGCATTCCTAGGCCACGTGGTATCGAGTGAGGTCATTCGGGTAGATCAGAAGAAGGTGGAGGCAGTGTAGAGTTGGCCCAGGCCCTCCTCAACTACAGAGATCTGCAGCTTCCTTGGCCATGCGGGGCATTACCGTCGTTTTGTGGAAGGGTTCACATCAATTACAGCCCCTATGACTAGATTGACCCAGAAGGGTGCTCCTTTTGAGTGGTCAGACGAGTGTGAGTCGAGCTTCCAAAAGCTCAAGACGGCTTTGACTTCAGCTACTATTTTGATTTTTCCTACTGGTTCGGGGTCCTATAAGGTTTATTTTGATGCCTCACAAGTTGGACATGGAGCGGTGTTGATGTAGGACGGTAGGGTGATTGCCAACGCGTCGAGACATTTGAAGGTACATGAAACGAACTATCATGTCCATGAACTTGAGTTAGCTACTATTGTTCACGCCTTAAAGATCAGGCATTATTATTTATACGGTGTGCCTTGTGAGATTTATACAGATCATCGGAGTTTGCAGCACTTGTTCAAGAAGAAGGATCTCAACTTACGCTAGAGGAGATTGTTGGAGCTACTGAAGGATAATGATATTACTATCCTTTATCCCCTGGGCAAGTCCAATGTGATAGCCGATGCCTTGAGTCGCCGGGCGGAGAGTTTGGGGAGTTTGGAATATTTACCAGCTTCAGAGAGACAGATGGCGATGGATGTTCAGGCGTTAGCCAGTCAGTTCGTGAGATTGGACCTTTCGGAGCCTAGTCAGGTTCTAGCCTGTGTGGTTTCTCGGTCTTCATTGCTTGATCGTGTCAGGGAGAGGCAGTATAATGACTCTCATTTTCTTGTCCTCGGGGACACAGTTCGGCATGGCAATGCTAGGGATGTGACTGTTGGAGATGACGGGGTATTGAGGATGCATGGTCGGATTTGTGTACCCGATGTTGATGATAATTGGGAGTTGATATATACTGAGGCCCATAGCTCGTGGTACTCCATCCATCCGGGTGTTGCAAAGATGTATCAGGATCTGAGGCAGCATTATTACTAGAGCGGATGAAGAAGGACATAGTGGAGTTTGTAGCTAGATGCCTCAACTGTCAACAAGTAAAGGCTGAGTACCAGAGACCAGGAGGGTTACTCCAGCAGATGGAGATTCCGGGGTGGAAATGGGAGAATATCACTATGGATTTTATGGCTGGTCTCCCTCTGACGGAGAGGAAATTTTATTCTATTTGTGTTGTTGTGGATCGGTTGACCAAGTCCGCTTATTTCATTCCAGTGTGTACTTCTTACTCATCGGGGCGATTAGAAGGGATTTATATCAGGGAGATTGTCGGATTGCACGACATTCCAGTTTCTATCATCTCAGACAGGAGTTCTATGTTTACATCACAGTTCTGGAGAGTCGTCCAGCACGAGTTGGGTACCCGGGTGACCATGAGTACAACATTACACCCTTAGATGGAAGGACAATCTGAGCGCACTATTTAGATTCTCGAGGATATGCTCTATGCGTGTGCGATTGAGATTAGAGGGTCTTGGGATAAGTTCTTACCATTGGCTAAGTTTGCATACAACAATACCTATCAGTCCAGTATTCAGATGGCTCCTTATGATGCCTTATATGGTAGGAGATGCAGATCCTCGGTGTATTGGTTCGAGCCGGGTGAGTTCATGCTATTGGGATCTGTTTTGGTTCAGGATGCGGTTGAGAAGGTTAAGGTGATTCAGGACACACTCCGTGTGGCCCAGTCCAGATAGAAGATTTATGCGGACCGAAAGGTTCGTGATGTATCCTATGTGGTTAGTGAGCGGGTTTTTCTTCGGGTCTCACCTATGAAAGGTGTCTTGAGGTTTGGAAAGAAAGGGAAGTTGAGCCCGAGGTTCATTGGCCATTTGAGATTTTAAAGCAAGCTGGGAAGGTTGCTTTTGAGCTTGCTCTACCTCCCATTTTGGCTGAGGTTCATCCAGTATTTCATGTTTCGATGCTTTGGAAGTATCACGGTGACCCACCTTACGTGTTGGAGTTCACTTCAATCCAGTTGAACAATGACTTTTCCTATGTCGAGGAGCCAGTGGCAATTTAGATAGGCAAGTCTGAAAGCTCAGGTCAAAGGATATAGCTTCAGAAAAGGTTCAATGGTAGAGTCAGCCAGCCAAGGAGGCGACTTGGGAGACCGAGCAGGATATGCACAGCTGATACCCTCATCTTTTTGCTACGTCTTGTATGTTCTCTATGCTCATTTGAGGACGAACAAATGTTAAAGTGTAGGAGGATGTGAACACCCGGCCGGTCGTCTTTGGAATTTATGCCCCCTTTCCCCATTAACTGCTTCCTTTAAGTTCATTTCTGCTATTTTGGTTTGCCGGGATGTTCGGTAATTGAATTCGGAGTGTTTTGGGACACTTAGTCCCTAAGTGAGAGCTTATGTGTTGGAAAATGGTCTGTAATCAGAACAATGTGAATGCGACCTCGGAATGGAAATTCGATGGTTCTGTTAGCTCCGTTAGGTGATTTCAGGGTTGGGAGCATGTACGGAATGTATTTTGGATGTCCGTAGTTCATTTAGGCTAGAAATGCCAAAAGTTAGAATTTTGAAGTTTCTGATCCCATTGTGAAATTTTGATCCGAGGGTTGAAACGGGATTTCGGAAAATGTTGTAGCACCGCCATGTCATTTGGCACGTGCGTGCAAAATTTCAGGTCAATCGGACGTGTTTTTGTTTGATTTTTAATCAACAGAGAGTTTGGTTAAGTTATTATGTTCAAATCATTGATTAATTAAAGTTTCTGGCTTTGTTTTAGGTGAATTAAGGATTGGTACAAGTTTGAATGATGTTATGGGACATGTTCGTAGGTTTGGTTGAGGTCCCGGGGGCCTCGGGTGTATTTCGGGTGCCCAACGGGGCATTTTTGTGTTGCTAAAATTGCAGAAAAATTCCTTCAGACCTGCTGCAGAAACTTCTTCTCTACGATCGCATCTTCCCCTACGCGATCGCATAGTGTATTTTTTAGGGGGTGGTGAGTTTCTTACGCGATCGCACTATCCCGTTCGCAATCGCGGAAGCAAACCTTTCTCCTCTTCGCGATCGCATGGCACTGTTCACGATCTCACAACTCTGGTTCCTCCTCTTCTGCGATCGCATGGCTAGGGCTGCGATCGCGTAGACCAATTTCAGGGACTTATTATATTCCTTTCCGCAATCGCAGATAACTTCCTACGATCGTAACGAAAAAAGTTCTAGAACAGTTATAAACTTTTCAAAAACGAGGGTTCTTCCATTATTACAAAAAACTCAAGCTAGAGAGCTTGGTTTCCGGAGATATTTCGAGGGTTTTTCAGACAACGATTGGGTAATGATTCCTTACTCCTGTATGATTATTACCCTCTAATCTAATCTCAAATTCAAGCTTTAATATTTTATTTTGAATGCAAATTAGGGTAATGTTCTTAGACCTAACATTGATGATTTGAGGGGGCATTTGACCTCCGATTTGACAGATGTTTATATGATTAGAATCTAAGAGGACGAAGGTTCTGAAAATGTGAAATTATTCAAATTGAGATGATGTCCTGAGGGGCATTTTGGTTATTTTGCTTATTTTCGCACCTTAGCTTTAATTTTAACAGTGTAGTTAGTTGCTTGTGATGTCATTTACAATATGTAATTGGTTTGACTAGATTTGGGCCACTCGGAGTCGGATACTCGTTGAAAGGGCACTGTTTCTTAGCGGATTTGTATTGGTTCGAGGTAAGTGGCATTTCTAACTTTGTGTGGGGAACCTCTCCCCTTAGGATATCTTTGTTGTAGTATAAATTCCTTGTGCGCGAGGTAATGGGCGTGTACTTGTGCTAGTTGTTGAAATTCACCCTACTTGGCTTATTTAGACTATGTTTTCTCTTCCTTGTAAAGTATGCTAGACTTTAGATCTTACCTGTTGGCCGCACTTAGCTTCTTTCTGTTAAATACTGGTTTGTTATGGTGTGCTTACTAGTGGAACTATGGGACGGCATCCCGGGAGCTTCCCCTATTCGTACTTTGTTCCGAGATTTGGAAGTGCGGGATACCAAGAGATCCACGGCATAGGATCGATTAACTGGCAGATACTAAGAGATCCCCAGCGCAGAGCTGATTAACTAGAGGATACTAAGAGATTCTCGGCATACTTGGAGATCCCATGTGTATATGATGAGGATACTAGGAGATCCTCAGGATACTTGGAGATCCCTTGTGTATATAATGAGGATACCGGGAGATTATCAAGATACCAAGAGATTCCCGATGATAAATAGCATGTAGTGATCGTTCTTGTATTGTAGATTTGCATTTGTTGCCTATTTAGTTTTACTTACTATTTTTGTTAGATACTCGAGCTTTACTTTATTTCCTTCTGTCTATTCATTTTATATTTATTCTTTGTTTACATCAGTAGGGCCTCGACCTTCCTCGTCACTACCCCAGCGAGGTTAGGCTTGGCACTTCCTTAGTACCACTGTGGTGTACTCATGCTACTATTCTGCACACTTTTGTTGTGCAGATCCAGATACATCTGAGCAGGCATACCGCCAGTAGCTTTCAGGGAGCATTTACCTTGGAGACTTGAGGTATGCATCTGCATCGTCCGCAGATCCGAAGAGTCTCCTTCTACTCTACCTTTTAGTTAGCAGTTCCATTTCATGTATTCAGTTGTTATAGACACTTCCGGATGTCAGAGCCGTATGTTATGTTTCTTTTACTCTTAGCATGTGTTGCCCGTGGGTTTTCGGGTCTTGGAGGTTTTTATAGTATCTTGAGTTGAAGTGTATGTGTCCGATGGCACTCTATACATTTTCTTATGTTATTCAGTATTTGTTTATCGTTTTCGTAAAGGTTGTTAAATCTCCGCAATGTGTTAGGCTTATCTTGTCGTGAAGACTAGTTGCTATCATGACAGGTTCACGATTGGTTAACTCGGGTCGTGACAGTTGCTACCTCCTTTCATGCAGCCTGTATGATTTTATTTTTGTAAGTGTGCCTATGTGATTCTTCTCTTCTTTTTCTCCAGCTTTTAGTCAATCTATAGGCCTAAATTTGTAAACATATGCAAGGCTTAATCGAATGACTCTCTAGGAATCTATGGGTGTACTGAAGTTCTTCACTCGACACTTTGTAGAACTTGCGAATATGGCTATATCTCATTTCATAGACCTAGTTATCCATTCGTATGACTTTACTGCATCTACGTAGGTCATACTATGCCCTAATTCTTACTTTAGTTTATCGTTACTGAGTTATCCTTACCAAACTCCCTGTTGCTTTTGTTGCTTATCCTTTAGGTACAAATCTTAGTCCTTTAATGCCCCTTCATTACCGTTCGTCTTAAGAATGATGTACTAATCTCATGTCATACTTTGTAATTTCAATATTTCCATTGTTGATTTACCTCAATGTTGATCTACAATCCTCCACTTGAAGACTTGAAACTTCTTACGTAATACAATGCCGCTAGGTCTTACATTGCATTGAGGAATATTTGAAGTGATTTCCATAATTGTATTTCATAGTGTCTCAATGTGATTAACCTTTTTAGGGGAGGGGGGTATCCTAATCTCGTGTCATCCGCAAAATCTTTTCTCCTTCTTTTTTTTGTCAAATCATTATTCAAACGAAGGCCGAAACGTCATCTTTTATCTTTCACAATTACAACTTCATTTTATTACCAGGTCAGCGTTTCATTTCTTCTAATTTCTACTAATCTTAGACTTCTTTGAGTTCATTTAGGCTATACTTAGCTTTATATAATTCATAGAACCCATCAGTTTCCTCTCATTTTTGTGGGCTTAATCCCGAGGGCTTATCTATTCTTGTCACCTTCTCACTCCTCCTTTCTTATCCTTACTCCTGACTTCCTACAACCTTGTCGCTTTACCATATTTATCTTGCGATCCATACATATCAATTTATAATACTCACAACCCTCCTTCAACTTCCTTGTACCATATATTTCCTTATGTTATTCTAAAACATCACATTGTCTCTAACTCTTCTTTATTCTCTTAAATAGACCTCTTGGTACCTAGAAACCATAGGCTATAAGATATGCCACTAACGTTGCCGCTATCATTCCTGGATATTGAATCCTTATGCTCCAAAGCTTCTATCCGAAGTATGGATTATTCACGATCTTCTGCATTTGAGTATATTGTACGTTCTTCACCTTTACCTTACTTATTTTAAAGCCTGGCATCACATCTTCTATATCCTTCATGAACTTCCTATCATATAGGTAGAATATACATCCATAACTTGAACTTCTATCATAATCTTTTTACATGATTCGTTTAAAGCTTTATACTGACTTCTTATGAGGCTGGTATTCTTCTACCTGGACCTCTGATATTTAGAGTGACCCTACAAATTTCTCAATCACTATGTCTGTAATTTTCTAGGTTCAATTATCAAACTCCTGATTTACTTAGTTGATGCAACTCTTTAGTTTCCTCTTTCCTCTGATCAACCTATATGTAGGCTTAAGCTATCTTTCGATCTGTGGCTCATGGTTTACTTCTAGCCTTTCATGGCGCTATGGAATGTGCATGATATAATCCGTTAAAAATTTAATCCTTCTTCTATGACCTGGGCTCAATTCTTTTTTTAACGTATACCGGAATCTTCTACGGCTGTATATGTTGAATGTATTAAACTCCGAACCCTTAAGTGAGTTCATAACATAACCAACTCGGGATTATTGATCGAATAATTCCTTTCTTTCCATCTTAGCTTTCTATTAACGTAAGCTATTATTTTTTTGGTCTTTCTGCCCCTTGTTGCCTCCATACTTAACTTATCTTACTGCCCACACATATTGAAATTCCATATAACTAATATGATCTTGAATATCACTTTTGATTTTACTCCTTGTTCATTAGCCACGGTAGGTGCCACTTTCTTAGGGAATGCATACAATGTTATTTGGAGACTATTGTCAAACAACCATTTCCTTTTTAGGTCGTTGTGCTTAGGTTGAATCCTTCTTCTTTGTTTCCTCAGTTAGTCCTTTGTCTTAGTACTTAAGGACCTACTGACTCTTGTAAAACTGTGAGCCTATTACATTATATACTCGACGGACCTTCTGATGTCCTTCTTTGCCTATACTTATCCGTGGTTAATTACCTCCATGCCCTTATGTTTGTAGGGTTACTTTTGAACTAATATTTGACTGTCTTTTTAGTGTCACTCTTTTTTATTTTCGTAACACTCATACGATACCTTTAACTGCCCCGACTCTTATTTGAATATTTTTCAAGGACATAATATCATAACTTGTAAGGTTGAATCTCCCATAATGGGGTTCCCTATGTTTATCTTGCACGATTTGTTGATTTGTCTGTATTCTCTTATTTATCTACAACAAGGCTCTTTTTTTAATCAACTACTAATTGCTTGTTGGCCCATTCGCGTATCAATATTTTGCATAATCTTTCTTTGGTCATTTCCTTTGTATTAATTTACATCTCGCACTACTTTTTATTAAGCAATAATATCTCGGGCAGAAACCATTACTTCCTTTCTCGGGCGTTGTGTTTGCATAATGCTCTGGTATCGTAGGATGTCTGTAGGCTTTGAGTAAGTACAGTCTCATCCTTTTTTCATTTTATTGCATTCTTTCTTTATCATTCCATAGTTACTAGAACCACTTAATTCTAACATAATATCACGTCACTCCATATTCCCCCCTTTAGGGAAGTACTGAGATTTAGTTCTATGATTATCTAGGGATAGATGTTTCACCTCTTCATCATTGGAATCTTCTCACATTATCGATGACCATTACTTTCCTTGCGGTAATCCTTTTGCACTAAGGATAACAAAATTCCTTACTCACGTGAGTGACACTTAGTGTAACTGGCACACTTGGTCATTTAAGATTAACTTTACTTACATTGCTTGCTTTAGGAAAGCTTCTTCCTGAAAAACCATTTTCCAAATTTCTCAAGAATCTCCTTCTGTTGTCCATTATATTATTGCTGGAACGAAATCTAAAACTCATATGATGCTGACTACTACCCAATAACTCAGTCCCTAATCCGCATTTAGTTTATCTTGTTCACCAGCCCATACTAATTTCTATTATTCTAGGGTCTAACTTCTCCTTCTGGTAATCACGTTGCAGTCACGAACTTATTTCTCGAAATGAGCTTATGAATTTATGGCCTATATCTTTTTGTTATCTCAAGGCCTGTCACCTCTCGCATTTTCCTTTACTTAACTATGAACTCTGTATTGCTGTCATCTTTTTAATCTACCGTTTTCATTAATGTATCACATCTTACTCATGATACTTCATGGACTCTCTTCTTATCTCTCACTAACTTTTATGGCTATCACATTATTCTGAAAACTAGAACAAGACATTCTTCTGCGTCTAGCTCTCCTTGCTCCATCCACATGCTCTTTGGGTTGCCTAGCATTATCTATTTACTAGGAACGGGAGCTACGCTAATGAAATATTTATCCCTTCAAGGCTTCCAATTCCTATCTATCTTTGTAGTACTCATATATAGATGTACTATTTTAGAATGCACTCTCAATGTGTCTCACAAGGAGATCTATTAGCATATTTTCAGTAACCTTGGAAATGTGAACTGATGCAGATAATTCATCCATCATTTTGGATTACTCTAACCCCAACCGGATCATGATATCTCGTCCTATTCTTATTCTACTTCTGCTAACCCCCATACGGCATATTTGGAATAGGTATGACCAATCATACATACCTTTGTTACTATTGAAGGTAACTCAAAATGCTTATATCTCTCTGCCTGAGTTGAAAATACCGATAATGTTTATTAATTGGGTACCTCGTACCCTTTTTTCACATTGCTTCTGTTACCTGTTGGAGCTTATGTCTACCTTCCGATTCCCTTTTTCCTTTTTTGGGTAAAAATTGATAGGCATTCTTGGCTTAGGATCCTTATCAAGAAGCTTATACATCTTAGTATACACATGATTTGCTAAATACCTCATATCCATCCATCATAAACATGATGCAAAAACTGAGTACCTCTGCCCCAACTCTTCCACAGCTATATCTTCTATCGATCGTCTTTCTGAATGTATGAATCATCTTATTACGAATAGAAGTTCGGAATTTGAATTCTTATAAGTGAGCTCTACCACATGATCTAGAGTAAGAAGAAAGAGTAATAGTCATGAATGTCCTGTAGCCTCCTGCTTATAAATGTGGTGCACTACACACCTATAAACAAGACTCCACTAGACACAACATGTAGAGTCCCTAGGATATAACTACTTTGATACAACTTTTGTCACGACCAAATCGATGGGCCGCGATGGGCACCCCGCACCTTACTCAACCGAGTACCAATATAACATATCTTTTCATGTCATACTATCATAGATAACTAAACAGGAGTAAATCATGAGGGAATAAAAACATATGCATATGAAGTACGGGCCTATAGGACCAAAATAACCACTCGTGTATTGAACCTAGGATGAAAAGGCTATACAATATTTTACATATATGACATCTGTCTACAAGCCTCTACGAATACAAAATTTTTATAAAGGTCGGGACAGAGCCCCATAAATACATGTCTAAATCATATTAACCCAACAAACAACTTTGAACCAAATGGAGCGCACCAATATCTTTCGCTGCGCTAATAGCCTACTTGGAGTGCTCTCGACCTGTCTATCGGGTTCTTCGGGCATGAAACGCAGCGTCCCTCAGGTAAAAGGATGTCAGTACAAATAATGTACTGAGTATGTGGGTCACCTCAACAAGTTCATAACAGACATGGAAGAACATAGAGTAAATGACTAAACCAGAAAGTCTGGATAACTCTGTAAATCATGAAATACTTATAGTGTAATGCATATGCATAGGAATATCATATCGTGCATAGGTATACATTCCATATCATCATCAAGCCTCAAAGGGAATCCCATCATATCATTTCAGCCACTATGGGCAAAATAATCAACGTATACCAGCTAATTAGGTGGTGGTGCGTATATAATGGCATAACCATTCCCATACACACATACCTACATATATATATATATATATATATATATATATATATATAACGCCATCTGATCATGGGTCAATGTACATGAATGCAATGCATGAAAAGTTTGTTAATAAAATCTCTTGGAATGTCATAAGACCATACATACATATATATATATATATATATATATATATAACGCCATCTAATCATGAGTCAATGTACATGAATGCAATGCATGAAAAGTACATTAATAAAATCTCTTGAAATGTCATAAGACTATTATGCCTTGAATAATATCATACAGCAAAACTTTTTTTCAATTTACGTATTTTTCTGAGACTCATGCACAGATGATAGAATAATATGTAACATTGGGAATCAAGAACATAAGAAATCTCTAAATTTCTATGAATAGAGTCATGTATGGAAATTGTGCATTTGCACGCTTTATTTATATCGTATGGATCATGCTAAAAAAGAAGATATAGCCTTAATATACCTAAGTCAATTCTCTTGACAATCTCTCTAACACACGTTAATTGCGACAAAATACGTAACGATAAAATTGGAGCAGAAAAAAATCTGTTGCTTAAAATAATAAGGTTTCTCGTTTGATTCCCTGAAGATCCTTATGAGATTTTGTTGAATTGTTGAAGATGAAAATTCTCACAATGTGAATATTCATATCTTTTTATGAATTAAGGAGATCTTCAATGTTTGAGCTTCATCGGTTGCCTAGAAGTGCAATTCTCTTAGAATTGCAAATGGAACTTATGTAATTTTATAACTTATATTGAAGCCTAAATTGAAGAGGTTGGTCCCACTTTAGCATGACTTGGCCATAAGATATCCTAGTTGTGACACCAAGCACATGACTGTAAGAGTCATTTTAGCCGAAGCTTCTTGGCTGCCACGTGATTACACTTAACTTTATCCAAAATTTTACCTATTTTCCTTAATCGAATTATTAATCCTCTACTAATTTAATAATTAATTAATTACTCACATAATTAAGAATTATCTCAAACTATATAAATATTACTCACTTTACCTTGTTATCAGGAGCTACGGTTAGACCTATCATGTTATATAGGCGGAGTGTTGGCCGGTGAAGAACTCTCATGTTCCGTGAATGAAGGTTGTGGAAATGAGGGTGCTCAGGTGGATTTTCAGGCTCACCGGGTTAGATAAGATCAAGAATGAAGTTATTAGGGAGAAGTTGGGGGTGGCCCCAGTGGATGAGAAGCTGGGGGAAGCGAGGCTCAGGTGGTTCGGACATGTGCGGAGGAGAAGCCCCGATGCTCCTGAAGTTGGGAGCGTCTACCGGTTGTTGGCGCGAGTCGGGGCAGGGGGAGGCTAAAGAGGCACTGGGGAGAGGTGATTAGGCAGGACATGACTAGAATGTGGATTACCGAGGACATGGCCCTTGATAGGAAAGTCTGGAGGTCTAGTATCAGGGTTGTAGGATAGGGGCTTCTAGGTTGTTTTCTCTGTTCTCTTCCCGGGATGGGCAGGGTTGGGAGGGTGTTGTTATTGCATGCTATTTTAATTACGGTTTATGGTCATATAATTATTTATGTGCTCCCTTTTGTTTTTGGTTATTTTCTTTTCCTTTTCCTGAGATGAGGGTCGATTGGAAACAGCCTCCCTGCCCTTTCGAGGGGGGTAAAGCCTGCGTACTTACTACCCTCCCCAGTCCCCACTATGTGGGACTTTACTGGGATGTTATTGTTGTTGTTGTTTACCTTGCTATCATAGTCATGCGGTACCTTGTGTGTTACTAGTCCATAAATATCGGATATTAGCACTAGGCCCGTATTTTTATCTCAACATGCCAAACTTGGATGAAAATTTATTTTCTTTGACTTGCTTCCCCTCTCACCTTCACGAATTTACTCATCACTTATTTGAAATAGCATAATCCTTATAACCTCCAAATAATCCTTTCCTTGGACTGATGTCAATTACCTTACGACAAATTCAACGTACAATATTGTAGGGTGCAAGATCGTTGTAATTTAATACTATGAAGCGTTACATCATCGCAATGTAATACTGCAAGGCATAACATCATCGTAATATAATACTGCATGAAATAATATCATCGTAGTATAATATTGCGGGGTGTAATACTTGCAAGGAGGGAAATTGTGGAAAACTTCTGAAAAAATAAAATCTCATCTATTGAAGTGAAAGATTGTCATTGGCGCCAAAACCAAAGCGACAAGCATACAGGCAGTGTCTTGGGAAGGTTTGTAATGATGACTCGCGTGGAAGTGACGTCATATCATGATAACCATACAATTCATCACTCTGTTGCATGTGTCGTTTTCTCGATCTTGGTCGACCCGACATGATTTAATAGCCAAATTCTCCCACGATGAAAATAACTGATGTCCACTTATTGAGGATGTGTGGAGCTACGACCTAAACAAGCAGAGGGACTAACTGTATGGGTCCAAATTTGGTAATTACGGTAACATATTAGCGAGAAAAAGGGCGGGGTCGACAACAATACAACGAATGAAGGTCATCCTCATGAAGGTCGATGCCCGAAGCAGGCATCCGAGATAGAATATTAATGGTAACTTAGGTTAGAAGTGGATATAATTCCTCTGAATATTCATTACGTTGTACTTTTTAGGGCTTCTTGTGGAATGTTCCTTATAAATATGAAGAGACAAGAAGCAAAAAAGGGATCTGCCTTTTTGTGAACTGAGAGATATTGTAAAGATTGAGAGAAGAATATACGAAAGTATTGTCTTATTTACTTATTCAAGCACATGTTATTCAAATCCTTATCCTTAAATCTCAAGATCTCATACATATTTGACTTCTTGCTTTTCCACATTGTCGTCGGAGGAAAAGAAACATCCCAATCACACAATCATTGGGTGATAGTTCCCAATCACACAATCATTGGGTGATAGTTCCCTTTCCACTACGTTTCTCATCATTTCTTACATTTATTATACATTTATGATGTTACATATTTTGTCAATTATAGCATATTAGGTTCACTATTTAATGCTCCTAAACTCTATTTGTTGTACAAGAGTTTTTGTTTTCTTTGGTTTAGCATTTATTAAGTTCAACTGAGATTCACATTATTAACTTATTATTAATTGGTTTAGCAATTACTTATTCAAACATTATCGAGTTGCCAAATTTGACCAATACAACATATAAATCCGTAACAATCAAGAATAGAATAGTATAGTAACTTGTTTGAAATTCTTTTCTACCCATAGTATTTTCTCGTAGGAAGTACTTAGCTCAAGTACTGACTAATTCAAAATCACAAATTTAAACAAAAATAATAACCAAAAGAATAGAATAAAAGCACGAATCTTGGCCCCGTTTTGTCATACATTTGGCAACGTGTTTTTCAAATCTTTTTTGAAAATATTATTTGGTCATTGATTAATGATCAATATTTGAAAAAATTATGAAACTATTTTTCAAGTTTTCAAAATCTAATTTATGGTAGACTTTGGGTGAAGCTTGTTCTCCCATTGTCACAACCCATATCCGGTCGTGATTGCGCCCAACCCTAAAGGTAGGCAAGCCTGACCAACAGTCGCTCTTAATTCAATGATAAATCTCAAAACCGACAATTTAAGGAAAAATATGATAGTTTTTAAATAATGATCCAATGTCTATAGTAAAATAATATGGAGAGTTACGAAATCTGATAGAGACACTCCCATAAGATTTGGAGTCACGATTCTAGAGCCTCCAAAACAAACTAGATAACAATATCTGAAAGGAAATATACAAGTCTGGAAATGTATATATAAATAAAAAACTGAAATAGGAGGAGTAGTCAGGTCCTGCGAACGTCAAGCAGCTACCTCAACAACTCTGATAAGCTCTGGAGACATCGACTGCTCAGCTAACCCTCTGGTGCACCTTAATCTGCACACAAGGTGCAGGGAGTAGGGGTGGGTACTATCAACTCAGTGAGTAATAAGCATACTCAGTGAGTAATAAGCATATAAAATGTCTGATGATAAGAAAGCCACGAAATGCCATAAATTAAAGCTAAAACTAACAGCCTACACCTTAACTACGAACTAACAGCAAAGCAATATCAAGTATATCAGTCAAGTATAATGCAAAGATGCAATGCAATGCACATGACCTGCTGTGCATACAACCCGATCCGTTTAACGTCGACGGCGCCCACGGGGGTGTGTGCAGACTCTGGAGGGGCTCATACAGCCGAAACGCTATATCATTATATCACTAATGCGGCGTGCAGCCCGATCTATGCTCAGTCCACAGTATGCATATGCGTCACATAACATATTCAGTTTGTTTTACAGTTTCCAATTACTAAGAAGAATAAATTTAACTATTTAAATTTTAGGAAAAGTGACTTAGCATTTCATAACGGTGATTAGACACAGGACTGAGATCTGATTATACAAATCATGCTATCACAATGATATTCATCCTAGTAGGATGCTACAAATCGGCACAAGGCCCAGATATGGCAATAAACCTGATTTTCAACAATAGAATAAGTGTATCAGATGGCAATAAATTATAATTAGCACTCGGGATGGACCAAGTCACAATCCCCAATAATATATGATCCCGAACCTGCCATGGAGTGCGAGTCACACCCTAATATAGCATCACAATGTGATAAATTGGGGTTTCAAATCCTCAGGCCATCATCTATACAAACTACTCATCTCTAGCCAGTCGTAGACTGGTCAGCAATGCCTTTTCCTTTTGTATCAACCTCCTCGCACGGCGAATCTAGTTGAAATCAGAATGAATACATAAATATAGGCTAAAGAAACATAACCCAATAAAAAATACTCGAAAAGTACTAATATTCACGAAGTTGGTAAAACCCGAGCCCCGGGTTCACTTCTCAAAAAATTCAAAAAATCACACCAACAGATTCCTCGTCTCCCCACGAGTCTGTATATATAAAGTTTACCAAAAACAGAGTTCAAATGGCCTTTCAAATCCCCAAAATGCATTTTCAAAAACCAAGCCCTAGTTTTTCACAATTTCAACCTATTTTCATATATTTGATGGTTGATTCTTCATAAAAATGGTATTTCTAAGTCAAAAGACTTACTTCCAATCGCTACCCGTTGAAAACCCTCTTCAAATCTCTCAAAGAGCTCTCTTGGTGGAGTAAAAATGGTTGAAATATTAAGTGATTCGCGGATGAATTAACCAATAAAACATTTTGTTCGCCCAATTGCGATCGCATCCACCACATTGTGATCGCATAGGTCAAAGTCAGACCCCCTAAGATTCCTCTTATGCGATCACTCTCTCCCTCATGTGATCCCATAGCACAAATCCTCTGCCAGGGGCCCCAGCCCCAAATACACTACGCGATCACACTCCTCCTTATGCGAACCACGGGCCAACATCCCAGACCTATGCGATCGCACAACTTCTTACGCGATCGCATAGAGTATGTCTAAGACTCCTCCAAGCCTTCTATGCGATCGCATAGAGTAACTCTTTTGCTGCAATTTCTGCTACATTTTCTTATTCAAAATTCCCCGTTAGCCATCCGAAATCACCTCGAGGCCCTCGGGACCTCAACCAAATGCATAGATATGTTCTATTAATTCATTCAAACTTGCTTGTAACATAAAAACACTATCATAAACATCAAAATCATCGAATTACCACAGATTCAAGTCTAAGTTAAACTAAAACTTCCGAAACTTGGATTTGGTCAAAAACCCAATCTAAACACCTCTGAATGCCCTGAAATTTAGCACGCATATCAAAAATTACCTAACGAAGCTATTGCAACTTTCGGAATTCCATTCCGACCCCTGGATCAAAATCTTACCTATCAACCGGAATTCTCCAAAATTCAAACTTTGCCAATTCAAGCCTAATTCTACACCGGACCTCCAAATTCAATAAAGATTTTACCCCTAAGCCTTAAATCATCACCTGAAATTAGTCGAATTATCTGTAGTCCATTCCGAGCCCTCTAACTCATAATTTAACATCAGGGTGTCTTTTCCAAACTAACCTTCTCTTAAAGAGACTAAATGTCTCATTTCTAACCGAACTCTGTCCGAATTACTTCAAACTCACCAAACACATATAATGAAACGTATCAAAGCATAAGATGGGAAAAATGAGGCGGTATCTCACGTGATGGCGGGTCGGGTCGTTACATACTCCCTAACTTAAACAAATGCTCGTCCTCTAGCAAGCCCAGAGTTGTATTAGGAGCCAACCAATACTTGAATGTCCTTACCAAACATATACCCGGGGTGATCCCACGTCACCCTATCTAACATAGGCCCGATAATACAACACAACTAAAATTTCACAGGCCATCTAGACCATAGTCATAGAACCACATTGCACTTCCGAAACCATACGCAAAATCAGAACCTTGCATTTATGCTCAGAATAAGCCCGAACCAGATGTAATAACCCATACTTGCAACCTCGGATGAACCCATGCAACAAACAACACAATCCAACACTCTAAACGTTTGTTCTCTATTTACAACAGTTGACCAAAATACTCAATGATCGATAGGAACCTCTTATTAGATAAGGTCTTATTCCAACACATTCATATATTTCCAACGATAGTGAAACACATAATAAATTGTGGCAATTTCTCAGATCAAACATTCATGAAGTCACTTCCCATTAGACTACTATCACAATAGATTTTCGATTCGAACCTCGGTATTAACCTTCCAACAAGCTGCAACCAAATCCGTTCATATTCATTAATGACTCCAACGATCACCTCGACCTACATACCATTCTGGAGATATGACACCTTATCACCGGCCTAAGACACACTTGCATAACACGCGCACCAATAAGGAACGACTTGAATACACTCAAATCGTCATATTTACTCAACGAAAGAGATGTTTCTCAAGCCCACCGGTACCAACACAACGCAAGCCGGAGACCCCGTCTCACATCATAGGGAATAGAATACCTTAATCCTCCTTGAAAGGCCATAACTTCACGTGGCCTCGCCACAACGTACGATCCTATCCAAAAACTCTTACTCATGACGTACCTTGAGTCACCATGCTCAAAGTAGACAGCCACATACAGATTGATGTCTCAAACAAAGCAATCCATCACACCCACGGTGAAGCAAGTTATATATACCATTCGATCCTGAAAGGACACAACTGATGCGCTATTCATTGAGCAACTCCAAATACGGAGTTCCTTAGTAACCAGGAAGCAAAGCATACCAAGTAACATACATAAACTATCTTCAACATCACACTTTTTTGGCGCGTAACCCGATCCAGATAATATACCATGTGGCGGCGTGCCACCCAAACCACTCAAATATCTCCCATAGGGAGACGTACATCCAGCCGAATTTGCTCATAATCACATGATACCGAGTATCAGTCTTAAGCACAATGAGTGCATAATCATATCTACTTATAGCGTTGTAAGCTACAAAACTCAGTTTCCACTATGAATCTTGATAGCAACACAATATATGTGCCACCGCCTAAATATCATAACGCCTCGCTGCACAGAAAAGCTCATAGATCTTCCCAGATCACTAGTAGGTCCAATAACGATCGAATCAACCCATCCTTTATTAATACAATTCAGGACTAACCAAGCCAACTCAAGCTAAGCACGTATTCAATCAGCTTACAAACAAACTCATTACCAAGAAGCCTGAAGTTGCTCCTTCCACTACTATAACTCATGCCAGAGCCGTACGATGCAGTGCCCGACACCAAATAAATAATGAAGTCCACAATCTCGCCCGACGACATGCCCCGCCACGAGGAACGCATCCGAAAGGTTACTCAATATCGGAACTGAATCAATGGTAAAAACCTCTACACTGACATTTGCCACGAAGGTTCGAACAAGACAAGCAATCCTTCTCAGACGTCCGCTGGTTGTTGGAATGCAACCCACTCTTGCTATTACATCACCCGATGCACCTCGCCACACAACGTGTGGCATATTCTGGCATAGCCCGTAACACAATAGTCTAGATTAACCCAACACTGAGGCAACCAGTGTGCACCCAATATCACATCCAAAATCTATCGTATCAACAAATAAAGATCCACTCTAGCCTCCAAATCCTAATTGTCACTAAATGGTGTCGAATACTCACGATCCACAACCGTGATATAGATTGTATCGGAGAACTCCCAGTCTCCAACACCATATAACACACAAATCACTATACATGTCCCACATTCCGCCGCATGAATACATATTACACATCAAGTACCTATTTATTCAACGAAAGATATTCTAAATTTCTTTGTACCATCAACAAACTCAAAAATCAACAGTCGGTCCAATAGGAAACTGCCGCAATCCCACCGAATTGTTATCAGTTTACATCACCTTCCCCTCTTACTGAACGTATACTCCCGTCAAATTACTAGAGTAGTAATACCATTTTCATTATTCATATGAGAGTTGATTCTTCAATCACATGCAGGTGCCCGAGCTACTTGAGAATTTAATGACTTAACATTCCGAACTGAAGCATACCATACGCACACAAATCATAATCCTCCATAACATACCGCACATACCATACCATACTAGGATAACCTGAGAACACCATCTCCTTTTTCCTAACAACAAGGGAAACTGGCAGGACTAAATCCTTCTATCCACACCATTCTGAGCATGTTGTCCGAGCTCAAAAGCTCTGCCGCCCAATACCCGTAAGGGCTCATTACCTCGAACACAAACAAGGAATTGATCATATCTTTACCATACCGATTCGGTCCGCTAACAGGCTACTTCATTTGTCTAGATTTCCTTTCGATTCATTTTCAACTCTATATACTCTCTTGCTGTAGCACCACAATGCCTCAATCCAGGCTTACCACACGATACTCGAACATAAGACCACACTGTCTAAGACCAATAGGCCACTATGTACTCTCTCAAACGTTCCCAAAAATACCACCTTGTAAAATACCCTACCTTGAAGAACTTCCTACGAATCTAAGTCTGCTACATTTACCTATCTGATACGGATACATACAATCCCGTAATTAACGTAAAAATACCACAAGACTTGACCTGTTCTAATGAAAAAATTGACTTGGTCACCTATTCAACCTTAAAACACTTGAGTGCTACACATAGAATCTTGAAAACATCCAAAACCATACTCAAGAGTCATCCACTCTTATACACACTGCAAATTTCTCGACATAACAAATCGAACCACTCGTGTCTTATCAACACTCTGACACCGCAGTACATGATCTCATTCTGATATAGCCAAACCACTTCCTTCTCTTTTACACAAAACATTCTTTACCAACAACTCAAGACATACTATTATTTTTCCCACATCTACTAAGCACCATATTGCCTTTTTCATAATTTTGCTTCATTCGTGCCACCCTCGGCTCAATTTCTTCAACCAGAATTGATTCACCTGCATGCATCAAATCGAAACTAACATATTACATAACCGTACAATCAGCTAAACAACAGCAACCTCCCTAACTTATCTCGAAGCCATATATAGCACAACGCATATACTCTCTTGTTTTCGTAATATTATGGTGAGATTAAACTCATTCTTTCATATGCTTGTGGAAACATGAATCATCAGAAATTTTTAACTCTTCTACAATTATTGCATTCGTTCACACAACATTTAAGCCCACTCTGTAGGAGACAATTTTTTTAAACTAAATCCCAATTTTTTCAAAAACATTGGCAGACTTTTCTTTGTAATTGAGCCTATCCAGCTGCCAGAGAATCACCAAAACCATTCCAAAAACACGTCCACAACTTGACAAAGCATCACAATGTATATCAACATCATTAATCTCAATACTACATATATTCTATTATCAAAATTGATACATGGACATGTGTTGCACCTATTCTAATCATAACACATAGAAGATATCATTCAATTACACATGAGATCTTCTAACATACATATAAGGATCATACCACTTAAGGACACTCCTCGGGATATATCCCACCTACTTTGCCTCAATTCAGTATTTCAGCCTGCCTTCCACCATCATATATGTTATACAGTCATTTAATCTTCCTAGGTCTGAACTCAACCCCCAACATGCTATTTTCTTCGCTCCCAACTTGGAGACCTGAAAATATTCTCCACGCGCCCACAACTCAGGGCAACACATCCAATCGCAATGGAGATCAAACATTTAATGGTTCATTTATCACCTAGTAGACCTTCTTCAACATTTCCAAGTCATATAGACACATCACATAGCACCAATATACTCATCACATAGCTATCCAGCCGCCATTCCCACTATTAAGGATAATACTGAATATTTTAGATCATAACACTATGTAACGACCCGACCCATAGTCCCATTATCGCCTATTTTTCCCGTTTTATGTTTCAATATATTCCATTATATGAGTTTGGAGAGTTTGAAGTATTTTGGATATAGTCTGGTCAGAAATGAGACAATTAGTCCCTTTATGAGAAGGAAATTTTTGAAAAGTCAACTGAAAGTTGACTTATGAGTTAGAGAGCTCAGAATGGATTTTTGATGATTTGACAAGTTCCGGGTGGTGATTTATGACTTAGGAGCGCAATCGAAATTGAATTTGGAGGTCCGGTGTAGAATTAGGCTTGAATTGGCTAAGTTTTAATTTTGGCGAATTCCGGTCGATAGGTGAGATTTTGATCAGCGGGTCGGAATGGAATTTCGACAGTTGCAGTTCGTTTGGTGATTTTGGATATGCATGAAAATTTTTAGGTCATTCGAAGGTGTTTAGGTCGGGTTTTGGATCAAATGCAAGTTTCAGACGTTTTAGTTTAACTTAGGCTTGAATATGTGGTAATTTGATGATTTTGGTGTATATGATAGCAATTTTATAGCTCGAGCAAGTTTGAATGAGGTATTAGGACCTACTTGTGCTTTTGGTTGAGGTCCTGATGGACTCGGAGTGGTTTTGGATGACTAAGAGGGAGTTTGGATATTGCTTTATGCTGCAGAAATTGCAGCAGCTGTTGCAGGTCAAGATTGGCCTTCGCGTTCGCAGGGGTGCCTCACGTTCGCGTAGGCTTGGATTCCATTGTCCTTCTCATTCGCGTGGGCCGGATGCATTCGCGAAGGGATCGTTTAGGAAAGGCTTGGTTTAGTACTTCGCGATCGCGTGAATGGGCCGCGTTCGCGTGGAAGAGAGAGCTTACACCTTCGCGCTCGCGTGAAGGCCACAAGTTCGCGAAGGGTAAAGCTGGGCAGCAGGAATTTTGGCTATCGCGTTCACGGTTGGGCACCACGTTCGCAAAGAAGGAATTTTGGCCAGTGGAGTTTTGTTCATCGCGAACATGAAAGGGCCTCGCATTCGCGAAGAAGGGTTGATCAGCTGGATAGAATGTTTTTAAGGGTAATTTCAGTCGCAAACCCAACATTTTTTCCACCATTGTTAAGCAACTAAGAGAGTTTTTGAGCGATTCGAAACGTGTTTTCAACGGGTATTGATTGGAGGTAAGTCTTTTGACTTAAAAACACCAGTTTTAGGAAGAATCGATCCTTAATTCCATGAAATTGGGTAGAAATTTTTGAGAACTAGGGCTTAGTTTAAAGAAACAAATTTTTGGGATTTGAAAGTTCATTCGAGCTCCATTTTCGACAAACTTTATATGTACAGACTCGTGGCGAGACGAGAAATCCAAAGATGTGATTTTCAGAATTTTTCAAGAAGTGGACCTGGGGCTCAGGTTTTGCCAACTCGTGATTTTTAGTGTTTTTCGAATAAATTCAGTTGGGTTATGTTTATTTAGCCTATAATAATATATTCGTTGTGATTTTGACTAGATTCGATGCTCGTAGAGGGAGATTTAAAAGGAAAAGGTGGAACGATCTACGACCGATTAAAGGTGAGTAGTTTGTATAGATGATGAACTGAGGGTTTGAAACCCCGGTTTATCACATCGTGACGCTATGCTAGGGCGTGACTCGCACCCCATGGCAGGTGTGGGATGGTATATGATTGGGGATTGTGACTTCCTTCATCCCAAGAGCTAAATAAAATTGTTGGCGGCTGATACGCACCTGTAGTGGATATATCTGGGCTTGTTGCCATGTTTGGGGCCTTGTGCCGATTTGTAGCATCCTTCTAGGATGAATATCATTGTGAGAACATGATTTGCATAATCATTGATCTCATTCCTGTGTTTTAATCACTGTTATTAAATGCTAAGTCACCTTTTTCCGAAATTAAATAATTAAATTATATTCACCTTAATAATTGGAAAAATGGGAAATAAGATTAAATTTGTTTTGTGACTCATATGCATACTGTGGACTGAGTATTGGGTCGGGCTTGGGCTGAAGGAGTCCCTCCGGAGTCTGTGCACACCCCCAGTGAGCGCCATCGACGTTAAATGGATCGTGCTGCATGCCGCGGCGTATTCATGTGCATTGCATTGCATTTTTATCTGATACTTGATTGTTCCATATGAGATGGCTTTGCTATTAGTTCTTGGCTAAGGCATAGAACAGTTAGTTTTAGCTTTTCTTTGTGGCATTTCGTGGATTTCTTACTTTCAGACATATTTCTATGCTTATTATTTACTGAGTCGGCAGTACTCACCCCTACTCCATGCACCTTGTGTGCAGATTCAAGTACACCGGAGACTTAGCTGACACTCATAGTCTCCAGATATTTTCAGAGTCGTTGAGGTAGTTGCTTGACGTTCGCAGGACCTGGCTGCTCTACATATTTCAGCTTATTATTATTATATACATTTTCCAGATTTTTTTTTTATATTTTCATTCAGATATTATTATCCAGTTTGTTAAGACGCTCTAGACTCGTGACCCTAGATCTTATGGGTGTATTTATCGGTTTGCGTATTTATCCATATTACTTTATTAATATTTTTGGATTATTATTCTAAAATTACTTTAATATTTTAAATTATCGGTTTTAAGACGTAGTGTTAAATTGAAAGCGATTGTTAGTCAGGGCTTGTCTAGCATTAGAGTTGGGCACCATCACGACCGGGTTTGGGTCATGACACACTAGCTCGTACAATCAGCACCTCGGTGCTCAATCCATTGGCAAAAGATCCGGCCTCAAGTCCCCCAGGCTAGCCTAACATCAAACTGAAAGCGATCACGTCTCACCCCTCAATCGGGGAATCACAAGCCATCAAGGCACATCTAATACTGAGCGCTCGTTCGTGCATACGTTCACGGGGAAGTAATTTCAAGAGTTACTCTTTCAAGCTGAATCAAGGACGCACGATATGATTTCAAGAAAGTGAAGTGTTTCCTAAGGTTCTATAGCATCCTGAGGATAGATACGGATGTCTACGTACCCCCGATCGTGAAGGCACCCACCCAAATCTAGGCAAGCCTCACGAACAGTCGCTCTCAATTCAACGATAAATCTCAAAACCGAAAATATAAGGAAAAACGTGATAATTTTTAATAATGATCCAATGTCTATAGTAAAATAATACAGAGAGATATGAAATCTGATAGATACACTCCCATAAGATCTGGGTCACGAGTCTAGAGCCTTTAAAACAAACTGGATAACAATATCTAAATGAAAATACACAAGTCTGGAAATGTATATATAAATAAAAAACTGAAATAGGAGGAGTAGTCAGGTCCCCCGCACTTCAAGCAGCTACCTCAACAACTCCGATAAGCTCTGGAGACAACGACTGCTCAGCTAAGCCTCTGGTGCACCTGAATCTACACACAAGGTGCAGGGAGTAGGGGTGAGTACAACCAACTTAGTGAGTAATAAGCATAAAAATGTCTGAAGATAAGAAATCAACGAAAGGCCACAAAGTAAAGCTAAAACTAAAAGTCCAACACCTTAACTATGAACTAACAGCAAAGCAATATCAAGTATATCAGTCAAGTATATGCAAAGATGCAATGCAATATACATGACCTGCTGCGGCGTACAGCCCGATCCGTTTAACGTCGACGGCGCTCACTATGGGGTGTAAACAGCCCAAGCGCAATATCATTATATCACTACTGCGGCGTGCGGCCCGATCCACACTCAGTCCACAGTATGCATATGAGTCACATAACAGATTCAGTTTATTTTCCAGTTTCCAATTATTAAGAAGAATATAATTTAATTATTTAAATTTCAGGAAAAGTGACTTAGCATTTCATAACAGTGATTGGACACATGACTTAGATCAAGATTATACAAATCATGCTATCACAATGATATTCATCCTAGACGGATGCTACAAATCGGAACAAGGTCCAGATATAGCGATAAGTCCAATTTTCAACAATACAATGTGCGTATCAGCCGCCAATAAATTATAGTTAGCACTCGTGATGGACCAAGTCACAATACCCAATCACATACGATCCCGCACCTGTCATGGGGTGCGAGTCATGCCCTAATATAGCATCACAGTGTGATAAATCGGGGTTTCAAACCCCAAGGCCATCATCTATACAAACTACTCACCTCTAGCTGGTCGTAGACTGGTCAGCAATGCCTTTTCCTTTTGTATCGACCTCCTCGCGCGTCCAATCTAGTCAAAATCACAACGAATACATAAATATGGGCTAAAGAAACATAACCCAATCAAATATACTCAAAGAGTAGTAAAATTCACGAAGTTGGTAACACTCGTGCCCCGGGCCCACTTTTCTAAAAATTTCGAAAATCACACCAACGGATTTCTCGTCTCACCACGAGTCCGTACATATAAAGTTTACCAAAAATGGAGTACAAACGGCCTTTCAAATCCCAAAACTTTATTTTCAAAAACCAAACCCTAGTTCTTCACAATTTCAACCTATATACATCGATTTGAGGGTTGATTCTTCATAAAAATGTTTCTAAGTCAAAAGATGTACCTCCAATCACTACCCATTGAAATCCCTCTTCAAATCGCTCAAAAAGCTCTCTTTATAGAGTAAAAATGCTGGAAATATTAAGTGGGTTGTGGATGAATTAACCATTAAAACATTCTGTCCGCCCAGATTGCGATCGCATCCACCCCATTGCGATCGCATAGGTCAAAGTTAGACCACCTAAATTTCCTCTTCTACGATCAGACTCTCCCCCATGCAATCGCACAGCACAAATCTTCTGCCAGGGGCCCCAGCCCCAAATACACTACGCGATCACACTCTTTATTATGCGAATGCACATGCCAACACACCAGACCTATGCGATCGCGCAACCTCTTACGCGATCGCATAGAGCAATTTTTGAGACTCCTCCAAGCTTTCTATGCGGTCATAGACATACCTATGCGATCGCATAGAGTAACTCCTCTGCTGCATTTTCTTATTCAAAATTCCCTGTTAGCCAACTGAAATCACCACGAGGCCCTCGGGACCTCAACCAAATGCACATATATGTTCTATTACTTCATTCAAACTTCCTTGTAACATAAAAATACTATCATAGACATCAAAATCATTGAATTACCACGGATTCAAGCCTAAGTTAAACTAAAACTTCCGAAACATGCATTTGATCAAAAACCTGACCTAAACACCTCCGAATACCCTGAAATTTTGCACGTATATCCAAAATCACCTAACGAAGCTATTGCAACTGTCGAAACTTCATTCCGACCCCCAGATCAAAATCTCACCTATCAACCAGAACTCGCCAAAATTCAAACTTAGCCAATTAAAGCCTAATTCTACACCAGACCTCCAAATTCAATACCGACTGCACCTCTAAGCCTTAAATCATCACCCGAAACTAGCCGAATCATCGAAAATCCATTCCGATCCCTCTAACTCATATGTAAACATCCGGGTGACTTTTCCAAACTAACATTCTCTTAAAGAGACTAACTGTCTCATTTCTAACCGAACTCTGTATGAATTACTTCAAATTCACCAAACACATATAATGAAATATAGAAGTATAAAACGGGGAAAACGGGGGACGGGTCGGGTCGTTACACCCACTCACAAAACTTCAAATTTTTTTCAAATAAAATGCATGTCCAAATATAATTTCAACTTCCAAAAATTATTTTTGAAAACTATTTTGAAAACTATTTCAACTTCCAAAAATTATTTTTTTAAGTTTCAATTAAATCTATATCCAAATGCTAGCTAAAAGCCTAACAACACCCAACCATTTTATAGTCCAAATCGTCATCACCATAATATGAGAGTAGTGGACTTGGTCACGTTGACCGAATTATTGCTTTTACTTGTTGGACCAACCTGGTATAACAAACTTATTAGTATACTGTCTTATTACTTGACCGAGCTAAAGCTTTTGGAAAAAAGAAGAAGAAAAAATTAAAACAAACTCATGAGGTCTATAATATTCCATTCATATTTTGTATACCTAATCCTGTGACTTCCAGAGACCTTTTGCGCCGGCAATCAAGCAAAAGGCAAACAATTGCTTAGACGAATACATTAGATTTGCATTAGAAGCCTTTTTCCTATTTAACAAATGACCAGTTGATGTCTAGAATTAAACAACTTGCTAGCTTGCTTGACGGAAAGAAGATGGACTATATATATTGATTATATCCTTGACCCTTTGCTTATCTCAGTAGTCACCCTAATTATTCAATAAATATTGACTACTAATCCAAATTATGTAACATTAGTCTATTACCCATTCTTTTTGTTCTTAGTGGAATGTGCGAAGAATCTTCATTTTCCCCTTTAACGGTTAGCACCGGGTGTAACTAACGTATAGTATAGTATATAAAGGGGATGCCATACACTATTAGTATCATAGCAAACTACTAGAATTCGGTCAAATTGGCGATCGAATTTGGTCAGTCAAAAAAAGCGACCAAGGTTGGTCGCCAAACTATCGAAAATAATTAAAAAAATATTTGAAATAATTTAGTCAAACTGTTGACTGGATTGGTCAGACTTATTTTTGTCAAATATATACTGAATTTAGCGACCAATGTTGGTCGCTAAAGTGGGACCCAGTTATAATATTTTAAAATATATTTATTTATTTAAAAAATTTATAAAATATAAATAAATATAATTCAAAATTTAGCGACCAAAGTTGGTCGCTTAAGGAATTAGAGATCAGCTTTGGTCACCAATATGGGACCCAGTTCCAACGTTTATTAATTTTCATTATTAATTTAAATATTATGTAAAATATAAATAAATCTGACTAAATTATAGTGACCAAATTTGGTCTCTAAATTAAATTCATGTACAGTTAGTAACCAACTTTGGTCGCTAAATTAAATTTATTAAAAGTTAGCGACCAAAGTTGGTCTCTATATGGTCAAAATTAAAAATTACTTTTGTATTTACTATGTAAATAATATAAATGTAAGTCGTTAATACTTTTGTAATACAAGGGATGAATAGTACTACGAAGCGGGCGTCTGTATTAGGTAATACCGTATCGAATAAAGCTTATATATATATATATATATATATATATATATATATATATATATATATATATATATATATATATATATATATATATATATATATTTAATATGTACTTACGCTATACTATGCACTAAGTATAAGTGTATGATGTAATATCGTATCGAATACAGCTTCTATATATATAATATATGTACTTACGCTATACTGTGCACTAAGTATAAGTGTATGAGGTAATACCGTATCGAATACATCTTATGTATATAATATATGTACTTACGCAATACTATACTATATATATATATATATATGAGCTGTATTCGATACGGTATTTTCTCATACACTCAAACTTTGTGCATATATATATATATATATATATATATATATATATATATATATATATATATATATATATATATATATATATATATATATATATATATATATATACTAAGTATAAGTGTATTAGATAATATCGTATCAACCTGTATTCTATACGGTATTAAGTATAAGTATATATAAAGTTGCATTCGATACGGTATTACCTAATACACTTATGTTGAAACACGTTCTCAAGTCGCTAAACTAAACGTGTGTTCAGATTTGTAGGTTTTGATGAATGACCAACCGACGTGAACGGAACATTGACATATGCCGAAGTCCAAGCACAAGAGAAACAAAGATCAAGATTAAGTAAAGCAACAAAGTTATACATGAGTCGTTCTATAATTGTGATCTTGATCCGACAATTGATTCAAGACTTGGCTTCTCTCGTAAAATCATTTTTATCAAACCATGCATCTTTAATTTAAAGCAAAATGATTTTCAAACATTTCATTTTAACCAAAAATGATTTCTAAACATATCTTTCAAATCTGGACAAAGATAATCGATTATGCACCTTATGATAATCGATTATGTTAAAGCAGTGTACACCAGATTTTACAAAGCTGTAAGATAATCGATTATGTACCTTATGATAATCGATTATGTTGAGGCAGTGTTCACCAGATTTTTCAAAGCTACAAGATAAACGATTATGTGCTTTAGACTAATCGATTATGTTGAGGCAGTGAGCATCAGATTTTACAAAGTAGCAAAATAATCTATTATGGCTTTTCTGGTAATCGATTATATTAAAGACCGTTGCCAAAATATTTTCAAACACTGAAAGATAATCGATTATGTACAATCAGACAATCGATTATGTTAAGCATAAAATCGGGGATTGATTTTTGAATGTTGTTAGGTAATCGATTATACGATTTGGATAATCGATTATTCTGCTTAAAATCTGGGAATGATTTTTAAACGATTGGCAGATAATCGATTATGCAGAATAAGATAATCGATTATCCTAGCACAGAATCAGCAATTTTTGATTGGCAATTAAGCAACGGTTTTGGGTGTTTTGAGCACTATAAATACAACTCAAATTCACTCTTCTAAGTACAACAACTGATTACATTCTTGCTTAAGCTTACATACTCTCATTCAATCATTTTATATTCATTTCATAGCTTTTTGAGAGCCAAACTCTTGACTAAGTTATTGTGTTCTTGAACGTATTGTTTTTACTCATATCTACTCTATAAAGAGGGTCTTGTCTTTAGTGCTAAGTGTTTGTACACACTTGAAGGGATATTCTAATCCCTTGTTGTAAGAAGGAAAAGTAGTTCCTTGGTTTGAAGTCTTGAGGTGCGGCATCCTCGAGTAGGTTGAAGTCTTGTAGAGGGTATATCTACGAGCAAGTGTAAACGGTTTGTTAGGCACCCGTAAGCTTAACAAAGTTAGTGTAAAACTCGAGAGAGTCTCTCGTGGACTGGACAAACCACACGTTGTGGTGAACCAGGATAAAATTTGGTGTGTTCTCTCCTTATCTTTTTAATTACTGCACTTACGTTATTCCTGCAATTTTAAATTCCGCAAATTTACATTGTTTTTTATGATAACGCTATTCACCCCCCCCCCCCTAGCGTTAAGCGTCTATTCTAACAATTGGTAACAGATCCATACTCTCTGAAAGACTTAACAGTTTGAGAGAAACTTTCCATGGCTTCTACTCGTAGTGTTTATGCAGCATTAGGTGAAGGACAATGCTTCACAAGGCCACCACTTTTTGATGGCACCAACTACACTTACTGGAAGGAGAGAATGAGGATTTTTATACAATCAAACAACTTCCAATTGTGAAAAATTATCAAAAATGGAGAACTACAACTTACCAAAAAGGTTGGAGAAGAACTCGTTCCAAAAACGGAAGACGAATACGACGCCGATGATATCAAAAAGGTAGAGATCAACGCAAAGGCAATCAACATGATGTATTGTGCAATGAACCCCGATGACTATCGAAAGATATCATGTTGCACCACTGCCAAGCAAATGTGGGACAAATTAGAAATAACCTACGAAGGTACAGACCAGGTAAGGGAAGCTAAAATTGATTTCCTAACCCACGAATATGAACTGTTTCGCATGAAGGAAAACGAGAAGATAGATGACATGTTCGAACGATTCTCAAAAATCATTAATGACCTGCACGCCCTCAAAAAGACATTCACGGATAAGGAGCTTGTCCGGAAAATTCTACGAAGCCTCACTCCGGAATGGCGTTCCAAAGCCGACGCTATCCAAGAATCAATCGGCATCATGAACGTCACCAACGACGGACTACGAGGTAATCGTAAAACTTATGAATCAACTACTCTTAGCTCTCCTTTGGATGATCAAAGGAAAAGAAAGATTGCGCTCAAAGCATCAACTACGCAACCTCAAATCGATGAGGAGTCAAGTGATGAAGATGTCGAGCTTGGACTCGTCATTAAGAAATTTCACAAGTTCATGCAAAAGAAGTATGAACGAAAAGGTAAGCAACAAGGCGACCAATTGAAGTGCTATGGATGTGGAGAAATCGGACATATCAAATCAAATTGTCCAAACATCAAAAAGGAGAAGAAACCATTCAAGAAACAAATAGCATACATCTCTTGGGGAGGCGACTCTGGAGATGAATCAAGTGATGGAGAAGGAAACGAGACCACAAACTTGTGTCTTATGGCACACGAAGAAACGCAAAATGAGGTATGTACTTCTTCTAAGAACTACTTCACTTTAGAAGAAATGCAAGATGCATTTGATGAGTTGTATAAAGAGTTTATTAGCGCTTCTAAATCTATTAAAGATTTAAGAAAACAATTTTCTTCAAAAGAAAAGGATTTTGAAAAACTTACTCTTGAAAATGAGAAATCAAAAGAGGAAAACAAGTTTTATGGCAAAAGAAGCGCCGATAAACCCGAAAGCTCAAATAAGGATTGTACTTCTTGCAAATCTCTAAAGGAAGAAGTAGAAAGTCTTAGAAGCACTTTGCACAAATTCAATTCTTCACACAAAAATCTCAATGAAGTGCTTGTAAATTTGAAATCCACTAAGCACGGTATAGGCTTTAAACACGAGCCAAAAGAAAAAGTTGAGTCCATTCCTAAACCACCTAAGACTCAACTTAGGCCAAACAAAATAAATGTCATCGCTCAACCTAGAAATTTTAATCCTAGAATTGCAACTCATCCTAGAACAAATGCTAGAAGAAATAATGGAATGTATAGACCACCTAGACAAGATTTTCGAAAACCACATCAAAACTATTTTCCTAAGAATAGAGTGGATGCTAGAAGAAATGTTGGCATACATAGACCACCTAGACAAGATTTTCGAAAACTACATCAAAACTATGTTCCTAAAAATACAGTGAATAAATTTAGACCCCCAAATTTATCATCCTAGAAGAATGCACAATCCGAATGTCATTTGTCATTATTGCAATAAAATTTGACATATTGCTCCCGCATGCTTCACTAGACATAGACATTTCACTGCAGGACAATCACACCAATATCTTGCACCTAACACAGAAGGACCCAAAATGGCCTGGGTACCAAAATCTCATTAATTTGTTTTGTAGGTGTGTTTGAAGGGATCAAGTGTACATTGGTACCTTGATAGTGGATGCTCCAAACATATGACCGGGGATGCATCAAAATTCCTTCAACTAAAATACAAGGAAGGAGGAAATGTTATTTTTGGAGACAATAACAAAGGAAAAATTATCGGCATTGGATCGGTCGGTAAGGACGAATCCTCCTCCATTAAGCATATTTTGCTTGTTAAAGGTCTCAAACATAATCTCTTGAGCATAAGTCAATTATGTGACAAAGGAAATCTTGTATTGTTTGACTCCGAAGAATGTTTAGTTATCCGTCATAGTGATTTCAAAATTATTCTTCGTGGTATTAGAATGGATAATATCTATATGGTTGATCTTGAAAATTCTTCATCAAGTTTTGTAAATTGCCTCATGAGTAAAGAAGACGACATGTGGTTATGGCATCGTAGAGTAGCTCATGTAAATATGAATCTTTTGAACAAACTAGTTTCACAAGATTTAGTAATTGGTCTTCCAAACATGAAATTTGAAAAAGATTCTATTTGTGATTCATGTCAAAAAGGGAAACAAACAAAAGCCTCTTTTAAATCCAAAAATGTTGTTTCAACTACTAGACCTTTACAACTTCTACACATGGATCTTTTTGGACCATCTCGTGTTGAAAGTTTTGGTGGAAATCTTTATGATTTTGTAATTGTTGATGACTACTCTAGATTCATACGGACGTTATTTCTTGCTCATAAAAGTGATGCCTTTCATGCTTTTAAAATTTTTCTTAAACGTTTTCAAAATGAAAAGAACACAACCGTCACTTCCATAAGAAGTGATCATGGGGGAGAGTTCGATCATAATATCTTTGCGGATTTTTGTGACGAACTCGGTATTGAACATACCTTCTCGGCTCCACGTACACCACAAAAAAATGGGGTGGTGGAACGTAAAAATAGATGTCTCGAAGAGATGGCTAGAACCATGCTCGATGAGGCTAAGATTTCCAAAAATTTTTGGGCGGACGCCGTGAGTACCGCTAGCTATGTTTTAAACAGAGCTGTCATAAGGCCGATACTCATAAAAACTCCCTATGAACTCTACAAGGGAAGGAAACCAAATCTTTCTCATCTTAGAGTCTTCGGTTGTAAATGTTTATTCACAACAACAGAAAAGATAATTTGGGAAAATTTGATGCAAAGTCCGATGAAGGAATTTTTCTTGGTTACTCATCACGTAACAAAGCATATAGAGTTTTTAATAATCGAACCAAAACTGTTGAGGAATCTCCTCATGTAGTATTTTGTGAAAATGATGCTCGCTTGGCGAGAAAGGATTCTTGTGTTGATCTTGCAGATGCTTTAAAGAAAATCAATCTTCAAGACGAGGTACAAAAGGAGGATCCAAAGGAAGTTCAAGATGAAGTCATGGAACAACCTTCGGAAGAAGTACCACCACAAGAAGAAGAATCGATGATGCCTAAGGCTTGGAGGACGTCTAAAGACCATCCTCTTGACATGGTAATTGGCAACATCGAGAAAGGGGTAAGTACACGAAACCTTCTTAAAGACACCGTAGGGCATATAGCTTTTGTTTCTCAAATTGAACCTAAAACCATTTCCGAAGCAATTGGGGATGAGCATTGGACCTTGGCAATGCAAGAGGAGCTTAACCAATTCAAACGTAATGATGTTTGGGAATTGGTGCCAAGACCCGATAATCACGACATAACTGGTACGAATGGGTTTTTCGGAATAAATTAGATGAAAATGGCATAATCACTAGAAACAAAGCTAAGCTAGTTGCTAAGGGTTATAATCAAGAAGAAGTAATTGATTATGAAGAAACCTATGCACCCATTGCACGCCTAGAAGCCATTCGTTTATTGCTTGCATTTTCATCATCTATGAATTTTAAACTATATCAAATGGATGTCAAAAGTGCCTTTCTAAATGGATTCATTCAAGAGGAAGTATATGTTGAACAACCCCCGGGGTTTGAAGATTTTAAATCTTCCGACCATGTCTTCAAGCTTAAGAAAGCTTTATATGTTCTCAAACAAGCTCCTCGAGCTTGGTATGAACGTCTAAGTAAATTTCTCTTAGACAATGAGTTTGAAAGGGGGAAAGTCGACACCACACTTTTTATCAAAAATAAAAACAATGACATCCTGTTAGTTCAAATTTATGTCGATGATATCATTTTTGGTGCTACTAATGATCTTTTATGCGAGGAATTCTCTAAGTTGATGACTAGCGAAATCGAAATGTCAATGATGGGTGAGCTAAACTTCTTCTTGGGGCTGCAAGTGAAGCAAATGAAAGAAGGAACTTTCATTTGCCAATCCAAATATTGCAAGGAGTTGCTAAACCATTTCGAGATGAGCAACGCCAAAGCAATGGCCACCCCAATGAGTACATCCGACCATCTTGACAAAGATGAGAAAGGTAAGGAAGTAGACACCAAGAAGTATCGAGCTATGATCGGATCTCTTCTCTATCTTACTGCTAGTAGACCGGACATCATCTTTAGCGTATGCTTATGCGCTCGATATCAATCATGTCCGAAGGAGTCACATTTAACTGCGGTAAAACGGATTATGAAGTATCTTGTTGGAACAATAAATGTGGGACTATGGTATCCCAAAGGTTTTTCACGCCAACTTGTTGGCTATTCCGATTCCGATTTTGCGGGTTGCAAATTGGACCGCAAGAGCACTACTGGCACTTGCCATTTGCTCGGTAGCTCCTTAGTTTCTTGGTTTAGCAAGAAGCAAGTTAGTGTTGCGTTGTCCAAAACCGAGGCTGAATATGTAACCGCGGGGAGTTGTTGCGCTCAAATCCTTTGGATGAAACATTAACTCTTGGACTATGGCCTTAGTATCGATCATATCCCTCTTCGATGTGATAATACTATCGCCATTAGCTTGACGATAAATCCTATTCTTCACTCAAGAACGAAACACATAGAAATTAGACATCACTTTATAAGAGATCACGTTCTCAAGGGCGATGTCGAAATTGAATTTGTTACAACCGAAAATCAATTGGCCGACATCTTTACAAAGCCTTTAGAGAAAGAGTCCTTCTTCCGAATTCATAGTGAACTCGTGATTCTTGACTCCACGTTGATCTAATTCATGCATTGCATTTTTATGTTTTAACGATTACTAACTTGAGCGTCGGAGGCGCCTAATTCCTTTTTTTGCAGGTATCGCCCCAAAGACAGGGGGAATTATCAGACACTGGCGCAGAATAATCGATTTCTCTAAAGTCAATAATCGATTATTCCCCATTTACATTTTATACTTATTATGCTGGAAAATTGACATAATCGATTATACAACACTACAATCGATTATCTAACAGTTTTGGCTTTGCAGGATTTTAGCTGTTAAATATAAAAATCGATTATCACATATCCCTAATCGATTATACTGACATTCATTTTCAGGTTTTAAGTCACTGTGTGACAATAATCAATTATTTAAAACAGTGTAATCGATTTTCCTATTACCGTCTCGGACGTCCGTTACTACATTTCCTGAAATAATCGATTATCTCAAAAGCACAATCGATTATTCCCCAAGTCAGAAAATCACTGGCCACACTGTGTTGAATAATCGATTACCATATTTCCATAATCGATTATTCTCAGTCAGTATTTCAAAATAGTTACCGTTTCAGACCGTTTGCTCCTTAAATTTTTGCAGATTTCTTCACTTTAATGCTATTTCATTCTTCCCATTATAAATAGGTGCATTATATCTTCAATGTCTTCACTCAAACATCAATCTTAGCATCGGTGAATTTATTCCAACTCCGGACCATCGTCGTCCAACTATCACAAACATGCTCCCAGAATATCGCCTAATTTTTTATTTCATCACTCGCGTTCTAAAACCGCGAAAATTCAATCACACAACTATCTCTCATGAGGGTTCAAAACTCATGCATGCCATTATCACCGGGGCTCGTATCAATTGGTGCAAGTTCGTCATGACTCACTTATATGATGCAATTGGGGAAGATAAGCCACTCCCCTATGCTTTTGTCGTTATGACCATTCTTGTTGCTTCCGGTATCGACACCTCTGTCGGTCCTCTCAAAAAGGCGACAAAACATTGGGAAATTCAAGAATCTTCATTTCCCAATATCGGTGAGCATCCGCCTCCTCCTCAACCTCACAGACGTCGTCATCCGGCCCCGTCCGATGCAACCCTCCAATCTATTTCCGAGCAACTTGCCTCCATGTCCACATCCATAAATCGTATTGATATGAATGTCAATCGATTGACTCACGAGCTCCATGGATATTTTGATCACGTCAATTATCCATATGCCCCAATTGTCCTTCGGGAAGATGTACCGGATGTCGAGACGGAAGTCCATGATGATAATGAATAATGTCTTGTTTCTTTGGTTTTCTAGTTTGCATAATTTTCTGTCTTTTATGTTTATGTATTTGCAATATTTTTTAATCAATGAAGACTTAGTTATTTTTTTGCTAATGTCAAAAGGGGGAAGATATGGGCTATGCACTCTATGCACACTAATACATATTGGCATAAATTGAGGGGGATTCATAACTTGAGGGGGAACTCGTTGCATATCTATATACTTGTCTTGAATCGTCATTATGAATTAATATGCATATCCCGATATTGGTTTGCCATTATCAAAAAGGGGGAAATTGTTGAAACACGTTCTCAAGTCGCTAAACTAAACGTGTGTTCATATTTGTAGGTTTTGATGAATGACAAACCAACGTGAACGGAACATTGACATATGCCGAAGTCCAAGCACAAGAGAAACAAAGATCAAGATTAAGTAAAGCAACAAAGTTATATATGATTCGTTCTATAATTGTGATCTTGATCCGACAATTGATTCAAGACTTGGCTTCTCTCGTAAAATCATTTTTATCAAACCATGCATCTTTAATTTAAAGCAAAATGATTTTCAAACATTTCATTTTAACCAAAAATGATTTTTAAACATATCTTTCAAATCTGGACAAAGATAATCGATTATGCATCATATGACAATCGATTATGTTAAAGCAGTGTACACCAGATTATACAAAGCTGTAACATAATCTGTTATGTACCTTATGATAATCGATTATGTTGAGGCAGTGTTCACCATATTTTACAAAGCTACAAGATAATCGATTATGTGCCTTAGACTAATCGATTATGTTGAGGCAGTGAGCATCAGATTTTACAAAATAGCAAAATAATCGATTATGGCTTTTCTGGTAATCGATTATATTAAAGACCATTGCCAAAATATTTTCAAACACTGAAAGATAATCGATTATGTACAATCAGACAATCGATTATGTTAAGCAGAAAATCGGGGATTGATTTTTGAACGTTGTCAGGTAATCGATTATACGATTTTGATAATCGATTATTCTGCTTAAAATCTGGGAATGATTTTTAAACGATTGGCAGATAATCGATTATGCAGAATAAGATAATCGATTATCCTAGCACAAAATCAGCAATTTTTTATTGGCAATTAAGCAACGGTTTTGGGTGTTTTGAGCACTATAAATACAACTCAAATTCACTCTTCTAAGTACAACAACTGATTACATTCTTGCTTAAGCTTACATACTCTCATTCAATCATTTTATATTCATTTCATAGCTTTTTGAGAGCCAAACTCTTGACTAAGTTGTTGTGTTCTTGAGCGTATTGTTTTTACTCATATCTACTCTATAAAGAGAGTCTTGTCTTGAGTGTTAAGTGTTTGTACACACTTGAAGGGATATTCTAATCCCTTGTTGTAAGAAGAAAAAGTAGTTCCTTGGTTTGAAGTCTTGAGGTGCGGCATCCTCGGGTAGGTTGAAGTCTTGTAGAGGGTATATCTACGAGCAAGTGTAAACGGTTTGTTAAGCACCCCTAAGCTTAACGAAGTTAGTGTAAAACTCGAGAGAGTCTCCTCGGGGACTGGACTAACCAAACGTTGTGGTGAACCAGGATAAAATTTGGTGTGTTCTCTCCTTATCTTTTTAATTACTGCACATACGTTATTCCTGCAATTTTAAATTCCGCAAATTTACATTGTTTTTTATTATAACGCTATTCATCCCCCCTCTAGCGTTAAGCGTCTATTCTAACAACTTATACTTAGTATATATATATATATATATATGTGTACTTACGCTATATTATGCACTAAGTACGAGTGTATCAGGTATTACCGTATCGAATACAACTTATGTATATAATATATGAACTTACGCTATACTATGCACTAAGTATAAGTGTATGGGGTAATATAGTATCGAATACAGCTTATATATATACAATATATACATATACATATATATATATATATATATATATATATATATATATATATATATATATATATATATATATATATATATATATATATATATATATATATATATATATATATATATATATATATATATATATATATATATATATATATATATATATATATATATACTAACGTTATATTATGCACTAAGTATAAGTGTATTAGGTAATGCCGTATCGAGTACAGCTTATGTATATAATATATGTACTTACGCTATACTATGCACTAAGTATAAGTGTATGAGGTAATACCGTATCGAATAAAGTGTATATATATATATATCTAAATATATATATATATGTATGTATGTACTTAAGCTATATTATGCACTAAGTATAAGTGTATTAGGTAATACCGTATCAAGCTGTATTTGATACGGTATTAAGTATAAGTATATATAAAGTTGCATTCGATACGGTATTACCTAATACACTTATACTTAGGGAATATATATATATATATATATATATATATATATATATATATATATATATATATATATATATATATATATATATATATATATATATATATATATATATACGTACTTACACTATATTATGCACTAAGTACGAGTGTATTTGGTATTACCGTATCGAATACAACTTATGTATATAATATATGTACTTACGCTATACTATACACTAAGTATAAGTGTATGGGGTAATACCGTATCGAATACAGCTTATATATATATAATATATATACTTACGTTATATTATGCACCAAGTATAAGTGTATTAGGTAATACCCTATCGAATGCAACTTATGTATATAATATATGTACTTACGCTATACTATGTACTAAGTATAGGTGTATGAGGTAATACTGTATGGAATAAAGTTTATAATACATATATACATATATATATATAGACATATATATATATATATATATATATATATAGATATATATATATATATATATATATATATATATATATATATATATATATATATATATATACATACATAATACCAAAACAGAAAAAATTATTTTCTTTATTTATTTTGAAAATGGTGACAAACTTTGGTTGCTTTTTTGGTCAAACAGTCAAAAATAGCGACCAACTTTGGTCGCTAACTTGTTAAACAGTCAATACTTATATCTACCAAAATAGCGACCAAAGTTGGTCGCTTTTTTTAATTCCAGATCTCAAAATCGGGTTTCCCCTCCCAAAATCTTATTTTCTCCCCCAAATTTCCCCAAACTCTCTCTACTCCCCTTCTCTATTTCCCTCACACAAATCTATCCCCCCATCCTGCGCCACCATTGTGACCTCATTCCACCACCACCGTTGTTAAAGTCCTTCCTCTCCGCCGCTGTTGAAGTTTTCGTGCCACCACCGACGGTGCCACTGTCCGCCGGAGCACCACCACTTCTTTTTAATCCTATTTTTCATCTACCAAGGTTAGTAATCTACCTTATTAGCTTTTTAGTTTATTATTTTTGCTATATAATTTTATGTAATTTGTTAGTTTTTTGTGTGTACTTAGTATTAGGGTTTTGTGTAAATTATGAACTTAAGGTAGAAATTAGGAACAACCTTAAATTATGAATTTATGGTTCTTAATTGAACTCAAATTAATGTATTAAACTTTTTGGATATGAATTGAACTTTTAGGATATGAATTAACTAATTTAATTTGTTCCTGCTTTATTTAAATAGATGGAACATCGTTCTTGGATGTACAATAGGAATTATTCTAATCGACGAGGATTGTGGGAGGATTTTGTAGAAGGGGTTGAGGACTTTATTTGAAATGCAATGTCACTTCCGTCGTACATAAAAGAAGGAGTAATTAGGTGTCATTGTGTTAAGTGCAACTGTATGAAGTTTGGAAAACTGAAGGAAGTTAAGGTTCATCTTTATAAAAGGGGTTTACAGCGAATTACTTTGTGTGGACTAATCATGTAGAGATGGATGGTAGCCAAATAATATTTCATAACATGGTTATTGGTGAAAGTAGTAGGTCAAGGGAGAATAGAAATAGTGATTCCAGAATTCATGATATGTTTGCGAATGCTTTTGGAATGCACTTTGGGGGAGAGCCCAACAAAAATGTTGAACGAACTCCTAATGATGAAGCAAGACATTTTTATGAACAGTTAGAGGAAGCTAGTCGTCCACTACGTAAATGACGACCTCATTCTGAGTTGTCTGTTGCAGTTAGATTACAATGAATCAAATCTAATTGGAATATCTCCAGCAGTGATGGATTCTTTCATTGACCTTATGCGTGAACTAGTTGACGAGGAAATCGAATTACCTTGTGATTTCTATAAAACAAAGAGATTAGTTTCTAAGTTAGGATTTTTGCCAATGAGAATTGATTGTTGTAAAGATGGTTGTATGTTATATTGTAATGGTGATGCAAATTTAAGCTGTTGTAAATTTTGCATAAAGTCTCGTTTCAAGAGGCTTTCCAGCGGAAAGATGGTCTCAATCAAGGCGATGCATTACTTACCTCTTATACCTAGGCTAAAGAGGTTATATATGTCGATTAGTTCTGCTCCTCATATGAGATGGCACTTTGAAAATAGAAGATCACCTGGTATTATGTATTATACTTCAAATGGAGAAGCTTGGAAGCACTTTAATAGGACATATCCAGATTTTGCTAGTAAACCAAGGAAAATTTGGTTAGATCTGTGTGCGGATGGCTTCACGCCTTTTTCTGTGTCTGCGAAACCGTATTCATGTTGGCATGTCTTTCTTACATCTTATAATCTACCGCTCGAATTGTGCATTATTAGTCCATATATATTCTTAGATTGTATTATCCCAGCTCCACGCAATCCGAAATGTTTGATTGATGTATATTTGCAACCTTTGATTGATGATCTAATACAATTGTGGTGTGATGGTGTTGAAACATATGACATATCAACCAAGCAGAATTCAATTTGCGTGCTAATTTAATGTGTACGATTAATGATTTTTCTACATATGAAATGTTATCTGTGTGGATGACTGCTGGGAAGCTAGCTTGTCCTTACTGCATGAAAAATAGTAAAGCGTTCATTTTGAAACATGGCCGAAAGCAATCATGGTTTGATTGTCATCGTCAATTCTTGCCTTGGGGTCATGAGTTTAGAAGGATGAAAAATTCTTTCAAAAAGAATAAACTGGAATATGATTATCCACCTCCGATACTTTCATGTGATCAAATTTGCGAGAGGGTCCAGAACTTCAGTAAAGTTACTGAAGTTCCACCACATAGATTCCACGGATACGATGTTACTCATAATTGGTCCAAGAAGAGTATATTTTGGGAGTTGTCTTATTGGAAGGATAATCTTCTCCGTCACAACCTTGATGTCATGCATATTGACAAGAACTATTTTGATAATTTTTTCAACACAGTGATGGATGTTAAAGGTAAGACAAAAGTGATGGATGTTAAAGGTAAGACGAAAGATAACCCGAAGGCTAGAATGTGTTGGAAACACGTTCTCAATGCAATATACTAAAACGTGTGTTCTTTTGTATAGGTTTTGATCAATGACAAACGAAGCAAAAATTGATATATGACGAAGTTCAAGAAACAAGCGCACAATTGATATACAACGAGATTCAAGCTCAAGACAAAGTTTTATAGTTTAATTGATTCATTCTTAATTGTGATCTTGATCCTACAACTTGACTCGTAACATGGCTTCTCTCATAAAACTATTTTCCAAAATCATGCATATTTAATTTAATGTCAAATGATTTTAAATCATGCATATTTACAGTAGTCAAAATAATTTTTAGACATGCCTTAAAAATCTGGACTAAGATAATCGATTATGTACTTATGATAATCGATTGTTTTCAGCCAAGACTGCATGACAATCGATTGTGAACTAATGACAATCGATTGTGAGTAAGACAGTGAGCATCAGGTTTTTTCAAACTTGCATGACAATCGATTGTGAACTAATGACAATCGATCGTAATTGAGGCAGTGTCCATCAAAGTTTTTCAAAACTCAGAATAATAAATTATGAACTAATGGTAATCGATTATGTTGAGACAGTGTCTTCCAGTGATTTTCAAATTTATTAAATAATCGATTGTTACATTGGACAATCGATTGTCAAAGAGACAGTGTCTAAAATGTTTTTCAAAAACTGATAAGTAATCGATTGTTGACTTTGTGCAATCGATTGTGAAGCTGACCGTTGTCGTAAAGTTTTCAAATACTGTCAGGTAATCGATTATTGATTCTGTATAATCGATTGTTTTGATTAAAATCCGGAAAAGATTTTTTGAACGTTATTGTGTAATCGATTATTGATTTTGTATAATCGATTGTTTTGATTAAAATCCGGAAAAGATTTTTTTGAACGTTGCTGAGTAATCGATTGTTGATTCTGGACAATCGATTGTTTGTGGTAAAATCTGGAAAGGATTTTTTGAACGTTGCCAGTAATCGATTATGGATTGTAAGTAATCGATTATCAAGTGTAAAATGTGGGATTGAATTTTGATCTGACTGGTAGACAATCAATTGTTGGGGTTTGACAATCGATTGTCAGTGACTAAAATCAGCAACTCTTAATTGGCAATTAGGCAACGGTAATGCCAAGTTTTTCAACTATAATTACAGCTTCATTTCAGTGTTTTGAACACAACAACATACTACAACTGATCATTACATTGCTATATGCTTGCATACTTTTGTTTATCATTTTATATTCAATTTCATAAAGCTTTTGAGAGCCATATTCTTGTCCAAAGTTGTTGTGATCTAGAGCTTACTTCTTTTACTCATATCTACTCTTTTAAGGAGTATTTTGTTTGAGTGTTTAGTGTTTTATACACTTGTAAGAGAATTGTAATTCTCTTGTTGTAAGGAACTTCTGTTTCCTTGGTTGAAGTCTGGGAGTGTTGTATCTCCGAGCAAAGGTGTTAAGGCTTGTGTCCTTAAGTTGTAAAGGTTTGTTGAGCACCCGTAAGCTTAACAAGTTAGTGGAAAATCTCGAGGGAGTCCCTCGGGGACTGGACTAGCCACGTGTTGTGGTGAACCAGAATATATCGGTGCGTTCTTTCCTTTTTGTTTATTTAACGCACTTATTTATTTCCTGCAAATTTTAATTTCCGCAAGTTTACGCTAAATTTTATTATAACGCTATTCACCCCCCCCCCCCTCCTAGCGTTAAGCGCTTTATCTAACAATTGGTATCAGAGCCCAACTCTCTGAAAACTTCACAGTTTGAGAGAACCATCCATGGCTTCTACTCGTGATTCTTTTGCAGGAATTGATGAAGGACAGTGCTCCACACGACCACCTCTATTCAACGGTACAAATTACACGTACTGGAAGGAGAGGATGAAGATCTTCGTTCAGTCCAACAGCTTTCACCTTTGGAAGGTGATAATGAAGGGAAACCAAAATTCCAACAAAGAAGGTGGAAAACGAATGGGTTCCCAAGTCCGAGGATGAGTATGACGCGGATGACATCCGAAAGGTTCTAAATAATGCTAAAGCAATTAATTTATTATATTGTGCTGTTAACGCTGACGATTACAAGAAAATATCGTGTTGCACAACGGCAAAGGAGATGTGGGACAAGCTAGAAGTTACGTACGAAGGTACGGACCAGGTAAGGGAAGCAAAAATTAATTTCCTAACCCATTCTTATGAATTATTTCACATGAAGGAAGGTGAAAAGGTGGACGAAATGTTTGAGCGATTTTCAATAATCGTAAAAGACCTACATGCTCTCAAGAAAACATTCACGGATAGAGAGCTCGTGCGAAAAATTCTTAGAAGTCTCACACCGGCATGGAAATCAAAGGCCGATTCAATTCAAGAATCCATTGGCGTTTCAAATGCCACCATCGACGCACTAAGAGGTAACCTTAAGATCTAAGAATCTACTATTCTTAACCCTTTTGTTGATGATCAAAGGAGGCAAAGAATAGCTCTAAAGGCGAGCACAAGCCAACCGCAAATTGATGAGGAAGGAGACAACGAGTTTGGACTCGTTATCAAAAGATTTCAAAAGTTCATGCGCAAGGAGTATGAACGCAAGGGCAAAAAGCAAGGCGAACAAATCAAGTGCTATGAATGTGGTGAAACCGGGCACATCAAATCAAATTGCCCAAACATCAAAAAGGAGAAGAAACCTTTTAAAAAGCAACGTGCATACATTTCTTGGGGAGGCGACTCCGGAGATGAGTCAAGCGAAGGAGAAGAAGACGAAGCAGTAAATCCTTGCCTTATGGCACAAGAAGACAACAAAGATGAGGTATGTCAAATTTCGTCTAAAACTTCTTTACTCTTGAAAAAATGCGAACTACTTTTGATGAATTATATGCTGAGTTTATTAAGGCTTCAAAAACTGTTAAGGGCGTAAAAGAAAATGCTTCTCTAAAAGAAAAAGATTTTCAAAAACAGTTTTCTTTAAAAGAAAAGGATTTAGAAAAACTGGTTTTAGAAAATGAGAAGCTGAAAGAGGAAAACAAGTTTTTTGGAAAAAGAAGTTCCGATAAGCCCAAAAGCTCTACTAGAAATTGCACTTCTTGTTTGCATCATAAGAATGAAGTAAGTAGGCTTAAAGGCACATTAGATAAGTTTAATTCTTCGCACAAAAACTTGAATGATGTTCTTGTTAACATGAAATCAACCAAGCATGGAATAGGCTTTAAGAATGAAGAAAAGGTTGAAGCTAAACCCCAACAACCTAAAGCTCAACCTAGGATTAACAATAGAAATGCTTATCCTAGAAACAACAACTCTAGAGCGAATATGCATGCTAGACAAAATGTTGAACATTTTAGAAGACCTAGGAATGACTTACCACCTAGAAATAGTCACCCTAGAAATGATGCATACTTTAGGCCAAATTTTGAACCGCTTAGAAGACCTAGCAATGGCCCTCAACCGAGAAACAATCACTCTAGAAATGCTGCCCATCCTAGAGCTCATAGTAGGAGAAATAATTCTCATGAAATGCGAAATAGTCATAGTGTTCAAAATAGAGTAAGAAATTTTCGTCCGTCTAGTTACTATGAACCTAGAAGGATGCATAACCCAAATGTGACTTGTCATTATTGTAGACGTATTGGTCATATTGCTCCTGCATGCTTTACACGTCATAGACATATTACTCAATCGCATCATTATAATATGCCTAACCCCCAAGGACCCAAGATGGCATGGGTACCTAAAGAACATTAATTTGTTTTGTAGGTGTGCTTGAAGGGATCAAGTGTACTATGGTACCTTGATAGTGGATGCTCCAAGCATATGACGGGAGATGAATCAAAATTCCTTCAATTAGAGCACAAAGAAGGAGGAAGTGTTATCTTCGGTGATAACAATAAAGGAAAGATCATCGGCATCGGCTCGGTCGGTAAGGATGAAAAATCCTCTATTAAGCATATATTACTTGTTAAAGGATTAAATCATAATCTCTTGAGCATAAGCCAACTGTGTGACAAGGGAAATCTTGCTTTATTTGATTCGGATGAATGCTTAGTGTTCAGACGTAGTGATTTCAAAATTATCCTCCGTGGTTTTAGAGTGGATAATATTTATATGGTTGATCTTGCTAATTCCTCACCCGAGTATGTTGATTGTCTAATGAGTAAAGAGGATGATACTTGGCTATGGCATCGTAGAGTAGCACATATCAATATGCATCTTTTGAACAAATTGATTTCTCAAAACTTAGTTGTTGGTCTTCCCAATTTAAATTTTGAAAATGACTCTATTTGTGACTCGTGTCAAGAGGGGAAGCAAACAAAAGCATCTTTCAAATCTAAAAACATTGTTTCAACTTCTAGACCATTGCAATTGCTTCATATGGATTTATTTGGTCCCTCTCGCATTGAAAGTCTAGGAAGAAATAGATATGCTTTTGTGATTGTTGATGATTACTCGAGATTTACTTGGACTTTATTTCTTGCCAATAAAAGTGATGCTTTTCAAAATTTTAAATATTTTCTTAAGCGTGTTCAAAATGAGAAAGAAACAACCGTCACTTCAATTAGAAGTGATCATGGGGGAGAGTTTGATCACAATCTCTTTGCGGACTTTTGTGACGAACTCGGAATCGAGCATACCTTTTCCGCTCCACGTACACCACAACAAAATGGGGTGGTGGAAAGGAAAAATAGGTGTCTCGAAGAGATGGCTAGAACGATGCTCGACGAAGCTAAGATACCTAAACATTTTTGGGCGGACGCCGTGAGTACCGCTTGTTATGTTCTAAATAGAGTAGTAATTCGGCCGATACTCATGAAAACCCCCTATGAACTTTATAAGGGTAGAAAACCAAATATTTCCCATTTTAGAGCTTTTGGTTGCAAATGTTTTGTTCATAACAATGGCAAAGACCAATTGGGTAAATTTGATGCTAAGTCGGATGAAGGTATTTCATTGGATATTCCTCATGTAGTAAAGCATATATGGTCTTTAATAAAAGAACCCAACTTGTGGAGGAATCCCCTCATGTTGTATTTTCCGAAAATAATGCTCGCTTGGCGAGAAAGGATTCCGGTTTTGATCTTGCAGGTATCTTAGATAGCTTGAAAGACAAAATACAAGAGGAACCACCCAAGGAAAATAAAGATGAAACTGAGGAACAACCAACGGAAGAAGCGCCCCAATTGGAAAAAGAAATGAATATGCCTAACGAGTGGAGGACAATCAAAGATCACCCTCTCGAACAGGTAATTGGCAATGTTGGGGACAAGGTAAGTACCCGAAACTCTCTCAAAAATACCTTAGAACATACTGCATTTGTTTCTCAAATTGAACCCAAAACCATCTCAAAAGCAATTGGGGATGAATTTTGGACCTTGGCAATTCAAGAGGAGCTTAACCAATTCGAACGCAATGACGTTTGGGATTTGGTGCCAAGACCCGAAGGTCATACCATAATTGATACGAAATGGTTTTTTCGCAATAAACTAGATGAAAATGGTATAATTACTAGAAACAAAGCTAGGCTTGTAGCAAAAGGCTATAATCAAGAAGAAGGTATTGACTATGAGGAAACATATGCTCCCGTAGCTAGATTAGAAGCTATTCGCTTATTGCTTGCATTTGCCTCTTCTATGAATTTCAATTTATATCAAATGGATGTGAAAAGTGCTTTTCTAAACAGTTTTATTCAAGAAGAAGTTTATGTTGAACAACCCCCCGGTTTTGAAAACTTTAAATCTCCCGATCATATTTTCAAGCTCAAAAAGGCTCTTTATGGTTTAAAACAAGCTCCCCGAGCTTGGTATGAAAGATTAAGTAAGTTTCTTTTGGAAAATGATTTCATTAGGGGGAAAGTTGACACAACTCTCTTTGCTAAGCATAAAAACAATGATATTTTGTTAGTTCAAATATATGTAGATGATATTATATTTGGTGCTACTAACAGTATTTTATGCAAGGAATTTTCTGATTTAATGACAAGCGAATTTGAGATGTCTATGATGGGTGAGTTAACATTCTTTTTGGGATTACAAGTAAAGCAAATGAAAGAAGGTACATTCATTTGTCAAACCAAATATTGCAAAGAATTGTTGAAACGATTTGAGATAAACAATGCAAAAGAAATGGCAACTCCCATGAGCACATCCGATCATCTAGACAAAGATGAGAAAGGTAAGGAAGTCGACACCAAAAAGTATCGAGGTATGATTGGCTCTCTTTTTTATCTTACTGCTAGTCGTCCGGACATCATGTTTAGCGTGTGCTTATGCGCTCGTTATCAATCGTGTCCGAGGAGTCTCACCTTACTGCGGTAAAACGGATTTTAAGGTATCTTGTTGGTACTACAAATGTGGGTCTATGGTACCCCAAAGGCTCTTCATGCCAACTTGTTGGCTATTCCGATTCCGATTTTGCTGGATGCAAATTGGACCGCAAGAGCACTAGTGGCACTTGCCATTTGCTCGGTAGCTCTCTCGTTTCTTGGTTTAGTAAGAAACAAGTAAGTGTTGCGTTGTCCATAACCGAGGCTGAATATGTAGCCGCGGGGAGTTGTTGCGCTCAAATCCTATGGATGAAACAACAACTCTTGGACTATGGCCTAAGTCTTAATCATATCCCTCTTAGATGTGATAATACTAGTGCCATATGCTTGACGAAGAACCCCGTTCTTCATTCGCGAACGAAACACATTGAAATTAGACATCATTTTATTAGAGATCACGTTCTCAAAGGTGATGTCGAAATTGAATTTGTTGAAACCAAAAACCAATTGGCAGACATCTTTACAAAGCCTTTAGAGAAAGAGTCTCTCTTCTGAATTCGCAGTGAACTCGGGATCCTTGACTCCACGTTGATCTAAGTCATGCATTGCATTTTTTTTACATGATTTCTAACTTGAGCGTCGGAGACGTCTAATTCTTTTTTGCCGGTATCGCCCTAAAAGTAGGGGGAATTATAAAGCATGACGCGCAAGAATCGAGTCTTCTTCAGAAATAATCGATTATCTCGTATCAATAATCGATCGTAATGCTATCATTTGAGCTATTATACTCCCTTTAAATAATCACACCTTCTTTTAATAAATAAACAAGGTTTATTTCATCTTTGGCATCTTATTATTATGTTATTTTTGCTAATGGCAAAAGGGGGAAGATAACGGGTATGATGCACTCTCAAATTATATGCTTAAATTGAGGGGGAATTCTCAAATTGAGGGGGAACAAATTGCATACTTGTTGCATGTATATACTTGTCTTGAATCGTCATTATAAATTGCTTGTCTTGCATATCCCGCTTAATGTTTGCCATTATCAAAAAGGGGGAAATTGTTGGAAACACGTTCTCAATGCAATATACTAAAACGTGTGTTCTTTTGTATAGGTTTTGATGAATGACAAACGAAGCGAAAATTGATATATGACGAAGTTCAAGAAACAAGCGCACAATTGATATACAACGAGATTCAAGATCAAGACAAAGTTTTATAGTTTAATTGAGTCATTCTTAATTGTGATCTTGATCCTACAACTTGACTCGTAACATGGCTTCTCTCATAAAACTATTTTCCAAAATCATGCATATTTAATTTAATGTCAAATGATTTTAAATCATGCATATTTACAGTAGTCAAAATAATTTTTAGACATGCCTTAAAAATCTGGACTAAGATAATCGATTATGTACTTATGATAATCGATTGTTTTCAGCCAAGACTGCATGACAATCGATTGTGAACTAATGACAATCGATTGTGAGTAAGACAGTGAGCATCAGGTTTTTTCAAACCTGCATGACAATCGATTGTGAACTAATGACAATCGATCGTAACTGAGGCAGTGTCCATCAAAGTTTTTCAAAACTCAGAATAATCGATTATGAACTAATGGTAATCGATTATGTTGAGACAGTGTCTTCCAGTGATTTTCAAATTTATTAAATAATCGATTGTTGCATTGGACAATCAATTGTCAAAGAGACAGTGTCTAAAATGTTTTTCAAAAACTGATAAGTAATCGATTGTTGACTTTGTGCAATCGATTGTGAAGCTGACCGTTGTCGTAAAGTTTTCAAATACCGTCAGGTAATCGATTATTGATTCTGTATAATCGATTGTTTTGATTAAAATCCGGAAAAGATTTTTTGAACGTTATTGTGTAACCGATTATTGATTTTGTATAATCGATTGTTTTGATTAAAATCCGGAAAAGATTTTTTTGAACGTTGCTGAGTAATCGATTGTTGATTCTGGACAATCGATTGTTTGTGGTAAAATCTGGAAAGGATTTTCTGAACGTTGCCAGTAATCGATTATGGATTGCGAGTAATCGATTATCAAGCATAAAATCTGGGATTGAATTTTGATCTGACTGGCAGACAATCGATTGTTGGGGTTTGACAATCGATTGTCAGTGAGTAAAATCAGCAACTCTTAATTGGCAATTAGGCAACGGTAATGCCAAGTTTTTCAACTATAAATACAGCTTCATTTCAGTGTTTTGAACACAACAACATACTACAAGTGATCATTACATTGCTATAAGCTTGCATACTTTTGTTTATCATTTTATATTCAATTTCATAAAGCTTTTGAGAGCTATATTCTTGTCCAAAGTTGTTGTGATCTAAAGCTTACTTCTTTTACTCATATCTACTCATTAAGGAGTATTTTGTTTGAGTGCTTAGTGTTTTATACACTTGTAAGAGAATTGTAATTCTCTTGTTGTAAGGAACTTGTATTTCCTTGGTTGAAGTCTTGGAGTGTTGTATCTCCGAGCAAAGGTGTTATGGCTTGTGTCCTTAAGTTGTAAAGGTTTGTTGAGCACCCGTAAGCTTAACAAGTTAGTGGAAAATCTCGAGAGGGTCTCTCGGGGACTGGACTAGCCACGTGTTGTGGTGAACCAGAATATATCGGTGCGTTCTTTCCTTTTTGTTTATTTAATGCACTTATTTATTTCCTGCAAATTTTAATTTCCGCAAGTTTACGCTAAATTTTATTATAACGCTATTCACCCCCCCCCCTTTAGCGCTAAGTGCTTTATCTAACAGAATGGACTTACAAGAATGTTGCAGGCGGCCTGAATTACACTTGCAGATAGCAAACAATGGTAAGTTATTCAAGCCAAAGCAAGTTACACATTCACTTTGGAGGAAAGACGGCATATTTGTGATTGGGTAACGAAATTGAAGATGTCTAAGGGTTATGCGTCGAATTTTGAGAAAAAAGTTGATATGGAGGTAGGTAAGTTGAGCCATTTCAAAAGTCATGACTGTCATGTTTTCATAGAGACCTTAGTGCCTATTGTGTTTTCTGGTTTGCCTAAAAGAATCTGGAAACCCATCAGTGAGATTAGTTTGTTTTTCAAAGACTTGTGTTCTTCCACATTAAGGGAAAAAAAAACCTACGCTAGATGGATCAAAACATTCGTGCAACTTCGGGTAAGATGGAAAAGATATTTCCATGTGGATTTTTTGATGTAGTGGAACACCTTCCAATCCACCTTGTACATGAGGCACGACTTGGAGGGCGTTCAATGCAGATGGATGTATCCCTTTGGGAGGTAATACTATAGTCCATATATAATTTTCTATTTTATTTGAATGTTCTTGGCTAACCGGAAATTATGTAGGACAATTGGAAATGTAAATAATTTGTTGAGCAGAGGAATAGAATTGAAGGATCTATTTGCGAAGCTTATCTTGCAAAGGAAACTGCTACGAATAGGCCCAACAGGCACGCAGTCGACCTTACGAATGATCCATTATATCTTCCTATGTCCATGTTCAATCAACCAGGCCGATGTTCTAAGGATGGTAGAAAGAGAAGTTTGAGTGATATGGAGTTCAAGTCAGCTACACTTCATATGTTGCTAAATTGTAACGAAGTAGTACCATTTCTCGAGTAAGTATTGATCTAATAGTTATCAAAATATAAAATTTACTGTGATTACATTTTAATGCAACTATTAAAAATATTTTATGTGTCACAGTCACTTCGTGGGTCAAATTGGTCAAGATGTTGTACATACGACATTTCCTAGGTGGTTCAAACAATTTGTAAGTATATCCTTAAAATATTCTAATACTATGTAGGTAAACAATGTTTGAAAATTATGCTAACTTATGAATTTTGTTAACAATATGTAGGTAAATGATCCATATAATGGTATAAATTAATTTTTGAAATGTATATCTTGGGGACCTGGGGTTGAGGTCACAACATATTTCAAGTACATTGTGAATGGTTATAAGTTTCATACAGAGGGTTGCTTTAAAAAAAAAAGTAACAATATGGGGCGTGGGTTCAAGGTGGTGATGGCAACCAAGTTGGAGATATTGATTATTATGGTGTGCTCAACGAAATAATAGAACTAGAATATTCAGGCAGACCATTTAAGAAAATTATTCTCTTTAGATGCAAGTGGTTTGACCCAAATCCAACAAGAGGTATGAGAGTACACAATCAATACAATATAATTGAGGTTAATCATACGAGAGAGTATGATCGCTATGATCCTTTCGTAATTGCACATAATGTTAGGCAAGTGTATTATGCTCCTTATCCATTTCGCAGGAATAAGTCCGATTGATGGGTTGTAATTAAAACTAAGCCTGTAGGTAGGGTCGAAGTCGAGAATGTGTTGGATGTTGCATATCAAAACGATATCTCCAGTGTTCACCAAATAGTGGACGAACTTTTAGAAAATGATTTGAAACATCCTAAACACATATTGGAAGAAGTTGATATAAATAAAGTAAGAATAATAGAAAACGAGGAATAAGAATCAACTAATGAAGCCCAAACTAGTGAAGAAGAAGAATTCTCTGACGAGGAAGAATACGTAGATGAGCTTTAAAAAGTTGGTTTCTTCGATAACTCTCGTTTATGGATAGATTCCTTATATGATTAAATCTAAATATGTATTATAATATGCAGATGAGAGGCAAGGGTCGAGGTAACAATGAAGGTAGTGGTTCTCGGGGTCGAGAAAAGGCTAGGAAGCAAAAGAGGAGGGTAGAAGATACTACTTATCAATCTTTTCCACCCTTTTATGTTTTGCCTATCACTATGCCACAGCCTCTACCCCATGGCTATACTAAGCTGCCATAGCATCACCAGCACTATACCTTCGTGCAGACCCTGGGTGTTTCTTCACAAGGCCATCGGACTGTGCGTCCAACATATCGTCCACCTACCTCACTACCATGAGGATCCCAACCAAAAGCATCACATGGATCACATCGATCCATGTCATTGCCACATGGACCATATCCATCAGTGTCAGAGCCAGTCGCGTCACAGCCACTCGGGTCATAACAGTCAGTATCCTAGCCACTTGTGATCTGTGCGGCTATGGCGCAGTCACATGGATCACATCTATCATCATCAGCAACTCCACCTATTGGAGGCCTTCGCTTGCAGGATAGTAGCTCTGACCCCCTACTCCTTCCTACATGCCTCTGATACACATGTTTCAGACAATGTTGTTGTTGCTGCTGCTGCTGCTGGTGATGAGGAGGTGTATTATGATCAGTATGGAAGGATCATCATAGTCCCTGAGGGTGATGTGTAAGAGTTATTTGTTGTTTTTATGTTTATTATTTTGTATAGTTTTTGCTAAGATATTAATTTATTTTATTTATTAAATTGGAGGTTCCTCCCGAGTATTATTACTACGAGGATAATCACCAAAGCAACCAGAAAGCTTTATGATGCCCCTTATGCGTCTTGGCGTGAATTCCCATTCTCACTGAAGGAGACAATTTTTAATGAATTTATTCTCTTAAGCAGTATAATTATTTATATTTATGATATTTTTATGTAATATTTAACATTTTAAATACAGAGCAAGTGTGTATAGAAACACGAGTATAGCGCAGACGTGGCTGCAAATTTTAATCTCAAAGCTCACAAGCGATTGTCGCATTCTTTCTCCATAGCTAGACAACTGAACCAGAAGCCTGGCTGGTTACTTCAAGAGTTTTGGGATGATTTGCAAAGGAAATGGCTTATTGTAGAGTTCTTACAGAATAGCAAAAAGGGGGAAAAGCTCGGGCATATGAGAAGGGGGATCCTTGCACACTGGCGGTGCGGTCAGTTAGGGGACAATAAAAAGAAGAATGGTACGTAATTGCTTAATATATTTTAATTTTCAAAATATATATATTCTATTTATTAATTAAACTTATGAGTTTTCAAGAAAAGAAGTTGGGTCATGCGATGAACAAAGATGAGCTATTCAAGGAGACTCATATTGTGAAGAAGAAGAAAGAGACGGATGAAGAAAGGTGGGTCGAGGGACGCGCCTCGACTGTACATGTAAGTTTTCACTTTTCATTAAGTATTTTCATTTACTTTTATATAAATTTTGAAATACTAATTCAATTTACTTTTTCTTATAGGATCACATCAGAGTTGAAGTTGAGGAATTCATACGCAGCCAACCATCTAATGAGTCGGGCGAGCCATTCCATCTTTCGGCTGAGGATATTGAAAGACTATGGACGCGGGCTGCAGGCGGTCCAAAATGGGGAAGGTATACGGCCTTCCCGCTAAGACATTCCATCGATAAAGGTATGGAATGCAGGGAATAGGGACTTCCTCGCAAGCCGAGCAACTTGTTGGGGAGAGCCTCTCTGCTATGCGGGAGACTGTGTCAAAGCGCACATCCGAGCTAGAAGCGTCCAAGAAAAGAAAAAAGCTTAGAGATGCGCAGTATATTGACGTGGTCGCTCAGTGCCAGGACATGCAAGAGCGGATCAATAATCTCCTAGCTGGATCTTTTCAGTTCCTCGGTATCGGCCATCATCTCCAGAGGCTGCCCGTCCCCGTGCTCGTTCGTCCTGTCCTCCAACTGGTCGTTCCTCCCCTCCTTCCCGTGATCATTCTTCCCGTCATCGATAAATAGACCCTTCTTAATACCGTGATGATGATGAAACTTCATCAGACGGTGATGATATTGATGTACCAAACAATGAATGAATTTTAGATAATTTGAACTAGACAAATACAACTTGTTTTCCATTGGGTTGTAATAAGAGTTAACTTAGTTTGATAGTTCTATTGAAATTTATACTTTCTTTATTTTAATGTAGCTTTTAATGTTATTTTTGTGTTGTTGTTGTTGTTGTTGGGTTGTTGTTTGGTGTTGTTATTGGAATTTTTGTTGTTGTTGCTTGTTAGGGTTTTGGTATGACTGGCAGGTGGTGTAGTTGTGAGCTCATAATAAATTCTTCTTTCCATAATAATTGACGGGTCAAAGGGATCCATGAGGTTGAACAACTCCGGTGGATGATTTGATGGCTTTAGTGAACTTGTTCCTGATGCATTTAAAAACATCTGATGGCTTTAGTGAACTTGTTCTAGATGCATTTAAACACATGAAGATGTGGCTGATTAGCTTCTGTTTTGTCTTCATTTTTGCGGTTCTATAGGCCAGTAAACAGGCAGTTTCTGCCAAAATAATACACAAAAAAGCGACCAAAGTTGGTCTCTATTTGGTTGCTTTTCATGTTAAAAAAAATCTGGAGAATAGTGACCAACTTTAGTCGCTATTTTCCCAGATTTCTATAAAAAGTGATCAAACTTGATCGCTATTTTATTAAAAATAATATTTCTAGTGATATAGCGACCAAAGTTGATCGCTATTATTTAAAAAATAAATTAAATTCATGTATTTAGGGACCAACATTGGTCGCTAGTTTAATAAAATAAATAAATAATTGAATAAAAAAACGACCAACATTGGTCTCTAGTTTCCAGATTTTAAGATATAATATTTGGATTAGAGACCAAAGCTGGTCGCTTTTTAATGATTAATAATAAATAAATAAATAAATAATGTATTTTTATTTAGAGACCAACTTTGGTCGCTAAATTTATATTATTAAATTAATAAAGCGACCAAAGTTGGTCTCTATTGTCAATATCCGAAAAAATGAGTCCATTTAACTTAGCGACCAACTAAATAAAAGGGACCATCAATATAGCTACCAGACACTTTTGATCGCTTTTTAATCGCTTTTTGCAATCTCTTCTTCCCAGAATTCTTGTAGAGGCACAACTTCAAGCATTTTGGCAGGGCCTAAAAATTACACTGGAGCGTAATCTAATAGCTCTTGAGATCAACATTGATAAGAATGTTAACGCATGAAAACCACTAATATAACTCTATCGTTTATGAATGCAGGTCTTTGATGGAACAGTTAGGGAATCCACGGAATGCGATCAAGTAGCGGACCTCCTCGCCAAGGAAGGAGCCAGAAAAGAAATTTTTGACAGGACCGAGTTTTTGATAGTTCATCTAGTGTTTGAAAACGATGCACTATAGATAAACATCATAAGAACTCTATTTACATAAAAAAAATCAATGTTCTGCGTCTCTTTCTTCATTTTTTTTTAAATTAGAGTAATTTGTTTAGAATAATCCCTTTTTTTTGGATTGAACATGATATTATTCACTTACATAGGTGTTATCTCCTCTCATCAAATTAATTCGCAATTTTATAAATATGTTCCAATATATTAGCAACAATAAAGTTGTTTTTGTATGACCTATAAGTTATGAATTTGAATCCTGAAAGTAGTCATTAATATTTGTGCTAGATTGTCCACATTACACTCTTTAAGGTGCAGACCCTCCCCAAATCCTGCGTGAACATGAAATACTTTATGCGTCACACTATTCCGCCCGTTCCAATATGTTAGCAGCAGCTAACTGCTACTCCGTATGACTTTATTTATGTGTTCAACCACTCCTATTTTGTTTCGTCAGCAAATGGGAAAGGGATATATGGACAAGATAATTGTTAGTAACAAGATTATCATTGTTCTCTATTTGGCTGTTTATTGGTATATGTTGTATTTGTGAGAATATTGACACAATAAACCTGAGTTCAAATATGATACTAAGACACAAAATAAATTAAATCAAAAATAGTTGCGGACATATTTGAGCCATATCGCGGATTGACGAAGGACTAGGTCTTCCTCTCTATTACTCTTTCGCCAATATGGCAGCGTCAATGGGACAACTACCACACACAACATATTTTATGAAATAACTCTGATTATACGTTTATATAAGGGGTAGAGAAGGAACCTAAATGTAATTACTGAAATCTTGATAGGCCCTCCCATTACGGGCCTCATCGGGTTGAGCCTACAATCACTGCCGAACAAGACCCACCAAGCACATAAAGTGCACGGCCCAATAACCAATTATCACACTTATAATTGGGTTCACGTGGACAATTATCAAACCCAGATATCTAAATATAAATAAAATATTCAATAATGTAACTCCATTTTTCTTACAATATTAATTTTGGATTATCAATTTTATATTCTAGAATAACTTATTTTGATGACTATTTTGTCATTTGGCAGACATAAGTTATTCCGGTACTATTTTTAATCTTGAAATAAATAATCCCATAATTAGTAATCAAACAAGAAATAAGATGATAATAAATTTTTATCCCAAAATTATTTTTATTTATCCATCATACCAAATGCCCTTAGGTGTATAAAACTTTGTAACGTGCCATCATGGACAATAGTAAATTGATTATGAAGCATGGACGTATCTTGCACATTCCATCGTGGAGCAATAGTAAATTGGTTACGGAAAGTGTCAAAAATACCCCTATTGTATGTTAAATGGTTTGTAAAAGCCCCTCGTTAATTTATCCGTCCGAATATGTACACCACGTTATTTTTAATATCAAAACTACCCCTACGACCAACGGAAATTCAGTTGGGCATCTCATTAAATGACTTGGCATTTTTTCATTGGTCCACGCGGACCAGTGTGGCTCACATCTTGTTTAGGTTTGTTTTAACCTATTAAACCGATCCTACCCATTTCTTTTAACCGGACCCAAGCTCCACCCTAGGCTTCTCATCTTCTTCTTCACTTCACAACATCCCTGAACCCTAAGGCACAAAAGCAGTTGCCGCCGAACCCTCCATAACCGCCGCCAGCTGCTGCTTCTTTGACCAGACCGACCACCCAAGCTTCTTCGATTCATTATTAACTTCGAAAAATAAAAATAAAACAAAACACACACACATACACGCGGAAAAACAGAGGGATGGGGAATAAACAAGAGGGGACAATTTTGAGGAATTCTGGAGGAAAGATGAGAAGAAAGAGTTAAGAGTTTTACTTCTATTTTCAGTTCTTGTTCTCTGATTTTCTGTTTCCTCCTTTTCCGATTTTTCTGTTGGTTTTGGAATCTAAAATCAGAAAATATAAGGAAAAAATAAGAATTCTTTCTTGCGTCATTTTTAATTTCGAACTTTGGTTGATTATGGAGTTGGTTTGAGTTTGAGGTGAGTCCGATTGCTCCGGTGTGGTCATCGCTGTTCGAGTATTGTTGCTGGTCCGCGATACCGATTCGATTTTCTGACGAAGGCCCCCATTGTTGATGTTGATCTTTATTTTTCCAGTAGTCATTCTTCATTAGCTAGGTTCTTTATGTTGCCAGCTGAGTTATTTTCCATTGATTTCTATTTTTTGAGGAGGGATGGCGTCGATGATGGTATAAGAGGTGATGGAAAAGGTGAAGGAAAAGGTGAAGGAAGAAGATGCTAAGTATTTATCTTTTTCTTTCTTTTTTTAAGTTAAAAAATAATTAGAGCGGGTCAAATAATTGCAGCGGGTATATTTTACCCATAATTTTTGTTTGACCCAATAAGCCACATGGCCTAGTAATAAATTGCCAACTCATTAAAAGTGGGGTTCACATATGTTGCCGTTAAATCAAGGGGTATTTTTGTTAGTAGAATTAACTTCGTATTTTTTTTGGCCTGATAGATAGACGGAGTGTATTTTTTTGAACGGATAAATGGACGGAGAATATTTATAAACCATTTAGCAAATGATGTGGATAATTTTGGCCCTTTTCCTAATCGGTTATGTTACGAAACCTGGACTATTTAATTGTTATTCACAAGTTAGTCGTTGAACCATCATGAACTCCACAATGTCAACCAACCTTAGGAATAACTTATTTGTATACTGAATAATTTCTACAACTTCCCCTAAGGTTTTAGCTTGTAACATATGTTCTCCTGTAGAGTTTTAGATATTACATCTCCCTTTTTCTTATTTAGTGTAACAAAATTATTTTGCAACCTAAAAATGAATAATTTTACACCTTATACGTTTACTTTTATATTTTTATATATCTTGAGTATTAAAGATAACTTATTTTAATTTAATGTTTTATTATTGGATGCATGTATTGAATCTTCTTATCCAAAATAATTCTTAAATTTTATATATGGATAAATAAAAACTGATTAAGAAAAATGAAACAGATAATTATATATTCCCTTTTAAGCTTCCCCTTTCTTTAATAAATTTTATAAATATTTATTAGTGTATAAAGTGTCAAGTAGCTGTAGAGATGGAATGAGTATGACATGTTTAGATTCGTGATGTGATAAAGTGTGAAAGTATATTTTCCTATATAAATAAATAAACTAAATAAAATTTAATTATTAGCTATGTTACCTAAAGTTGAAATAAGTGAGGTTAAATTAATGCATGCATCCAAGAAGAAGGTTGTGTAATACTAAAACTTATACCGGATGTTTGTGTTGCAATCTTAAACCTTAGGGGGGATTGTGCAATTGTTCTTTTCTTGTTTCTTTTGTTACTTTCCGACATTATTTTTCTACGTAATTTTGTTCGGCTTGCCAAGTTTACAAGTAATTAGTGGGCAACTTTGACAAAAGAAAGGGACTTAAAGGACAGATCATCATGAGCCGGACCAACCAATATCTAGCGTGCAAGGTCCACAGGCCCCGCCAAGTCATGTGGGGCCCATTTCCCTCCCCCTCTCTCTCTATTTAAATACGTTTTTCCAAGCCCAATGGAATCACAATAACCTTACACGCCCGAGCCATCGGAGTTCCCCCACCGCCCTCTCACAGGGGTTGGGTTGGCTGGGTCTTTCTTTCTCCATGTCACACCTCACCGCAGCTCCGCCATCATAACCACCGTCGGCGGCGGTGAATTCATTGTACAAACAGAAATCGTGGTCACCGGACACGTTTCGTGATGAGGCGTGGCAGTGGCGGAAGGGTACCCATGGAAGCCGCGGAGCAAGAGCGTTACCGATGAAGACCTCGATGAGCTCAAGGCTTGTATTGAGTTAGGGTTTGGATTTGACTCCCCTGAAATTGATCAACGATTGTCTGATACTTTCCCGGCTTATGGCCTTTTTAACGCTGTTAATAAGCACTATGCCGACACCCTTTCGAAGACTTCTTCTTTATCGTCGGTCATCTCCGATTGCGAGATGCGCGCTCCTCCCGGCAGTCCCCATACCATTGTCGATCAAGGTAATTAGATAAAAGCCTCTCCTTTACAATTTGCATTTGCGCTCTTTTATGTTAGAATGTTCTGAAATGATTAACACAGATTCTATTTCTTTTTATCTATCCTTCATTCAGAAAATCCTAATTCATTCATCCAATCAAATTTAAATTTTGATTTTAAATTCTAATATGAATTCTTACGTGATTAACTTTCAATTGTGATATCCTTTACAATTAGTATATACTGCTTCTATATAAATTAAGTTCTATTTATTTAACTTATTGGCCTGTCATAAAAATGGTGTTACCAAATAATTTTAATAACAGAAACGTTATAAGTTTTGTTAATGTAAAAAACATTTGAATGCCTACGGTTCTGACAACTCTCCGCCCTTAACTAAAGGTCTTGAGTTTAGGCCCTACAAAAGAAGAAACTCTTGATAGAGAATGCTTCCCTCTTAGTGGTTCTACGGGTGGCTAATCTAGATTAGTTGGACAAATGAATTTAGAATACCGGATGAATAGATGAATAAAAGAAAAAAAGAATGCTTATGTTTGTCTTTTGTTCAATGCACAATTTAGTTTTGCCCACACCCCTTCCCCCTTTTTTTTTTTTGGGTGCGTGGTGGTCGGGGGATGAGTGGTGGTGGGGACAAGATTCAGAAAAAAGAACTATAGTGTTGAACGTATGGTTGCTAATATTTGGAAAAAATGAATGTAGGAGATAATCCTCAGACAGTGAAGACAAGGTTGCGGCAGTGGGCACAAGTGGTCGCTTGTGCAGTTCGTCAATCTTCACATTAATGGATGCTGGATGATGTATGCTAGATATCTGTTAAAGATGATGATTGTAATTACTGTACCAGCAATACATTTCGGTGCATTGAAGCAAGAAGGAACAGAAGCTAAAAAGTCAATAGTTAATTTGAAAAAGTAACTCAGCGATGAACCAAGTTAGAGCTAATTGTATTTTGATATAATTTTCATTAATATAATTGTGCTGCAAGCACAAGTGTAACTGATCCACCACCAACAAAGGTTTATTAATTACTTGCTAGTAGCCATATATGTTGATATTTGCATCAGTGTAAAATCTAGCCAGCAAGTGGAATATGACTTGTGTTTGTTTGGAGTATTGACTTTTTCCTTTTGGAATGTTTTGTTGCATACTGTTCTTTGATTTTGGTGAAGAAGTTTTTTTATTTGGGCTTTCTTTGTCTTTTTACCTAGATTTCAATTTATGTCTTCTGCAGTAAAAAGGTCAAACAGTTGTGTTCTATAGCTGATTCCTTATATTGTGTTTGTAGTCCTTTTTCTTTGTTACTTTCAGCTTTACGTTATAAAGCAACTAATTGAAGTTAAAGGAAGTATATTGTTGGAAAGGGTTCTCTTTTCTCTTTGGTTGATGCTTACAAGTTGCTAATCTCAACTTTGGTAGTATTCCTTAAAGCATTTCCTCTGTACTATTCAAATATCACTTGCGCGTTTCTCATGATAAGCAAAGTGCTTAATTGCTTTACTTCATTATGATTGGTTTTGAATTAAAATTGGAGAGAATTATTGTTATTTTATTGCTACTTGCAATCAACTCAAGCAAGTTCAAGCGCATTCTTCCGATGTCATGCTTGTGTTTTGTGCTGCATTTGTGTTTTGTTTCTGTAGGAAAGCTTAAAACATTATAACTGTTGGTTACAATTAGCTGGTCTTTGAGCGATGAATGACCGACCCATCATCTTTACGATCATGGGAATACTGATTTATTATCTAGGATCAAGGTTGTTTTCTGATATGATGTCACATAGGATAAATGTATTAACTCAACTAGGAGATTGCAGAGAAATCTGGCTACCCTTGGATTATATATGTTATGCTTAGCATGTAAAGGAGAGAATATTGTCTTTCATCTCCCTTTTCCAATTGTATATATAGTGGTTGAGTGTATTTTGTTAAATCGTTGAATACGTAATTAACATCTCGAATGCGTAAGTATACTCCCCAAGAATGTGAATGAATTGGAGTTGAAAGATAAACAAGTGCACGATGCTTTTGTTATCTTCTTCCTCGCTATCTTCCAATGAAAGGCCAGGCAAGTAGACAGTATGTCAAACGTATAACCCAGAATATCTAATGCAGAGGTGTGATTATTTCATCTACTCGACTTTCAAAATGCTTTGATTCTTGTAAAGAAGCACGGCGTATAACAGTAAAAAGGAGTACACATGACTGACCAAACCTTAGTTATCCAAATTATACGGCTGTTGTTTCATATTGAACTATTAATAGATAGTGAAGGAGACACCAAACAACCTCCTAGCTGTGAGTTCAATTGAACCTATAATAATTTATCGTAGACCTGGATTTTAGTATAATTTGAGCTATGAACCCATAAATCAAATAAGGTGATGGGTTAGTGGTTGAAATCAGAATATGCAAACAACTCAATTTTAAAAATATATATTTGACACAAGAATCTCGAATCCAAATAAAGTATCTATTCAGTTAATCAACACCTTTTAGGGATGGTAATCAACAATCCAAATAAATAACTTATACTCCTATGTTTAGACTGGGTTACCAAACATAACGACGAATCTATTGATTGGTGTTGAATAAGAAGAAAAATCCAAATGGTCCCTTAAGAACATGGGTATATTTAACTGCTGATATTTTTTCCTTTTTCTTTTCAGCTTAACAAAAAAGAGAAAGAAAGAAAGAAAGAGAGAGTCGAGCTAAACATCTTCTACTCCTGCTAGCACTCCATCACTTGTCAAAAGGTCGTGGAAATATTCAATACTTCTAAATAGCTGTGTTAGTATTATAATATTAATATAAGTTGGGATGACGTTCATAATTCTCTACTTGATATTAGCACACTATTTATTGTAGGATTAGGAAGGGAGAAGAAGAAGAATACTCGGCAGTACTGACCATGAATTGGCCTATTAAAGAATTTTGACTTATTCTACAAAATTCTAAAAGCTGTCAAATATGTGGTGTTGCCATATACTGTATAAGAAAACATGGACATCTTATGGAACTTGAAAAATATTCTCAGGGAAATATGTCTCTTAACAGGGCAATAAATCAAATAATTATCACCTTGTCATGGTTGTCTTCTTTAATCGCCACCAAATATGTGGTCACCCATTTAATATTAATGCGAAATGGACAAATAGTATATATATTTTTGTATAACCTCCTGCACCCTGAAAGCAACAAGTTATTAGAGTTTTTGATTAAAGGTTGAATGCCTCGATTCGGATGCTGTGGTTTAAAAAAAAATAATTCACTCATTATCAAGAGATGAGTATTCATCTGTGCGTTCTAGTGATCACTTTTTCCTTTATTTATATGTGATTTTAGGGCTTTATTATATAGAGTTGTCACGATCCAATTCCCGAACCCGATCCTGATGGCGTCTCTCGTGAAAACAAGGCCAGCCAACAGAATGAAAACACCTCTTTTAACCATTAGTTGGCATAACTGAGTCTAACATAATTAACATAGTCATAATTGCGGAATTTAAAACGGACAAACAGGGAAAACCATCCCCACACAGCCCGAAATCGGAGTGTCACAAGTCATGAGCTACTAGGGAGAATCCAGTACAACTCTATGAAGTACAAAATGCAGTACGACAACATCTAAAAGAAATATAAATGACAAGATATGGGAGGATCGGGGTTGTGGATGCTGACAGCTACCTCGAAGTCTCCAATCACCGCCTGAACCGGGAAGATCAGCGCTCAGGAACGGGCTCCGCTATACCTGTATCTGCATACACTGTGCAGGGAGTAATGTGAGTACTCCGACCCAGGTGAGTGATAATTATAAATAATGACTGAAGGTTGGAAATCACATAAAGGCACAAGGCAATTCTATAGTAAAGCAGTAAAATCAGTTAAATAGTAAAATCAGTGAAGAATCGAATAAAACTCCTTTAAAACAGTCAAAAATAGAATAAGTGAATAATAAGTAGAAATTTGCCCCTTGGGCTACGCATCAACCTCTCAATACAGTATCAGCCCCCGCAGTCTCACTCTCAGTCACTCAGTACAATATCAGCCCCTCGGGCTTACTCACAGATCATATGGGTACCTGTGCTCACTGTGGGGGTGTAGACTCCAGAGGGTTTTCAGGGATTCAGGTGTTCTATTCCTATTGAGAGAGACGGGGTCTCTACCTTGTGTTGTGATAGTACTGATGAACTTGAGGTACAACTCTTTCGTTTGAGTCATTAATGAATACAAACAGATTTGATTTCAGCTTGTTATATGGATAGTATCGAGGTTTGGCCTTGGAATCTGCTGTGATATTAGTCAGAGGGAAGTGGCTTCTTGAATGCTTGATCTGAGCCATGGTTACGGTTTATCGCGTGTTTAATTTAGCGCATGCAATATATGAAATTGTTGGGATAAGACTTTAGCTAATTAAATGTTTTCTATCGGTATTTGGTTGTTGTGGGTAACTATTATGAATAGAAGTTATCGTTTTTAGTGCTTGGATTATGTGGTATACCATGTGATTTCACGGAGGTTGCAGGTATGGGTTATTACAGCTGGTTCTGACTTATTCTGAGTATAGATGTGAGGTTCTGGTCTTGTGTATAATTTCAGAAAGTGCAATGTGGTTCCACGGTTTATGGTCTAGATGGGTTGTGAGATTTCAGCTATATTGTGTTATCGGACCTATATAAGATAGAGTGACGCGGGATCACCCCCTAGGTGTATACTTGGTAAGTTCATTCAGCTATTGGTTGGCTTTTAGAACAACCCTGGATACGCTCGAGGACGAGTGTTTGTTTAAGTTAGGGAGGATGTAACGACCCAGCCCACCGTCTCATGAGTTACCGCTTTTTTTTCCTCATTTTATGCTTCTTCATGTTACATTATCAGTGTTTGGTGTGTTAGAGTTGATTTGGTAGAAAATGAGACACTTAGTCTCTTTAAGGAAGGTTTGTTTTGGAAAAGTCAACCAGACGTTGACTTATGAGTTAGAAGGTTTGGATGTGATTTCGGTGATTCGGCTAGCATTGGGAAGTGATTTGTGACTTAGGAGTGTGATTGGAATTGATTTTGGAGCTACGGTGTAGAATTACGCTTGAGTTGGCAAAGTTAGTATTTTGGCAAATTCAGGTTTGATGTTAATAAATGTCAATACCACACAAGAGAGGGGGGGGGGAGTGATTTGTGTGGTACCTAATTTTCGCGTTAGAAGAACTTTGTTCTTTTAAGTGTTCTAACTACAACAGTTTGCGGAATAATAAGAACTGAAAGTAAAGTGCACAGAGATTTTTACATGGAAAACACCCGGCTCAAAGGTTAAAAAATCACGACCTACTACTAAGTAGGATTTTCCCAAACTCCACTAAAAATCAATGAGCCAAAACAGCATTTACAAAGACTCTTTGTAAACTTAAGGATTAAACTCTACTGCCAGTGTGGCACATAGCCTCAGCTACTGCGACACTATCAAGTTAACTCTAACTTGATAACACAAGGTACCTAATACAATTGCTTCTGATAAAGCTGAAAGGTACAATTTGAAAACCTACTACAATTGAACTAGAAATAAACACTCACATGAAACTGGTTCTTCTATCTTAGTTCATGTAGCTTCAGGCGTACACTTACATCTTGCATATATTGGTGGCAAAACAGACTTGCTTTATTTGCTCTCAAATATGCTTTTCTTCTGCTCGAGTGTGTTACCTATAAAAGAGAACCAACACAATAATATATTGAGTTAGTAGTTAGAGTTTGATTACAACTCCACTTCTTATCCGTAGTCCATTTAAATCCTTAGCCAATACAAACTCTAAGTCTTATCCTAACTTAGGATGTTCTCTTCGCATAAGGAGGCTGTCTCCCAAATGCAACCTTTTCGATTACGCTCAGAAGATATTGATGCCTGATCTTTTGTGCATATCTTCCTCACGTGGTTTACATTTGCCTTGGTTAATTCAGACTGTGTAGTGCAAAATGGACCAGTTCCTTCTATAGGTTCATTTGTCAATCTTCAAAACTTCAACTGAAACTTGGGCCAACAATTTTTCCCTTTTTGATGACGACCAACTCTGTGCTTATTGTGATAAGAAAACCTGTGAACTCAGCTGAAAATCAACACTTAGAAAATTTATCACCAAGGAGGTCAGATTTAGGTCATAAACATCACTAGAATTTTAAGCACAATATCTTCCTCCTTTTAGCATCATCAAAAAGTTCCATTAATATAGTGAATCCTCGAAGTTAATTAATACTTTTGGCTTCTGGGCAACTGCAAGTGTACAGATGGTCAAGTTAATCACAAATCAACTTAAAATTAACTTTTTGGAACAAATTCAATAAGAACAAGACAAGCTGCATTCATTGATTAGAAAGGTGTTTCAACAGCGCAGTCCACAAAAAGAAAAATTAAACATCCAAGAATGAGCAAAAACAAAAGAACAGACAAGAACGTCCTAGACTGGAAACTGGAAACTGAAGGGTTACTAAACTGGGCACTAAGGACAGGACACCTAAATCTTGGAAGTGCTGGAGGGTTGGGCTTGTAGCAGATTTAACATTTGCTAGAGCATGCCTTCATTTTTCTCCTTTTGGTTGGCGAGTTCAGCTCTCAGCCCATTTCTTTCTCCTCTAGATCAGCAATTCTGGCATTTAGCCTTGCAATTTCAGCATCTTTTGTCCCAACTTCTTGAACCAAGGCTCTGACCTTGCCGTTCACAGGAGTCTTGGCAGATGAACCAGGTTCAACAGGGGCAGCATTGAGGAGATAGTCATAGGCTTGAAGAGTCTTGACACCAAAGTGCTCCTTGCTGGAGGCCATTTCCCACTTTTTCAAAGGAACATTTGAGCGTTCAAGCACAGTTGTCAGGATAAAATCATAGGGAATGGCATGAGCCTTTGAATCATTTATCACCCTTTCAAGAAGCTTCACCATAAAGACAGGCCAGTTGATCTGTTTCCCTTCATTCATACACTGCATGAGCATCAGATCCATATAATTAACTGTATGCCTTCTTTTCTGTCTGGGCAGAAGGCACTTGTTGACAAATTAAAAAATCACTTTGTGTTCTGGCCTCATTTCACTCTTCTGGACTGCCCTGGCCTCAAGAACCTCTTCAGCTGTGTTGGTGCCACAAAAATTCCTTGTTATTTGCAGCTCAGAAGGCAACCCATCCAAGCAAGGCCACTTCTGCCTGGTATAATCATCATATCCCTCACAAGGAATACCCAGAATTTTTCCCAACTTTTCAGTATTGAATTTCACTTTGACACCCCTCAGTGTACTGGTCACCTGACCATTCTTCACCTTTCCATTGGCTATATACTCCATTAGTTCCTTCCTTGCCAATTTCCTATCAATTTGAAGGACCATGTCCTTCCATCCTTGTGCCTCCAGTGTTGTGACAAGCCTTTTCATGCCTGGCTCCTCCAGGTCTTTCAGCAATCTCCTCCCCTTCAATATCTTTCTTTTGTCAAAGTTTGCATACCTATCCTATTCTTCTTCAGACTCACTTTCATCTGCTTCTTCTTCAATGGATACTTTCACTTGTTTTCCCATAGACGCTGATCTTGTTCTGTTGGGTAGAGAGGATTTAGCACGAACTGGTTTTGAGGGCTTCTTTGAGGAAGTCCTAGTCGTTTTGGTTTTGTGGATACCGCACAGTAGTATTTCTTTCTTGACGGACCAGTTCCATCCCCTCTCCATCCTCTTTAGCTGTAACTTCTGAACTTCCACCCATCTTCCCTTTCCCCTTTTCTTTTCTTTTTCTCTTACTCTCATCTAAAGCTTTCTGCAACTCAGCTTCACTCTCCCTAACCTTGCTTCTAGTTTTCCTAACCCTAGGAGCAGACTTGGGTATTTAGGGTTTGGATTTCTTTGTTGGTTTGGACCGCAACAGAGGTCCTTTGTGAGGAAGCCTTGCGTTTCTTGGGATCATAACTAGCCTAAACCTTCTTCATCATCTCAAATAGAGTTTCCTCTGCAGATAGACCAGGTTCAACGGATTGTTTGCTCAAACAAACTAACCCTTCAACAGCCTCTCCAGACTCACTTCCCCCTAACTACGAGACCCCTTCTTCCCCACTCTCACATATAACTAGAACCTTCTTCCTCTTATTTTTCTTCAATTTCACAGAATTACCCATAGCAACATCTTTAGCATCCCCTATCAGAACATACCTATTTTCTACCCTTTCCCCTATGTCATCAGAAACAACACTTGGATTTACCTCTTTTGGGGTTTCTTAATGAGTGACATTGTTAGAAGGCCCAACTTCATCTCCTTTACTGGTAGAGATGAAATCATCAAACTCAGAACTGGAATCAGTTTCTTTTGCTGGAGACTTTTTCTTTTGACTTTCCTTCAATATTTTTTTTAGAGCTTTCCTCAAGGGACTCGTCGCAACAGCTTTTCTTGCTATCATTTTTGTGCGAAAAAATATGGGCTTTGGGGGTTCATTAGGAGGTGTGAATGATGAAGTGGTGTTAGGTGACATTGGTGGTGGGGTTTAAGGTTTATCTTGGGGATTCGACATTTTTGGGGAAGAATTTCTATAAGGCTTGAGAAAATTTTGGACAATTTTTGAGGGTTTGGAGAAGAGAGTGGATGATCAGGGTTTTGAGATGACGGTTATGAATGATTATTGGGGTTTTGAAAAAGTGGTCATTGTAGCTCCAGGAACGACAGCTTTTCAGGTGTCAGCAGAGGTCTAATCAGCTTATAGTTCTGGTCTCTCTAGTTATTTATTAGGATTAATTAGAATTGCTAAGGTTTAGGATATAGAGTTCCATTACACTTAGAATTCTAACTTCAATGAAACTGGTTCAATTTGCCTCAATGGATAGAATTTTGAGACAATTGGGTTTTCTAGGACTTTTGCCCATGATTGGAAATTAAATATTTCAATTTGTGCAAAGTATAGAAATAAACCTAACCTTTCTCATGAGCACGCATTGATGAACCAGGTTCTTCAAATGAAACTTCTCTTGATTATGCCTTAAATGTCAGAATAGAGAATTTGGAAGAGATGAGTGAGTCACATAAACATATGTCACAAGAGTATACTATTTACAGTATGAGACTGAGTAGAAATTAGTCTAATATTCACAAGAATTATGAACTCCTAACCAATTTTTTTTCATTGTGCATTCTGAACATGACTTCTTAGGTGATCTTAATCATCCCTAATTCAAACTTGTTCCTTTCACAGTTTTCTTTACTTAGTGTCTTGGTAAAGATGTCAGCTATTTGTTTATCAGTGGCACATAATTCTATGTAGATTACCCCATTTTCATTATTTTTCCTTAAGGAGTGGTGCCTAACATCTATGTGCTTAGTCCTTTTATGATGAACATGGTTCTTTGTCATACTGATTGCACTAGTGTTATCACAAAATATAGGTATGCATCCCACTTCAATACCAAAATCTTCCAATTGTTGGTTGTCCAAAGCAACTGAGCACAACATGAAGCAGCAACAACATACCCAGCTTCAGCAGTAGAGAGGGCCACTTAATTCTTCTTTTTGGTAGCCCATGATAGAAGACAAGATCCTAAGAAGTGTGCCATACCTGAAGTACTCTTCCTATCCACTATATAACGTGTATAATCAGCATCAACATATCCAATTAAGTCAAAATTGCTACCTTTGGGATACCACAAGCACATATCAGTTGTGCCTTTTAGGTATCTTAATATTCTTTTGACAGCAGTCAAGTGTTACTTCTTTTGGATTTACCTGGAAACGAACACAAAGTCCTACAGTGAAAGCAATATCAGGTCTGCTGCCAGTAAGATACAAAAGTGAACCAATCACACCCCTGTACAACTTTTGATCAACTGAAGGACCAAGTTCATCAGCATCTAACTTTGTGGCAGTTGCAAGGAGTATCTGTTTATTTGGACTCTTCCATTTTAAATTTCATGATTAGTTCTTTTGTGTACTTCTGCTGATGAATCATGTTACCGTTTGGACTTTGTTTGATTTTCAAACCTAAGAATAAATTGAGTTCTCCCATCATACTCATTTCAAATTCACTACCCATTAGTTTTGCAAAGTCCTTACTCAACCTCTCTGTAGTAGCCCCAAAATTTATGTGATTGACATAAATTTGTACAACAAGAAGGTATTTATCTTTTACCCTTCGGAAAAAGGTGCTATCAGTTTTACCTCTTTTGTACCCATGCTCCAGAAGGAATTTTGAAAATCTTTCATACCAAGCTCTTGGAGCTTGCTTGAGACCATAAAGAGCCTTATCCAGCTTGTATACATGGTCAGGACATTCTTTGCTTTCGAATCAAGGAGGCTGCTTCACAATCACTTCTTCTTTGATATAGCCTTTTAGGAAGACTCTTTTCATATCCATTTGATGAAGAGTGAATTCCATATGTGTTGCAAAGGCTATGAGAAGTCTAATTGCTTCAAGTCTAGAAACTGGAGCAGAAGTCTCATCATAATCAATGCCTTCCTCTTGACTATAACCTTGAATCACCAACCCTGCCTTATTTCTTGTAACCGTTCCATATTCATCCAGTTTGTTTCTGAAGACCATTTTGTCCGAATGACTGACATGTCCTTAGGTCTTGGAACCAAGAGCCAGACTTGGCTTCTTTCAAACTGATTGAGCTCTTCTTGCATAGCATTGATCCAATATTCATCTTGTAGAGCTTCACTCACATTTTTAGGTTCAATAAGGGGGAAAAAGTCATCAAATGCACACATGTTCTTAAGTTTTGATCTAGTCTTGACTCAAGATGAGGGATCATTGATTATGTTCTCAATGGGATGAGAACTCAGGTACCTGTAAGATTTCTCCACCAGTTGGTTTCTGCTAGCTTCTCTTTCATTATTATACTATAGAGGAACATGTTTAGGTACAAGATCCTTCGGAGAATTTTGTACAATTTCTCTTAGATTGGTTCCCCCTGTCAGATTGCCCAGGGTGAAAGGACCTGTTCCATCACCTGCTCCTTCCTTGGATGCCTCCTTGAGTTGTGCTATAACTTCAGTCAGTTGACTCACAAGTCCAATGGCTTCATCTTCATGATCCTGTCTCTCAGAAAGAGTGTTAGATTCATCAAACACAACATGTAAACGTTCTTCAATGCATAGAGTTCTTTTATTAAACAATTTATATAGTTTGCTATGTGAAGAATATCCCAAGAATACTCCCTCATCACTTCTGGGATCAAACTTTCCTAGGGATTCTTTGTCATTATTGTGCACATAGCACTTGCAACCAAAAGCCCTAAGATGAGATATATTTGATTTTCTCCCTATAAGTAACTCATAGGGAGTTTTCTCTACAAGAGGTCTGGTCATATATCTATTAATTATATAGCAAGCAGTGTTTATAGCCTCTGCCCAAAAATTTTGAGGTAGTTTACTAGAAAGCAACATGGTCCTTGCCATATCCTCAAGGGTCCTGTTCTTCCTTTCAACTACCCCATTTTGCTGAGGAGTCCTAGGGGCGGAGAAATTATGATCTATTCCATTTTCATCACAAAATTCAACAACTTTGCATTGTCAAATTCAGTTCCATGATAAGACATAATGGATGGAAGTTGATTTCCTAATTGTTTCTGGATTTTTCTAGCATAAGCTGTGAATATTTCAAATGTTTCATCTTTAGAAGTTAGAAACAGCACCCAAGTAAATCTAGAATAATCATCAACAAGCACCATAACATATCTTTTACTACCTCTGCTCATGGATCTCATTGGACCATAGAGATCCATCTGAACCAGTTCCAACATCTTAAACGAGCTTACCATTTTCTTAGGTTTGAAGGATGACCTTACCTACTTCCGCCTTGCACATGCCTCACAAACTTTGTCTTCCTTGAACTTGATATTAGGTAATCCTATCACCAAGTCCTTGGAAACTAATTTGTTTAATTGATTTAGACTAGAATGACCAAGTCTTTTGTGCCAAAGGTGGGGATCATTAATTAACACACTCAAACATGTGATTTCATTTTCAGAAAGAGACGACAAATTTACAATGTAAATATTATTAACTCTTCTTCACTGCAAAATAATCTTGTCAGTAGTAAGGCTAATCACAAAATATTTTAAGGAAATTAAAGCCACAAGATTTCCTCTGTCACACAGTTGTGACACACTTATCAGGCTATATTTCAAGTCATCTATCAAATAGACATTCTCAATGGAATGAGAGTCTGTCTTTACTACCATTCCAACCCCAATAATCTCACCTTTCTTCCCATTTCCAAAGGAGACATTGCCTCCTTTTAGGTTCTCAAGTGAAAGAAACTGGTCCTTGTTACCAGTTATATATTTTGAGCAGCCACTATACATGTACCATATTAGGCTACTTCCTTTCACTTGGACCTACAAAATGAAATCAGGGGTTAGTCTTAGGAACCCAAACTACTTTGGGTCCCTTTCTATGGGCAAAAGGATGAATTAAATTTTTCTTTGCCCAACCAGGCAGTTTATGTTTTTCTTGAACAAAAGCTTTGTTCTTTTGACTGGACATTTCTTTTGCATTGCATTCATTTTTGTAATTACCAGTCTTACCACAATGTGTACAGATATTATTCTCAGGAAGAGTAAGGTACTTGTTTTTGGGATCCCATTTTGGAGCTAGTGTCCCAAACCCAAGTCCTCTCTTGTTACTGCTTTGATGCTCTTGCAGCCAGGAGAGTGCATCAGAAGCTTTGTTCCATTTGCATGTTCTGTCTAGTTCATGCTTAACCTTTCCTAGTTTATCTTTAAGGACCTTGATTGATTCATCTTTCTTATACAGCTCATCCTTCTTTTTTCCTAAATTTTCTTCTAGTGTGAGAAATGATTGATCATCCATTTTCTTTCCAGTCCCTATTTTCAGTTTTAAGTTTTCAGACTTGAGTTCTAGGACACTGTTTTCCAGTTGAAGAACCTGGTTCTTCAACTCAGTATTTAAGCTATTACTCTTATCAGCCCTAGATTCAAGTCTTTTGTATTTTTCTTCTAGTATTTCACAATTCTTAGACAGAACATCTTTCTCACTGTTTATTATTTCAGACTCATCTATGAAATCCATCAAGAGCTCAGCCAATTTTTCTTTCGACATGAATTTAATCTTTTATTTAAGATGTTGAATACATACCTCCTATTCATCTTCTGGTTCTCTGATGGTCATAAGAGTTTGCTCATCTTCAACTTCATTTTCTGAGTCTTCATATGACGTATCTCCCCGTACAGCAACCATGGCTTTGGTAGTTCCTTTGTTTCTCCTTGGTTGAACCTGTTCCTTCTTTTTGCCCTTTCTTTCCCCCACTCAATCTCCCATCGAGGGCATTTTTTGATCATGTGATCTATCTTTCCACATTTAAAGCAACCATCATTTTCCTGCTTCTCAGGAGCCCTAGGTTTGTTGAGTGTTGATCCTCTTGAAGAACCCTCGCCACTCATAAGATATTTCTTGAAGTCTTAGGTTATCATTTCCATTTTATCATCTCCAAGATCTGATCGTTCTGAGATTCTGAGAGCCAGACTTCTTTCTTTCTTTGGAGAATCCATCTTCATAGTTTGCCTTCTCAATTCATTAGCAGTCAAATTTCCAATCAGTTTATCCAATTTCAGATTAGCAATATTTTTGGATTCCCAGATGGCAGTGATTTTGCTTTCCTTGGAGATGGGCAAACCACTAGTTAGAATATTCTCTACATTGCCTTCTTCCAGAATAACCCTTCCAAGAGACTCAAGTTCATTTGTCAGTGTAGTGAACCTAGTATACATATCTTGGATATTTTCACCATCATTCATAGTAGAGTTCCTCTTGACCTCTTCACCTGAGGTGTTCCTTCATGAGCCACTTGTAAAGTGTCCCAAATCTCCGTGGCAGTTGTACAGCCTTGAATCCTGCTGTACTCATCAGGACCAAGTCCACACACTATCCATTTTTTAGCTTTAACATTTTTCTCCCACTTCCTTAGGTCTTCAGCAGTACAATCCGCTCTAGTCTTAGGCACATCCAATGCTTTACCAGTCTTCTTGGTTTTGGCTAAAGGACCATCAATGATGATGCCCAAAAGCTCATAGTCTTCACCCATGATGTGGTCTATCATTCGGTTTTTCCACCAGGAGTAGTAGAGTCCATTGAAGAGTGGAGGCCTGGCAGTAGACTGTCCTTCCTAATTCCCAGGTGGTGCACTCATGTTGATCTTTTCCTAAGGTGTTAACCTCTTCAAGGATAACCTGCTCTGATACCAATTGATGTTAATAAATGTCAATACCACACAAGAGGGGGGGGGAGGGTGGTTTGTGTGGTACCTAATTTTCGTGTTAGAAGAACCTGGTTCTTCTAAGTGTTCTAACTACAGTAGTTTGCAGAATAATAAGAAACTCAAACTAAAGGGCACAGAGATTTTTACGTGGAAAAAGCCTTGCTCAAAGGGTGAAAAAACACGGCATATTACTCAGTAGGATTTTCCCAAACTCCCCTAATCCTAGTGTGGCACATAGCCTCAGCTGCTGCGACACTATCAAGTTAACTCTAACTTGATAACAGAAGGTACCTAATATAATTGCTTCTAATAAAACTGAAAGGTACAATTTGAAAACCTACTACAATTGAACTAGAAATAAACACTCAGATGAAACTGGTTCTTCTCTCTTAGTTCATGTAGTTTCAGGTGTACACACTTGTATCTTTCATATATTGCTTGCAAAACATACTTGCTTTATTTGCTCTCAAATATGCTTCTCTTCTGTTCGACTGTGTTACCTGTAAAAGAGAACTAACACAATAATATATTGAGTTAGTAGTTAGAGTTTGAATAAAACTCCACTTCTTATCCGTAGTCCATTTATATCCTTAGCCAATACAAACTCGAACTATTATCCTAACTTAGGATCAAGTTCTCTTCACATAAGGAGACCGTCATCCTTATCCCAAATGCAACCTTTTCGATTACGTTCAGAAGATAGTGATATGAGATCTTTATTGCATATCTTCCTCACGTGCTTCACATGTGCTCTGGTTAATTCAGACTGTGTAGTACAAGATGGACCAGTTCCTTCCATAGGTTCATTTGTCAATCTTCAAAACTTCAACTAAAACTTGGGCCAACAAGGTTGGTAGGTGAGATTTTGATCAAGGGCTTGGAATGGAATTTCTAGAGTTTTTGTAGCTTGGATATGTGATTTGTGATGTGTGTGCAAAATTTGAGGTCATCCGGATGTCGTTTGGTTGGGTTTTTGATAGAATGCGTATTTCAGATGTTTTTAAACAACTTAGGCGTGAATCCGACGAGAATTGATGATTTCAGTGTTGTTTGATGTATTGTGATGATTGGAACAAGCTTGGATAATATTTTAAGATATGTTGGTGCCTTTGGTTAAGGTCTCGGGGGACTCGGGGTGATTTCGGATGGCTAACGGAGGTTTTGAACTTTGATTTTGTTGCAAAAATTGCTTAGCTGTTGCAAACCAAAAATTGATCTTCGCGTTCGTAGTCCTTGGTAAGCGTTCGCAAAAGGGTTTGTTGCAGAACATTGCGTTCGCCTGAGGTAGCCTCGCGTTCATGTTGAATGGGCCTAGGGCCATGCCAAGTTTGTTCAACGCGTTCGTGACATTGGGTCCACGTTTGCATAAGGAGAGAAATCTATTCATCACAATCGCGACATGTGGAACGCTTTCGTGTAGTAGGAGGTCATGAAGCATCACGTTTTGGGGCTTGGAGCTGCGTTCTCATAAGATTAAATAATGGTCAATAATTTTTGTTCATCAAGAATGCAGGGTTGTTGACCGTGTTCACGTAAGGTAAAAACTGGGCGTACAGAAGGGGTTTTATATTATTTCATCTGTGAAGCTTGGTCCATTTTCCTCCATTGTTGAGCACCTTAAGATCTTTTGGGTATAAATTGAAGAGGGTTCCAAGGAGAATCGACTTGAGGTAAGAATCATGGTCTTAAAACACGATTATATTGTGAAATTGGTCTAGAAATTCATGGAAATTAAGCCTAAAGTTGATGGACTAGAGCTTGAATTTTTAATATTTTAACTTGGGATTTGATAGGTCATTTGAGGTTGGATTTTGGAGTTCTTGTTATGTATGGAGTCGTGGCGAGACGATGAATCCGATAATGTTAGTTTTGTAATTCTTCGGGAAGCGAACCCGGGGCACGTGTTCTGCTAGTTTCGAGATTTTTGCTATTTTTTGATTGTTTTCGATTGGGTATTATTCTTTTTGCATATGGTGATGTAGTCACTCTGATATTGGTTAGATTCGACATGCGTGGAGGTCAATTTGCGGAGAAAGGCGTCGCGAGCTAGACATTTCACCATTTCGAAGTGAGTAATACTTGTAAATGATATCCTGAGGGTTTAAAACCCCATATTTGCACATCATAGTGCTGTATTAAGGTGACTTGCATGCCAGGTATGAGCGTGGAGTAGAGCACCGTTGGGGATTGTGACTTGATCCTTCCTGGTTGTTGATTATTACTACGTATTTGGCTTAAACTACTTGTTATCATCATAATTTGGGCTGATTTCCATGTTTGGGCTTCATGATAACTACGTATATCCTTCAGGGATTGATATGACTGATTTTGCATGACTTTGCATACTATTTGATCTCGGTCCAAGGTTTTAATACTGTTTTGCAAACTCAGTCATTTTTCTAATATTTGAAAACTTAAACAATATTTTATTGACACTTTGAGCTGAGGACTGTCATGTTAATATTGCCCAAGTGGCTTATGTGCATTTTTGGACTGAGCATGGATCGGGCTGCACGCCGCAGCATCGTTACATGTGCATTTCTAGAATCAGCATGGATCGAACTTTGCGCCGCAACAATGTTATAGTAATTTCTGAAAATATGGATGGCTCGTGTTGCACGCCGCAGCAGTGTTATATTGATATTGAGGCCGAGGGTCTGGATGGTTATATTGATATTGAGGTGGAGGGCCTGATTAATGCCTGATGGCTTGATATTGCGCTTGCACTGTAAGAGCTCCTCCTGAGTTTGTACACACCCTCAGTGAGCATCGATGACATTAAATGGATCATCCTGCACGACTTAATGGGTACCGGAGTGTACCATCATATGCATTGCATTGCACTCACGCATTTTCTCCTATTTGTATTAGTTGTCATGACATTCCAGCACTAGCTTTTCATTGGCTTCCATGCTATTTCTTGCACTGTGTACCTGATACGTGGTGTTATTTGTTAATGGAGTGTTGTGCCCGAGGGGATAACTTTTGTGTTGACTTGCACTATCTGTTCCGCATTCATTTGCTTAATTTTTGGAAAAATCTATTTTCGAAAGAGGTTTGAAACTGAGTCAAGATTTTTTCTAAAGGATTTTCACGTTTTCACAGTTTTCTTAAAGAGTTACATTGTACTATATAGTATGATGACTTGCTTTACGTGGTTTCTTGCTGCTCAATTATTATTTACCTTTATTACTCACTGAATTGGAGTACTCACTTTACTGCGTGCACCTCGGGTGCAGATGCAGGTATTGATTTATCCGGTAGCGGGTTGAGCTGGTTGAGGATTTGCTATCACAGCTGAGCAAGGTGACCGCTAGCATTCGCGGCACCGGAACTCTCCCTTTTAGATTCCAGATTACATCCATGTATTTTATACTGTGTAGTTGTATAAAAAATCCTTCTAGATGCTCGTGAGTTGTGACACCTCGGTCGGGCTGCGTTGAGTTGTAAATTTTGTTAATCGATGTCATCAATTTGTATTTTGCTTTTCATTCATGTTTAATTATTTGGAAAGGGGTCTAATTGGGTTAGTTGGTTGGCCTTGTCTTCACGAGAGGCACCATTATGACTAGTATGGGGAATTGGGTCGGACTATATACACTTACACTATACTCTGTACTAAGTATCAATGCATTACCTAATATTATATCGAATATAGCTTTTACATATATATATATATGTATGTATGTATATATATATATATATATATATATATATATATATATATATATATATATGTATATATATGTATATATACTCTGCACTAAGCATTAGTGTATTAGCTAATATTATATCGAATATAGCTTATATATATGTGACTATCCGATCGGTCATTTTTTGAATTTATGTCCCGATTCCCATTAACTACTTCCCCTAAGTTTATTTCTGCTATTTTGGTTTGCCAGGACATTCAGTATTGGGTTTCATAGAGGTTTGGGACAGTTAGTCTTTAAATGAGAGCTTAAGTGTTGGAAAGTGGTCTGTAGTCAGAACAATGTGAAAACGTCCTTGGGATGGAAATTCGATGGTTCCGTTAGCTTTTTAGGTGATTTCGGGGAGAGAAGCATGTTCGAAATGTTTTTTGGAGGTCTGTAGCTATTTTAGGCTTGAAATGCCGAAAGTTGGGATTTTGAAATTTTTGGTCTGATAGTGATCTGAAGGTCGGAATAGAATTCTGGAAGTTTGAGTACCTCTGTAATGTCATTTGGGACGTGTGTGCAAAGTTTCGTACGCTTAACGGGGAAATTTTGTGTTGTGAAAATTGCAGATTTTCTCTATAGTTATTGTAGACCTCTTTCTTCATTTCTATTGTATCCCTTTCCATGAGATCTCATAGTGCAATTTCAGAGGGGGGCCGAATCCTTCTATGTTATCGCATAGCCCTGATCACGATCGCATAGTTCTGCCAATTTCAGAGGGGGGCTGAACCCTTCCGCATTCTATCCCCTGGGTTCGCATTGCATAAACTGAGCCAGTGGCTCAATAATCAATTTCCCTTATGCCATCGCATTGTATTTCTCGCGATCACATAAGACTGCCCCTCTCTCTTCTGCGATCGTATGACCAGTATTGCGTTCCCATAGGATATTTATGAGCCTTTAATATTTACTCTAGGCGATCGCATCCCATTTAATGCGATCGCATTGAATAAATCACTAGGCAGTTATCAACATTTCAAAACCGAGGGTTAGCCACTTTTATCAAAATACATGTTTGAGAGCTCAGATTTGGGAACAATTTTGAAGGTTTTTCAAGGGAAACTACTGGGTAACAATTCTCTACTCCCTTATGTTTAAAACCCACTAATCTAATCACGTATTCATCCTTAATTTCGGATTTTTAATAAAAAATTTGGGAAAACTTCATAGACCTTACTAATGAGTTTTGAGTGGGTGTTTGACCTCCGATTTGAGAGTTTTTGATATTGTTAGACTCCTTAGAGTACGAGGTTTATGAATATATAAATTTACTTGGTTCCAAGATGTTGGCCTAAGGGGCATTTTGGTTATTTTACCTATTTTTGCGCCTTAGCTTTAAATTTAATAGTGGAATCGATTGCATGCAAAGTTATTTACGAAATATAATTGAATTGGATAGATTTACACCATTTAGAGTCGAATACTTGAGGCAAATAAGTTGTTCCTAGTTGAGTTTTGAGCCGATTTGAGGTAAGTGTCTTGTCTAACTTTGTGAGGGGGGACCTTCCCACTTAGGACTTATTATATGATGATTGAGTGACTTGTATGTGAGGTGACAAGCGCATACTTGAGCTAATTGTTGAAATCCTGTTTCTACTTTAGATGATCAATTGATATTTCTTTCTTACTCGCTTTGCTTACTTGAAAATATAACGTGTGATAGCCTAGAAAAGCATGTTTAGTTGACTTAATTGATTTTAGTTGATTAATTTTCCTTGTTCCATTACGTGAAGAACGTTAGGCTAGATTTTCCGATTGCCTTTGTGTTTAACGCCGTTTCTGATTGTTTTCTTATTGTTGCTGTGCATTTACATTGGGACTACAGATGTGATATTCCGGTACCTTCCCCTTGTTTGTTTACTTTGGGACTATGGGTTAGATTCCTAGTAGACCCCCCCGCACATAGAAACTTAGACTACAGGACGGTATCTCGAGAGATCCTCATGATAGGTTAGAAAGGACTATAGGTTGGTATCCTAGAAGATCCTCGTTTGATAACTCGGTATTGAGCTATACTTTTCTGTGTTTACCTTGTTCATTGTTTATCCGTTGTTGCCTTGTAAATTCTGTCTTATTTCACTTTTGTTCATATTAATTCCATCTACTTTCATACTATACAGACTTATTATATTGTTTAACCTAAGTAGGCCTTGACCTTCCTTGTCATCGTTGATACCCAATTTTCCCCCATGTATTTCTATACTCATATCATTCCAAAAATAGCATGTAGATGCATATATAAGCATCCACAAAGGTCTTGATAGTTTTCTATATTTTTCAAGGTTTTTTAAAGTATATTTACGACTTATTTATGCAATAAAAATCCAATATTGAGTCCCAAATCTTGTTATTTTGATACCTAATCTATTGTATTATCTCATTTACAAAAATACATAATTTATATAATTTTTTAGAGAATATTACACGGTCATTAGGTATTTTTAAATTAAAATTGCATTAAATTGCAATTCTAGCCCATTTATCAATTTGACAAGTATTTTAACTACAAAATCGTTCCTAGTAATTTTAATAGATGCCTATACATATTTTATTAACTCAGTATTTTTAGTGTATTTTTATAATAACCTTTAGTATTTTATAAGATTAAATTAGGGGAAAATTGGTCATTTAAATTGTAGCCCTTTAGTCTTTCAATGTTAGCCACATTTCCGCCAAATTAAACCCCAAATTACTGACCCAATTTGAATTTACCCAACCCAAACCCACCTAAACTATGCTACCCAGTTTCTTCTTTTGATCCTGGCCGTTAATCTCACAGATCAACGGCCAACAAAACCACTTACCAAAATTAAATCCCTAACACACCCTAACCCTAATCAGTTACACCAAATGAGCTGCCCTTGTATCCTCTTCTCCCCTAAATTCTGCCTAAGCCCTCTCAAACTCTAATCGTCTCCGGCTCTTCTCACCGGCATTCATGGCCGTCCAAGATCTAATATGCCTATATCCGTTCACTCATCACCTCTCCTGGTCCCTGGGTTTGAAGATGGGAGTCCCGTCTCAAGGGTTAACGGACCAGAGGTCCTCTGATTTGAAGATCTGTAGCTGTGTCCGGTCTTTCTCCGGCAAGCCCTGAAGTTATGAGTTCTTTGCCGACTCTGACAAGTCCATTCCAGGCTTTTCTCGATCCTTCGAGACCTATCTCTGAAACCCCTAATTTCTCGAGGTTCTTCTCTGTGTTCATCTTTATGATCTTATCTAAGCTCTAGTTATTCTCTAAAAGTTTTGGTACTTCTCGCCTTTTCTTCGCCTGTTTCGTTTTCAAACTGTTCGTCTTCTAAAAAATTAGGGTTTCCTTGATTACTTTGATTTCCTTATTTATTTTGCTCCACTGTGTTTTCTTCTAGTTATTATTGTGATTTCTCAGTACTGTTCACCATGGCTCCTAGGTATTTCTTTCTTATGTTATTTATAGGGTTTCTGAGCTAATATGCTTACTATGTTCCATGTTTGTCATTAATGTTCGCTTTCATCAATGTTCTTCTTTACACGCTATATGTGACAAAAACCCTAAGCTTCTGGGGTTTTCCTTATTATTTTATTTTTATTTTTCTCTGTATACTTACACGCTCCATGTTTAAACCCTAGCCGTCTTTGATTTCCTACTTGTGTACTTCTGCTACATGATTGTTCTACTAATTCCAGTCCTGCATGCTCAAATTTGTGCATCTCTTTATATAGTTCTATTTTTCATCTTTCTGATAGCCCTAATTTTGGGAAAATTGATTTCTTATGAATTCGTTTGATTTTCTAATTTGGACATGCTCTTTGACCAAGTGCAAAATCAATTAGTATATCAATTCCTTGATGCTCTATATGATTGACTTGCCTTATGTATTAAACGTGTGAATTTCAAACCCCTTTTTTGCAAACTTGTCCTGATTTTTGTGACTTATACTTGATTTTCTTTCAAAAAATAAATTGGTGTTATTTACCTCAATTTTGGTTCCTTATTTAGAGGAAACCCTTTCCCTAATTGATTGTAATTGATAGTGGGATTATTTCTTGCCTTAGTGCTGCTTATTTTTCAAACTATAAAACCTTCACCTTTTCTCACTTCAGAGACACACTGATAAACGAGTACTCTCCAATCCTCACTAATAACTCTCTTATCTTCTACATTCTTCTCTGTTACTTGCTCTCTTTGTTAAGAACTTGCCGGCTGAAAGCCAAGGCTAATTATAAGGATCTATACTTGCTTTGTCATTCAAGCTGCAACTGGTAGGCTCCTAATTTTATATCATCAACCTCCAACTAGTTTTTTACTTGACCGTGCTCACTGTTTGTGTATTTCAATTTAAGTTCAGCATGTCCAGCCCCTTATCCTTCCCCCTAGTCTATTAGTGTATTTCAATTTGAACTTTAGCATATTTAATCCCCTTCCCCAAATCTGTTAGGGTATTTCAATTTAAGTGTGGCATGTTTAATCCCCTTCCCCTTTTCCCATGTGTGTTCAGTTTAAGCTTTAGCATGTTGAATCCATTTCCCATTTCCCTTGTCTGTTTGTGTATTTCAGTTGCAGCATGTTTAGTTCTCCATTTTCTCTTGTTTGTTTATGTTTTAGTTTTCAGTTCAGCATGCTCAGTCCCTTCTCTTGCCTGCGTATTGTTCATTGTTGTGGTTTAAGTTCTTGTACACCCATTTTCCCTGAATCCCTTTAATTTAGTCTTGTTCTCTCTAAGCTTCTGGGGTTTTCCTTATTATTTTATTTTTATTTTTCTCTGTATACTTACACGCTCCATGTTTAAACCCTAGCCGTCTTTGATTTCCTACTTGTGTACTTCTGCTACATGATTGTTCTACTAATTCCAGTCCTGCATGCTCAAATTTGTGCATCTCTTTATATAGTTCTATTTTTCATCTTTCTGATAGCCCTAATTTTGGGAAAATTGATTTCTTATGAATTCGTTTGATTTTCTAATTTGGACATGCTCTTTGACCAAGTGCAAAATCAATTAGTATATCAATTCCTTGATGCTCTATATGATTGACTTGCCTTATGTATTAAACGTGTGAATTTCAAACCCCTTTTTTGCAAACTTGTCCTGATTTTTGTGACTTATACTTGATTTTCTTTCAAAAAATAAATTGGTGTTATTTACCTCAATTTTGGTTCCTTATTTAGAGGAAACCCTTTCCCTAATTGATTGTAATTGATAGTGGGATTATTTCTTGCCTTAGTGCTGCTTATTTTTCAAACTATAAAACCTTCACCTTTTCTCACTTCAGACACACACTGATAAACGAGTACTCTCCAATCCTCACTAATAACTCTCTTATCTTCTACATTCTTCTCTGTTACTTGCTCTCTTTTTTAAGAACTTGCCGGCTGAAAGCCAAGGCTAATTATAAGGATCTATACTTGCTTTGTCATTCAAGCTGCAACTGGTAGGCTCCTAATTTTATATCATCAACCTCCAACTAGTTTTTTACTTGACCGTGCTCATTGTTTGTGTATTTCAATTTAAGTTCAGCATGTCCAGCCCCTTACCCTTCCCCCTAGTCTATTAGTGTATTTCAATTTGAACTTTAGCATATTTAATCCCCTTCCCCAAATCTGTTAGGGTATTTCAATTTAAGTGTGGCATGTTTAATCCCCTTCCCCCTTTCCCATGTGTGTTCAGTTTAAGCTTTAGCATGTTGAATCCATTTCCCATTTCCCTTGTCTGTTTGTGTATTTCAGTTGCAGCATGTTTAGTTCTCCATTTTCTCTTGTTTGTTTATGTTTTAGTTTTCAGTTCAGCATGCTCAGTCCCTTCTCTTGCCTGCGTATTGTTCATTGTTGTGGTTTAAGTTCTTGTACACCCATTTTCCCTGAATCCCTTTAATTTAGTCTTGTTCTCTCTAAGCTTCTGCGGTTTTCCTTATTATTTTATTTTTATTTTTCTCTGTATACTTACACGCTCCATGTTTAAACCCTAGCCGTCTTTGATTTCCTACTTGTGTACTTCTGCTACATGATTGTTCTACTAATTCCAGTCCTGCATGCTCAAATTTGTGCATCTCTTTATATAGTTCTATTTTTCATCTTTCTGATAGCCCTAATTTTGGGAAAATTGATTTCTTATGAATTCGTTTGATTTTCTAATTTGGACATGCTCTTTGACCAAGTGCAAAATCAATTAGTATATCAATTCCTTGATGCTCTATATGATTGACTTGCCTTATGTATTAAACGTGTGAATTTCAAACCCCTTTTTTGCAAACTTGTCCTGATTTTTGTGACTTATACTTGATTTTCTTTCAAAAAATAAATTGGTATTATTTACCTCAATTTTGGTTCCTTATTTAGAGGAAACCCTTTCCCTAATTGATTGTAATTGATAGTGGGATTATTTCTTGCCTTAGTGCTGCTTATTTTTCAAACTATAAAACCTTCACCTTTTCTCACTTCAGACACACACTGATAAACGAGTACTCTCCAATCCTCACTAATAACTCTCGTATCTTCTACATTCTTCTCTGTTACTTGCTCTCTTTGTTAAGAACTTGCCGGCTGAAAGCCAAGGCTAATTATAAGGATCTATACTTGCTTTGTCATTCAAGCTGCAACTGGTAGGCTCCTAATTTTATATCATCAACCTCCAACTAGTTTTTTACTTGACCGTGCTCACTGTTTGTGTATTTCAATTTAAGTTCAGCATGTCCAGCCCCTTACCCTTCCCCCTAGTCTATTAGTGTATTTCAATTTGAACTTTAGCATATTTAATCCCCTTCCCCAAATCTGTTAGGGTATTTCAATTTAAGTGTGGCATGTTTATTCCCCTTCCCCTTTTCCCATGTGTGTTCAGTTTAAGCTTTAGCATGTTGAATCCATTTCCCATTTCCCTTGTCTGTTTGTGTATTTCAGTTGCAGCATGTTTAGTTCTCCATTTTCTCTTGTTTTTTTATGTTTTAGTTTTCAGTTCAGCATGCTCAGTCCCTTCTCTTGCCTGCGTATTGTTCATTGTTGTGGTTTAAGTTCTTGTACACCCATTTTCCTTGAATCCCTTTAATTTAGTCTTGTTCTCTCAAGTATGCTCATGTGATTCCCCCTCCCCTAATCCCTGTTTGAATGTGAGTGTGTTCTGGATTAGGGTGGCATCTCATTGCCACCCCTAGTTTGGAACTTAGGTTGTTAACAGCCTATGCTCAAAGTAATCCCATTCCCTACCCCCACATTATGTGTTTTGAGCTTTGACAAAGGCCTGTTGGTGTCCTAATCACCATACAGGCCCTAGTCTGACTTGTGTACAAGTCTTCTCTTGCTTGTTAACCTTTGTAAGTGGTTAGGGGTGTGCCAACCTCACTCCATAGGCTAGTTATGACCACATCCTACATTGGTCTTCCTCTAATCTATCACCTTTACATTTATTCTTAGTTCTTCAAGTTCTACCCCCCGCTGGTAAGCCATGCTTAGGGACCTTGGAGTCTCCTCTGAACTTGGATGCCTTAGGGCTAGTAATTCCACACTTGCACTATTCTAATTGGATAGAGAGTAAGCATTGCCAGGCTTTCTTTGAAAGCCTTTGGAACTTTGATACATTATAAAGAGAAAGCCTCGGATTTGGGAGCCTGAATCTGGTAAAAGGCATATGTTGGACATTAAAGTTGCTTTGCGCTTCTTTGGGCCTGTTGTAGTATTGATGTATTTACTTATTTCCTTTAATTTTATTTTTCTGTCCAAATTCTTGTAAATAACTTGTAATAAAAGAACTTGGGGGACCTACTGAAAGGGAATATGGGAAGAGTTTACTTTCTTGCATCAATGTCATATAGTACCATGTCTATAAGGTTTACTTCCTTGCATCAATGTCATATAGTTACCATGTCTATAGGGTTTACTTTCTTGCATCAATGTCATATAGTCATCATGTATATTGGGTTTACTTTCTTGCACCTCATATAGATATCATGTCTATAAGTTTTCATTATTGTACAATCTCATATATATACCATGTCTGTAAGGCTTTTTCGTTATCGCATCAACTTCATAATAGAAATCATGTCTAATGGTTTGCATTCTTACAGCCTCATATAGAAACCATGCTTATAGGTTTGCATTCTCATGATCTCACCTAGAAAATATGCCTATAGGGACCATATAAACGCTAGGCAAAACAGTAGGTCGTCCAAAATTGTAAAAAACAGTAACAAAAGGGCTAATAAGCGTGTCATAAAATTCCGAACTCACCTTGTGCTTAAAACGTTTTAATTCGTCCTTAAGTCTGTCTACTTTTAAATCGGTCCCAGGTTTGCCCCATTCACATTATCCTGAACCTGTAATGTCTTTATTAAAAATGTTAAATTTGTGGTTTCAGCCACTTCACCAGCCTAAGTTTAATGCTTTGAGGTCATTTAAACTTTTCTTCTTGCATCCCGTTTTGTATTCAAACTGTTCAGCTGAATGTAAGCCATTTCTAAACTCTCGTGCAGCTTCAATCTCCTTTTCAACAGATTTGCGTCTGAAACTAATGTTTTTTCCTCCCCGAAATCAATCGATTTCTAAATCATGTCAACATTTAAAATGGGCCCGGAGGGCGCAAAGCGTATTTTCTATCCAACTTTCATATGTTAAACTAATATGTCTACTCTTATCCTATTTATAGACCAAAATCAGTACATGAAGTCATGCTAAACTAGTTATTTGTAATGTTACGGCGTTTACTTGAGCCTTTAATTGTCCTATTTGCATACCACTTATATGCTACTTGTTTTGACTGTCGTTTTAGTATTTTTACCTTTGAAACTCTATATATATACTATCTCTCTCACTCCCTTCTTGGGATTAGCAGTCCTAATACCCCAGGACTAACATGTTGGGATGTGTTTTAGCATGCAATAAGTAAACGATACCAACATCTTTAAATACCTCAACGGGGTGGGAAGGGTAGAATATGGAGATGATGATGATGCGATAATATCATGAAGCAACCCCTATTTGGGAATATGTGCGGATATTGTATCGAATGATCCATATTGTAGTTAAACCTATGACCCTTCTCTCTTTTTGCTTTGTTTAAATGTTCTCCTATAGTAATGCTTTTCCAAATCAATTCTCTCGTTTATTTTAAACTTACTTACTTCCTTCTTCTTTAAAGCTTTTTAAAGTTGTGTGAATGTTATATATGCGAATCTCATTTGTTTAATTGCTTCATCTCGTTACAAAGTCACAACTAACACGGCCGGTAACCATACTAATGGATCTTGAGAGGTGCCTAACACCTTCCCCTTGGGATAATCTAAAGCCCTTACCCGAACTCTGGTTTTCTTTTCAAAATACTCTCTTCTTAAAGTGTCCAAATGCACTATTATCATTAGGTGGCGACTCTTAAAATTCCATAACCAAATTCCCAAACGAGAATGAGAGTTGTTTTCCCCATAATGTCATAGAAACCGATTTCTTTTCGAAAAAGGGGGCGTCGACAGTCATTACCCCGACCAAGGTTAGGCTTGGCACTTACTGAATACACTGCGGTTTACTCACACCTATTCTACGCATGTTTTTCATATGCAAATTTGGGTATCTCTATTCAGGCCCATTATCAATGAGACAGGGAGAGCTACAGAGACTTGAGGTATATCTGCCGCGTTCGCAAACCGAAGAGTCTCCTTCCTATTCTAGCTTGTAGCGTTTAGACTTCAATCGTACTTTGATATAGACTATTCTAGAGTTTAGAGATTTTATTGTATTTTCTGTTAGCCTGTATTACCGTGAGTTTCCATGTTTTGGGGTAAATTTGTACTTCCGCATTATTGAGTTTTATATGCCCAACGGCAGTTATATACATTATTTTCTTCTAGTTGTTTAGTTTTGATTATTTAAATTTTGCAAATTTTTGTTTTTTTCCCGCAAACGTTAGGCTTACGTAGTCATAGGGACTAGGTGCCGTCACGACATGTTCATGGAGGTCGCACTAGGGTCGTGACAAGTTGGTATCAGAGCTCTAGGTTCATAGGAGTCATGAAACACAGGACGATTATTAGAGTCTCGCTGATCACTACGAAGACATCTGTACTTATCTACCAGAGGCTATGTAACTGCTTAGGAAAAATCTTCACTTCATTGAATTCCTTGTCGTGCTATATTTTGACATCAATTATAAAAGTTCTGTCTTCTATTCTCTTACAGATGGTGAGGAAATGTGCTACTCGAGATGATTAGGAACCCACGCCCCCTACTGCAGCCGTTAGAGGGAGGGGCCCGGTAGAGGCCGTTGACGTGCATGCGGTGCAACTAGAGTACTTGCGCGAGCTGCCGCTGAGGTACCACCAGCAGATCTAGTAGGAGTTCATACACCTGATACGCCTCCAACTACTACTACTGCTCCAGCCCTTTAGGAGACATTAGCTCAATTCATGTCTATGTACACCACCTTGGCTCAAAGGGGGTTGCTTCCCCTCATTGCAGCCACATCCCAGGCCGGGAGAGGGGCCTAAACTCTCGCAACCTGCACTCCTGAGTAGAGAGTGCATATGGAGAAAGTCCGAAAGATCATTCATGTACCGCCCGAAATGCCAGTTTAGCCCGAGGATGGGTCAGCTCTATCAGAGGATGAGTAGCTGAGGCTTGAGAGGTTTATGAAATATAAGCCTCCCGTGTTCAGGGGTTTAGCATCAGAGGATGCTTGGGATTTATAGAGGAGTACTACCGTATTCTTCGTAGTATGGGTATAGTAGAGTCCAGCTGGGTTTCCTTTACGCTCTTTCAGCTTCAAGGAGCCGCCTATGATTGGTGGCGCACTTATGAGATAGACAGTCCGGGCGAAGCTACTTCACTGGCTTGGACCAAGATTTCAGATATGTTTCTGAGAGAGTTTGTTCTCCAGAGCCTCAGAGACACATGGCGCGCAGAGTTTGAGCATTTGCGCGAGGGTGCTATGACAGTTTCAAAGTATGCCATTCGTTAAACCATATTGTCTAGGCACACACCAGCCTTGGTTGCTACTGTCCGTGAGAGGGTTCGACTGTTCATTGAGGGCCTTATTCCACCCATCAGATATAGCATGGCTCAAGAGTTGAAGATGGACATTCCTTATCAGCAGGTAGTGTGCAGTGCTATGAGGATGGAAGGTATCCTCGCTGGGTAGCGAGAGGAGAGATAGGCCAAGAGGTCTTGAAAGTCGGACCACTACTCCGGTGCCAATAGCCAACACCAGGTCGACATGGTAGGGGTTATATGGGTCGCCCCATTCATTCAGCTCTTCTAGTAGCCAGTAGTGCTCCAACTCCTCCTAGACTTCCTTACTATCCACTTTCGGTTTCTAGCATGCCTCCTGCGCGGGGTGCTTTCACAGGTCAGTCCAACAGACCTGGCCCTAGCCAGTCACAGCTACCATGTCTACCTAGAGCTTATTGCGAGTGTGTCTATTCACACCATATGGTTAGGGACTGCCCTAGACTTGGTAGGGGTGCATCTTCGCAGACTGCTCAGCCACAACGTGCTACTCAAAGTTCTCAAGCCATAATCATAGCTCCAACTGCTACCCCATCTGCCCAGCCAGCTAGGGGCGCAGGTAAGGGAGGTAGAGGTCGCCTTCGAGAGAGAGGCCAGGCCAGATATTATGCTATTCCAACTCGTACCAAGGCTTTTGCCTCCGATTCTGTCCTTACATGTAATATACTAATTTGTTACGGAGATGCATTGGTTATATTCAATCCAGGCTCCACCTATTCTTATGTGTCTTCTTATTTTTCTCCTTATTTGGGTATAGCCTAAGATTCCTTGAGTTCCCATGGTAATGTTTCTACTCATGTGGGAGATTTTCTTATTGTGGACGACATTTATCGATCGTATTTGGTTACTATTTGTGGTTTGAGACCAGCGCAAACTTATTGTTACTCGGTATGGTTGACTTTTGATATTATTTTGGGCATGAACTGGTTGTTGCCCCATCATTCTATTCTTGATTGTCACGCCAAGGCCAAGATGCTGGCTATGCCAGGTATTCCGCGTATTGAGTGGAGTGGTAGTTTAGATAACACTCCCAATAGAGTTCTAGCTAGTTTGTGAGATTGGATCTTTCGGAGCCCAGTCGGGTTCTAGCCTGTATGATTTCCCAGTCTTCATTATTCGATTATATCAGGGAGCGGCAGTATGATGACCCTCATTTTCTTGTCATCAGGGACACGATTCAGCATGGCTATGCCAGGGATGTGACTATTCGATATGCGGGATATTGAGGATGCAGGGTCGGATGTGTGTACCCAATGTTGATGGTATTAGAGAGTTTATATTAACAGAGTCTCATAGTTCAGGGTAACCATCCATCTGGTTACCACGAATATGCGTCAGGACTTGAAACAACACTATCGGTGGAGGCGGATGAAGATTGACAAAGAGGGTTTTGTAGCTAGATGCCTTAACTATCGGCAGGTGAAGGCTGAGCACCAGAGACGGGGTGGGTTGCTTCAGCAGATTGATATTCCGGAGTGGAAATGGGAGAGGATCACAATAGATTTCATAGTTGGAATACCTCATACTGCGAAGAAGTTCAATGCCATTTGGGTTGTTGTAGATCGGCTGACCAAGTCTGCACACTTCATTCCCGTGTGTACTACTTATTCATCGAAGTGGTTGGCAGATATTTATATCATGGAGATTGTTCGTCTTTATGGAATTTTTGGTTTCCAGTTGTTAGCGGAAATGTAATATGAAGAACACGAGATTTAACGTGGTTCGGATCAAAATTATCCTACGTCCACCAGAGAACAATTGCCCTTTTAATATTAACAAAGGAAGGGGAGATTTCCCAATTACACTTAAGAGAATTTCTCTCTTAACTCTCTACTCACTACAATGTATTGTATTGTTTTTGGGATGAGTTTTACAAGTGAAGGAGTGCATCTATATATAGAGGTAAAGACCTTCTCTTGATGTCATTGCTGACATTAAACTACCTCCTCTTGATGTCATGGGTGACATCAAAGGAGGAAGCTTCCTCTTAGCATCCACACCAACTCTTTCCACAAACTCTTCCAATTAGCATGCCATTGTTGACCAAACATAAACTAACATTTTCATCATGCCATTGTTGAATACAAATAAATTAACATTTTCAATCTCCACCTTAGTTTGCGTTTCGAGCGCGCGTGTGAACAACTCTGGCCAAAACTTCAAAGCTTATTGTGCAACCCCGTTGTAAGAAACAAGAAGAATCAAGCCATTGTTGAACATACCACCTCCACCAAACAATTTTTCTCTTCGGAGTTGCATCAGTTAATGCACACCCCGCCAAGTCCTTGCAGTGTGCAAACTTAGCGAGCAGGACTATCTTGGTCAACATGTCTGCAGCATTATCGCCTATGATAACCTTCACGGCCTTGATAGTTCCCTCATCAATAACATCTCGAATAAAATTAAATCTTACATCAAAGTGGTTACTGCGCGCATGAAATATCTTATTTTTTCATTAGATGAATAACACTATGACTATCACATCTAAGAGTTGATTCCAGCTGAACCAAACTCAATTCAAAACGTTACTAAAAGTTTCGAAAAGATAGCTTCCTTTACCACCTCTGCTGCTGCCATGTATTCTGCTTCTGTCGTAGACAAAGCAACAATCGATTGCAGAGTCGACTTCCAACTGACGGTACAGCCAACGAGGGTAAAGATGTATCCAGTTGTTGACCTTCTTTTGTCAAGATCTCCTGCATAGTCCGATCCACATAACAAAGAATTGAAATACCTCGACCACTTTTTTGAAAGGTAAGACCAACACCAGAAGCTCCTTTGAGATATCCCAATATCCACTTGAGAGCTCCCCAATGCCTCTTTCGTGGGTTGGACATGTATCTACTTACCACACTTACAGATTGAGCAATATCTGGACGTGTGCATACCATAGCATACATAATGCTATCAACTGTACTGGCATAATGAATCTTTGACATATGCTCCACCTCATCCTCGGACAAAGGCATTTGTGACTCTAAAAGTTTAAAATGAGGAGCTAATGGTGTACTTACAGACTTGCACGTATGCGTATTGGATCTCTCGAGAACCCTTTCAATAAACCTCTTCTGAGAAAGATGTACAACACCGTCTTCTCTTGAAATCTCCATACCAAGGATTTTCTTTGCAGCTCCTAAGTCCTTCATGTCAAATTCCTTACTCAACTGTTTCTTTAAAGCATTTATCTCTGTAATTTTGTTAGCAGCAATAAGCATATCATCAACATACAACAGTAAATAAATCATTGAGTTACCAGACATCTTTTTGTGATACACACAGCTACCAAATGCACTCCTTGGAAGTTCATGTGTAGTCATGAATGCATCAAATCTCTTGTACCACTGTCTAGGGGATTGCTTCAAACTATACAAAGACTTCTTTAGTTTGCATACGTGATATTCTTTTCCCTCAGCTAGGAAACCTTCCGGTTGATCCATATAGATTGTCTCTTTTAGATCACCCTGTAAGAAAGTAGTTTTGACATCAAGCTGTTGAAGCTCCAAATCAAATTGTGCAACCAATGCTAGTAGCACGCGAACTGAGCTATGCTTCATGACCAGAGTGAAAATCTCATTGTATTCAATTCCCTCATTTTGGCTGAAACCTTTTGCAACCAATCTCACCTTGAACCTAGCATCTTCCACTTCAAGAATTCCCTCTTTCTTTCGGTAGACCCACTTGCATCCAACTCTCCTCTTCCCTTTTGGTCTTTTCACTAAGACCCATGTCTGATTCTTGTGAAGAGACTTCATCTCTTTAGTCATGGATAACCGCCATTGTGTAGCATCCTTGCAAAAAGTTGCTTCAATATATGATGAGGGCTCCAGATCCTTAATCTCTTCTTGTGCATCTATGAACGCATATGCAATCAAGTTTTCTTAATTTATAAGGCATTGCGGTTCTCGTGTCTACCTTTTCTCCCTCCCCTTCGCAATTGCGTATGGTTCATTGACAACAAGTTCTTCATGGCCTATATCTTTTGACTCATCTTTAACCTGAGTCTCTTTATCCTTTTCCTTGGCAAGCTCTACCGGAAGCTCCAATTGCTCGTCGTTCTTGTTTCCTGAAAACTCCACGGAAACTTTACAGGGATCAATTATAGAGGATTCATCGAAGGTGACATCTCTACTAACTATAAATTTTAGTAAAGACAAACACCAAAGTTTGTAACCTTTTACTCCATCCACATACCCTACGAATATGGCCTTTTTAGCCCTTTGTTCAAGCTTTCCTTCATTAATATGATAATAAGATGGACACCCAAATACTCGTAAATATGAATAGTTAGAGGGTTCACCTGACCATACCTCATTCGGAGTCTTAAAGTCAATTGTCGATGTTGGAGATCGATTGTTAATATGAGCAGCAGTGTGAACTGCTTCAGCCCAAAATACTTTGGACATTTTGGCTTGTATGAGCATATAACGAGCCTTTTTAAGAAGAGTTCTGTTCATTTTCTCGGCAACTCCATTCTACTGTAGGATATGCCTGATAGTCCTATGTCTTGAGATCCCATGAACCTTGCATAATTCATTAAACTCTTCATTGCAAAACTCCAAGCCAAATGTCTGTGCGAAGATACTTGATTTTCCGCTCCATTTGATTTTCAACCAAAATCTTCCACTGTTTAAATGATTCAAAAGCATCACTTTTTTTCTTCAAAAAATATACCCAAACCTTTCGTGAAAAAACATCAATAAAAGTGAGAAGATACTTCTTTCCGTCCTTCAATGGAAGTTTAGAAGGACCCCATAAATCTGAATGGATATAGTCTAGAACTCTTCTTGTCTTGTGTTTGCCCATTGCTGAAGCTAACCTTCTTCCACTTCCATAGAATGCAGTGCTCATAGAAGTCAAGTGTGCTGATCTTCTCACCTTCCAAGCGGTTACGATTGCTCAACATCTCCAGTCCACGTACGCTCATATGACCCAGTCTCATGTGCCAGTCTTGCCTTGTCATTATTAGATAAAGACACTGTGGATGCATTTGCAGAGCCAACAATGGTGCTTTTGGCCAATGTGTAAATGCCGTTCTCCAGCTTGCCTTTCAGCATGACTAAAGAACCTTTAGTCACCTTCATAGTTCCTGCTTCGCTCATTTACCTGTAGCCTTGTTCATCCAGAGTGCCCAAGGAGATCAAATTCTTCTTCAGAGCCGGAACATGATGAACTTGTGTAATAGTCCTCACGACTCCATCATGGCAGCGAACCCGAACTGAGTCAATGCCAACTATTGCACAAGTTGCATTATTACCCATTACTACAGTTCCTCCACTTTTCTCTTAGCTGCTAAACTAGTCTTTTCGGAATGTCATATGTAGAGTATAAGCAGAGTCTAATACCCATTTATTTTCATAACTACTATTATTATTACACGATGTTGTTAGTACATAATCATTATCAAAATCATGTACCTGTTCAACTGTAGATGAACTAGCCTTTTCCTTGGACTTTGACATTGGGCAATCTCGTTCAAAGTGCCCCTTCTTGCCACAACTCCAACACTCTACATTCTTCTTGTTCACACAAGAATTTGATCTGTGATTTGATTTGCTCTTTCCCTGTTGACTAGTCGGGCCTCTCACAAAGAGCCCACTTGCATGGTCATCTCTATCTCCTTCAATGTGCCTCCGCACATCACTAGAGTTAAGTGCTTGCCGCACTTGGTCAAGCTTGATAGGATCCTTGCTATACATCATTGAATTCTCAATATCACGATATCCTGAAGTCAATAAAAATAGCAAAGCACATGCAAGCGTCTCCTCCTCCCTTTTAATTCCTGCAATATGTAAGTCCATGACAAGTTTATTAAACGCATCCAAATGATCTTGTAACAAAGTAGCTGACCCCATCTTAAATGTGTGAAGACGCCATTGTAACAACATTCTTGTTGTCACTGATCAGTCTTGGTATAGCCCGTCTAGCTTTTCCTGTATCTTTTTGGCATCTCTTCTGTACGCGTACTCACTTCACAAAGCACGTTAGGTGCAAGGGATAGTTGGAATTCACTCAATGCATCTCCTTCAATCTTCTGCATGTCGGGAGTTGATATATCCGTAGGATACTTTCTGTCAATAGCATGGATTGAACCTTCCCTCTGCAGTAACGACGTCATCTGGATCTTCCGGATATTGAAGTTGTTGCGTCCATTGAATCTATCAATTCAAACTTCATGGAACTCATCTTTTCTTGTTCTTCCTCCTTAGATCGTTAAAGAATCATGTCGCTCTGATACCAATTGTTAGCGGAAACGTAAAAGAAAGAACACATGATTTAACATGGTTCGGATAAAAATAATCCTACATCCACCAGAGAACAATTGCCCTTTTAATAATAACAAAGGAAGGGGAGATTTCCCAATTACACTTAAGAGAATTTCTCTCTTAGTTCTTGACTCACTACAATGTATTGTATTATTTTTGTGATGATTTGTACAAGTGAAGGAGTGCATCTATTTATAGAAGTAAAGACCTCCTCTTGATTTCATTGGTGACATCAAACTACCTCCTCTTGATGTCATGGGTGACATCAAATGAGGAATCTTCCTCTTAGCATCCACACCAACTCTTTCCACCAACTCTTCCAATTGGCATGCCATTGTTGACTAAACATAAACTAAAATTTTCATTATGCCATTGTTGACTAAACATAAACCAACATTTTCACCATTATTTTGGATAGAGGTACTCAGTTTATATCGCAATTCTGGAAAGCCGTTCAACATGAGTTTGGTACTCGAGTAACGATGAGCAAAGAATTTCCCCCCAGAAAGACAAATAGTCCGAGCGCACCATTCAGATTCTTGAGGATATGCTCTGTGCGTGCGTGATTGAGTTTGGAAGGGTGTTGGGATTAGTTCTTTCCATTAGAATAAATAGTTATCAGCCCAACATTCAGATGGCGCCATTTGAGGCTTTATATGGTAGGAGGTGAAGATCTCCGGTGGATTGGTTTGAGCCGAGTGAGGCGAGACTATTGGGCATAAATTTACTTTAGAATGCGGTGGAGAAGGTTAAGGTGATTCAGGACAGACTCCGTACAGCCCAGTATAGATAGAAGAGTTACGCAAACTGAAAGGTTTGTGATATTTCCTATATGGTTGGTGAGCGGGTTCTGCTTTAGGTTTCGCCTATGAAAGGCATCATGAGGTTTAGGAAGAAAGTGCAGTTAAGTCCGAGATTTATTGGCCTTTTGAGATTTTGAGGTGAGTTGGGGAGGTTGCTTATATGCTTGTGTTACCTCTCAGTTTGGCCGGAGTTCATTCGGTATTTCATGTTTCGATGCTCCAGAGGTATCACGGTGATCCGCCGCACGTTTTAGACTTTACTTCAGTCCAGTTGCACAAGGATCTACCTATGTTGAGGTGCCAATGGCTATATTAGACAGTTAAGTCCTAAAGTTGAGGTCAAAGAACGTTGCTTTAGTAAAGGTTCAGTGGCGGGGTCAGTTGGCCAAGGAGGCGACTTGGGAGGCCGAGCGGGATATGCGCAACCAATACCCTTATCTTTTCACTTCTTCAGGTATATGTTCTATGCTCATTCGAGGACGAACGAATGTTTGTGTATAAGAGGATGGGACGACCCGGCCGGTCGTTTTGGAATTTACACCCCGATTCCCCAATAATGGCTTCCCCTAAGTACATTTCAACTATTTTTGTTTGTCGGGATGTTCGGTATCGGGTTTCGGATAGTTTTGGGACACTTAGTTCGTAAATGAGAACTTAAGTGTTTGAAAGTGATCTATAGTTGGAACACTGTGAATATGGCCTCAGAATGGAAATCTTATGGTTCTGTTAGTTCCTTAAGGTGATTTCGGGGTCGGGAGCTTGTTCGGAATGTGTTTGGCCCGTGGCTATTTTAGGCTTGAAATGCCGAAAGTTGGAATTTTGATGTTTTTGGTCCGATAGTGAATTTTTGATCCGAGGGTCGGAATGGAATTTCGAAAGTTTCAGCAGTTCCGTCATGTCATTTGGGATATGTGTGAAAAGGTTTAGGTCATTCGGATGTGTTTTGGTTAGGATTTTGATCGAAAGCATATTTTGATGAAATTTGAAAGTTTTAGGCTCAAATCCTTGATCAATTCGTGTTTTTGGAGTTGTTTAGGTTGTTTATGGATTGTTAGAAGTTTGAATGATATTATAGGATATGTCCGTAGGTTTGGTTGAGGTCCCGGAGGCCTCGAGTGTGTTTGAGATGCTCAACGGGCAATTTTGTATTGTGAAAGTTGCAGATTTTCTCTTGTGATGTTGCGGATCTCTTTCTTCATTGTGATCGCATCCCTTTCCATGTGATCATATACTGCAATTTAGAGGGGGGCCGAGTCCTTCTATGCGATCTCATAGTTCTGCCTTTTTCTTCTCAACATTCGCATTCTATCCCACGTGTTTGCGGTGCATATACTGAGACGGTGGCTCAATGATCAAGCTCCTCTATGCGATCACATTGTATTTCTCGCGATCGCATAAGCCTGCCCTGTATCTCTTCTGTGATCGCATGATCGGTATTGCGTTCACATAGGCTATTTTTTGAGCCTTTAATATTTACTCTACGTGGTTGAATCCCATTTCATGCGATCGCATTGAACAAATCACTGGGCAATTATAAATATTTCAAAACCGAGGGTTAGCCATTTTTATCAAAATACAAGTTTGGGTGCAATTTTGATTGTTTTTCAAGGGCAACTACTGGGTAGCAATTCTCTACTCCCTTATGCTTAAAACTCACTAATCTAATCACGAATTCATCCTTAATTTCAGATTTTTGAATGAAAATTTAACTTCATAGACCATACTATTGAGTTTTGAGTGGTTGTTTGATCACCGATTTGAGAGATATTTATATGGTTAGACTCGTGAGAGTACGACAAATCTGAAAATGTAATATTTATTCGATTTTGAGACGTTGGTTTGAGGGGAATTTTGGTTATTTTACCTATATTCGCGCCTTAGCTCTAAATTTAATAGTGGAAGCGGTTGCTTGCAGTGTTATTTACGATATGTAATTGAATTGAATAGATTTGGGCCATTTGGAGTCGGCTACTTGTGACGGTTCGAGGTAAGTGGCTTGTCTAACTTTGTGTGGGCGACCTTCCCCCTTAGGACTTGTTATTTGATGATTGAGTGCCTTGTACGTGAGGTGACGAGTGCGTACTTCCACTATTTGTTGAAATTCGATTTCTACTTTAAATGATCAAGTTGATATTTCTTTCTTACTCGCTTTGATTTCTTGCAAATATAACCTGTGATAGCCTAGAAAAGCATGTTTAGTTGACATAATTGGTTTTAGTTGCTTAATTTTCCTTGTTGCATTATGTGAAGCACGGTAGACTAGATTTTTCTGTTGCCTTGGTGCTTAACCCCGTTTCTGATTGTTCTCTTACTGTTGGTGTGTATTTACATTGGGACTACGAATGTGGGATTCCGGTAGCTCCCCCTTGTTTGTTTACTTTGGGACTATGGGTTAGATTCCCGATAGATCCCCCTCCACATTTGCTTTGGGACTACGGGTTAGATTCCCAATAGATCCCCCTACACATTGAAAGTTGGACTACGGGACGATATCTCGTGAGAACCACATGACAGTTGAGAAAAGACTATAAGACGGTATCCTGGGAGATCTTCATTTGGTAACTTGGTATTGAGCTGTAATTTTCTGTGTTTACCTTGTTCATTATTTATCAGTTGCTGACTTGTAAATTCTATATTATTTCACTGTTTTTCATATTATTTCCATCTGCTTTCATATTGTACATACTTATTATATTGTTTAACCTCAGTAGGGACCTGACCTTCCTCGTCACTGGCCGACTGAGATTAGGCTTGGCACTTTGTCACGACCCAAAATCCACTAAGTGTTGTGTGACACGAGACACCGCCTTCAGGCCAGCCAACTCAAATGCTAATTAAATAGTCGTTTTATCACTTTTGGAATACATTATTTTTTCTTCATTATTAAATTTTTTTTAAGGAATATAGTTTCAATACAAATTTAAATGTTAAGCAATTAACACAATACTTTAAACCATCCCTGAACCCGGTTTCACATGTGCATGAGCATCTACTTATAAGAGTAATAAAAATACAACATCCAACCGGAATACAATGGATGAAAAGTAATACAGTATAAAGGAAGGGACTACTCTAACTGCGGCCGTCTTGAATGATGCAACTCACCTAGTCCCAGAATCATCCGCGCTGCTATGCTTAGGAGACCACTAGAGCCACATATACCTGTGCAATAAAATGCACACCAAGTGTAGTATGAGTAAAAAACAACGTGTACCCAATGAGTATCATGCCTAATCTCGAAGGGGTAAAGACGAGATGGTCAACTATGACACTCACTAGTAGTCCAATGATTTTTTTACCTTAGTAAATATTGAAATAGTGGATTTATTTTTCAACTTTGATTCTAATCCATATAGAGGAAGCAATTAAACATATAATTCTCTTATGTAAGACTTCCTTAGATTTCTTGTTATTATAAACAATATGATCTCGAGCCATAGAAAGGCATAAAACAACTCAAATGAGTCCAGGCAGCAATACAAGCATGCGCAAATCATACCGAGGTCGACGGTTCACTCCAATAGAATTAACTGTGCACTTGCCGAGGGTCGACGGTGCACCTATAGATGCATCTATTAATCTGCTGAGGCATTTGGCCTATTCCAAAATAAACACACACAGATAGACAATCAGTCAAGAAGTCAGCTTTGAGGAAATATCCAAGAAAGGCCAATTCTCTTTAATAATTTTACAAAAGCGAAGCTTAAGTCTTTTTAGAAATCTATTTTTAAATTTAAGTGATTAAAAAAAGTCAAGTCATCAGTGGGTTCACAGTTAATTCAAGTATGACATGCTTTTGGGTCCTAAACTACCTGGACAATAGCATAATAGTAGCTACGCACGTACTCTCGTTACCTCATGCGTACATAGCCCCCACAAATAGGAGCACATAATCAATTTAACTCATCCATCGGATAATTTCCCCCTCACAATATTAGAAATGAGACTCACCTGGCTCCGAAGATCATAACCGGCATTCTACATCCTTCCGAAAGCTTGAACCAACACACAGAGTTCCAAAACTGGCCAATGGTCATTCAAGCCCATTCATATATGGTTAATTAAACTCTACAACTCAACTTGTATCAATTCTTAACCCCGAACAAAATGTTTAAAAAAAAAGACCTCGGCCCCACATGGCCGGAATCCGAAATTGTTTGTAGATAAACTTTTCCCACGACCTTAGGAACTCAAATATATAATATTTTCTTAATTTCATATATAAAATCGTTGCTAAATTTCAAGAATACAATATTTCTAGGTCTTTCTCTAACCCTCAATTTTCTACTCATTTACATGCTAAAACCCATAAATAATCAATGTATTTAACTAATAATAGATCGGCATAACATACCTGGTCATTGATGATGAAAACCCTCTTTTGAAGCTCCCCAAAAATTGCCCAAGCCATTAAATTGTGAGAGAAATGGCCAAAATCCAACTTTTAAAACAACCCTCTGCCTCCAGACATTTTCGCTTTTGCGAAACCCTGTCCACTTATGTGGTCCCACTTCTACGAACTGTTTGCCGCTTCAGCAGCCCAGGGCTCCAGCCCATCTTTCGCTTCTGCAATCAGAAAAACTGCTTCTGCGGTTCCGCATCAGCGGATCAAGGGCCGCTTCTAGGGTACTGGTTACCCTCATGCTCAGCCACTTCTGTGTCTTCCTCCTCGCTTCTGTGGGGCGGCCTCTGCAGTCCCATTTCAACAGAAGCGGAAATACCAGATACCAGCTGCCTCAGTTTTCATAAATTCCAAGTTTCGATCCGTTAACCACCCGAAATCCACCCAAGGCCTTTGAGACCTCAACCAGTCATACCAACCAACCCTAAAACACATTACGGACCTACTCGAGGCCTCAAGTCACATCAAACAATGCTAAAATCATCGATCTACCTCCAGTCCAAACTTTATGAACTTTGAACTTTCCAACTTCTACATCTGACGTTTAAACCTATCAAATCATGTCCGATTAACTTCAAATTTTGCACACAAGTCATAGATGACATTACGCACCTACTCCAACTCCAGAATCAGATTCCGACCCCGATATCAAAAATTCAACTCCCGGTCAAACTTCTCAAAAACCTTCAAATTTCTATCTTTAGCCAAATGGCTTCAAAACGACTTACGGACCTCCGAATTCACTTCCGATTGTGCTCCCAACTCCAGAATCACCATACGGAGCTACTCCCAATCTTGGAATCCCAAACGAACATCGATAATGCTGAAATGAACTTCAAACCAAACTTAAGAAATTTCTTCCAAAATGCTTACTTCTACAATAGGCGCCAAAACGTTCTCGAGTTATCCAAAATCTGCACCGTGCATACTCCTAAGTTCGAAATCATCATAGTAACCTACTGCAACCTTCAGATCCCTATTCCGAGGTCGTTTACTCAAACATCCAGTCCTAGTTTATTCTTTCAACTAAAGGCTTCTTAAATGGAAATTTATATTTAAATTTAACTCCGATCTTTTAAATTTCAATTTCGACCATACGTACAGGTCATAGCACCTAAAATGAACCTGCTCATGGCCTCAGACTACTGAACAAATTCATAACGCCTGAAATGAAGCTGCTCATGGCCTCAGACTGTTGAACAACGTGCTAGGGCTCAAAATGATCGGTCGGCAGCTACATTCTCTCCACTTAAACATATGTTCGTCCTCGAACGTGCTGAGAATTATACCGAAGTAGTCTGAAATCATTATTTGGCACCTTATGCACCTTCCCGTGCTGCCAAAACTTAGCTGAGCACATGAGCTCGGTATATTCTGAAGATATTTCCTTTTATTCAAGCAAATAAGACTTAGAGCAAAATTCCAACATACAGAATTCTATGTCAGGCCTGTTTTCATCATAATATCACCAAATCATTCACCACACGCTGTACCCAACATGACTGCATAACTTTGCTAATTTTTCACCTTGCATCACTTTACTCATAGGACCACAATAACATTTTCTGATCAACTTAGCCAAAATTCAACTAATCAGATGCTCCCATTGCACCTCATGACTTACATAGGTCTTTCTCTAACTTTTATAACACTAACACGATGGAAGAGATGCACCAAAATTCATAACCAACTGCTGAATCAGCAAATCATTAAGTCTATACCTCTGGCAAGAACCATTACCACATTCTGAACCAAATAATGATCTCTGCTCTTAAATATAATTCATATACTCAGATTACACTGATCCTAAATTCCATAATCCCGTCTCACCCAGTACGAATTACTCAGGCAATAAGCCACTCCGAATGCGACTAAAAGTCTCACATGACGCCACAATGTGCCAAAAGGCCACCAAACCGAACACACCATAAACAGGAATTCGAACTGTGGAAGGGAGTATCTAAGTCCCGCACTAATACGGACTTTTCTTAATAGATAGGAAGTGAAACACACAAAAAATAGCATATAGGAACCTAGACTCGACATCACACTATTGCGGCGCGCAACCCGATCCAACTACCCATGACAGCGTGCCACCCGATCCATACATAAATCTCACATAAGGAGATTGCACTTCGAGCTAAATCTACTCATTACAATAAAAAGATCGAATTTCAATCACAAGCACGCTAAGTGAATGATACCATCCCTGAGAAAACACATAGCGTTATAGGCTACAAAACTCAAGCACAACTGAGCTGTGATACAAGATCTGAATCTCAAGAGCAATTCTGCTCACCTAACATCATCGCCACGCGGAACCTTAACACATAAGAGTTTACCAAGCCGTCTCACAACTCATAAGGCGTGATACACAATTACCTAGAATAGGTGATGACAAAATAACACCTCGACTGCTACTCCATAGGGAACGCTCGCTGAAACGAACAAAACTGGCCTGATATAAAGCCATGTTCTCATACAAATCAATCCACTGATCTCAATCCAATTTGTGATTGCCCCAACTTGGCTAATAATCCTTCAAAGGTCCATAGTTATTCATTTTTTCCTGATAATACGTAAGAACGACTGTCATAACCGAAGCAAACTCCTCAGTTCATAACCTAATAAACAAAGTGTCCTCCAGGCATAAATCCTTAAACAAATGATATTACCACAATCCTAATACTTGGTTAAATATTTAATCAATCAAGCGACTATAAGCCACACTTATAAAATCTTCCCATGGGTCACGCTCCCACAACCTTTTGAAATAAATGACGGGTCTGCACATCCAAACACTGGCTGCACCAATGCTGAAAAACGATCAAGAATCCTTAACCAGGACGCAGATCCCTTCTCACAAAACACCGATCTCAGGTGATACTGACGACAATACCAACTTACTCAAAACACTAATACTCCCTTCCAGCTCATCCGAGCTCGTGACATCATAGTTATTACCAAACTGTAACCTTGATCCTCACTTCAAATTCCATGCCACTCACTGCATCCAACATGCCGATATACGATAGACGCGGTTTCCATCACAACTCTGGAACCACTGATAGACTAACACTTCATCATATATAACTTTTGATTTAACTCACTTCAAGAGAATTATAGAAAAATACAAGCAAATTCTCATAACCATCGAATATGCCAATCTCTAAGTAGTTGTCCATGCCAACATAACCCTTCTGGGATCCGCCTACTCATAATAGGCCATAACAGAAGAATGCTTCTGAATAACATCAATCACTGCGGCTGACAAGCATCACACGCACCGCCAAAAATGACATGCATGATTTGATCACGTTGGATGAACTAATAACCACTACCAACATGCCAAGTTATCCATGGCTAATCAATCTACTTCCTTCCACTTTATCCTTGATTGCCTTAGAAATAATACTCCTTCATTCAACACATAACATACTCCATCTGCACTCATCCCGAGTGACCTTGAATCACGAGGCCATGCTATCTCGAATCCCATGAACCATTTCGTATCACCCAAATGCTACACCACAAGTCAAAATATCATAGAACATTCTGGGCACGTTCTTATATGCTGCTACAAAACTTGATTCTTAACCGTACTCATAGGCTCGAAATCATTGGGCACCACACTTTAACTTCCTAATTAACCGGAACCTTTATTGAGAGCCACCCGCTATGACTTTGTCCCGAATATAATTCACACCACAGATCTTATAACTCATGAATACTCTCTCGTCGAAGCACCCAGCAAAATCTCTAACTCTGAAACTCGCATCTATACGAGGCATAAATCTTGAATCTTTTTCCCAGTACAAACATGAGCCAATAAGGCCAACCGTAGCATGCCGCCAACAATCCTTTTGCTCGAATTACCACTTATGGTCTTTTCTCATAACCGAAATAATCCATTAATATGCTAATAACCAAAAATCATGCAAGTAGTTAACCATAAAGCGCAATCATAAGCGGTGGGACTCTCCCATTTAGCTTAAAACCACCATTTCACAATTCATGAGTTCGCCCAACCTTTTTATCTCTTAATGACATAACCTTGTGCCATAAGTTATCAAAATTTCTCGGAATCTTCCTATATATCCCCATCTTACATATATTGAATTATTAACCACATTCGCATGGTAGATCTCTTTATTGAACAACCAATACAATTCTTGCAGAAGCTTCGCCAACCATGCGACCATGGGGAATAAACCACCTAGGGGAATCACCTCCCGAAATCTTTCCACATCGCTATACGGGGTACATTCACCATGCCACCAATAGCCCCATCCTGAGTCCGAGCTCACCTTCCAGCTGCACGAGTCCATTCACCCCTCGCGAACATCCATTAAATGTGCGGCAACATCCTTCAAATTGTAGGGTTATGCTGCACCCTCCTCCATCTGCCATATCAATCTTCTGCCATATAATAGCCCATACTTCACATCATACCCGTAGGCTTCAATCACCAATCATTAAAATCCCCAATTCGATCCAAACTCTCCTTAAGGAGTGTAGTCTTCCTACTACCAAGCCTATATGCAACACCCACCACTCTCTCACTTTGGCGGAACTCATCTCCTTAACAGTCACTCGACCTTGCTTCTCACACTCGGCCTTCTAGAAAATTTTAAATGACGCCTCACACTTCCCACATATCCTTCCTCATACATTGTTTCTTAATTGTTGCCTCATATAAAATCTATGTTCGTAGCACTTGAACCCACAATAGCTGCTAACATTAGGCCTCTCAAAAAGTCATCTTTATCAATCCGTCAACATTAGAAATTCTGATTAAATCTTGAACAACTGCACCATGCGACACCTGACAGTTGTATCTACAATACTATTTCACAATATCCTACCATAAAGGCGAACTGTAGGAGATATAACATCGACGAACTTGGTACATTCCATTAGGACCAGGACACCCCATCATAGAAGAAAAGCTCCACCATGCTTGCAAATACCAAGTCTCATTACTTCCACCAGCCCACAGCTAACCATCCTTAGTTCGACGGCCATTCCCTTGCCGGAAATAAAATACCAAATCCCTTGATTACATACTGAGTAAACCTCCCTTCAAGTCATTTTCTGCCATGACATGTGGGTAACATCCTACGATTAGAACAATACTACGAAATAATCGCTCGTAAGAATCACGGAAACATGTGAGCAGCCTCAACGCTCTGAGAAGTTTTGTTACTGAGCTAGAACAATAAAATATCCTTCCATAAGTAAACTATTATAGTCCAATCAACTATACAGGGAGAACCATCCCGCACCACATTTGTAGCGCCATTGCAATTCTTCAAATTCTAGACTTCTAACAAGCGCTCGAATCGTATAAGATTGAGTATGACGGAATCAAAAGCATAAGCTTCAAAGGAATCGAACCCCATGATAAGAAAATAAAGAAGGGAACTACTCTTAACAGCCCTGTAGCCTCCTAAGGATAAGTACAGACATCTCTGTACCTATCCGCGAGACTCTACTAGACTTGCTCATGACTCAGAAGTCCGACGGAAACCTAGTGCTCTAATACCATGTTGTAAATATCCAATTTCCACTAAGGGTGGTGGTGGAGCCGGACACCGCTGTCAGGCCAGCCAACTCAAATGTCCTCCTTCATTATCACCATCCCTGAACCCGTTGTCACAAGTGCATGAGCATATACTGATAATAGTAATAAAGATACAACATCCGCCTGAAATACAACGAACGGAATGTAATACAGTACAAAGGAAGGGACTACTCTAGTTGCAGCCATCTCGAATGATGCAACTCACCTAGTCCCAGAATCACCTGAGTTGCTATGCCTAGCAGACCACTGGAGCCACATATACCTGTGCAACAAAATGCACAACAAGTGTAGTATGAGTACAAAAATAACATGTACCCAATGATTGTCCTGCCTAATCCGGAAGGGGTAGAGACGAGATGGTCAACTCTGACACTCACTAGTAGTCCAATAATTATTTATAATTAACAAATATATTAAATAGTGGATTTATTTTATAACCATGATTCTAATCCAGATAGAGGAAACAAGTAAACATATAATTCTTTAATGGAAGATTTCCTTAGATTTCTTGTTATTATTCACAATATGATCTCAAGCCGTAGTGAGGCGTAAAACAACTCAAATGAGTCCAGGCGCAATACAAGCATGCGCAAATCATACCGAGGTTGACAGTTTGCTCCAATAGAAATAAATGTCCACTTGCCAAGGGTCGATGACGCGCCTATAGATGCATCTATTAATCTGCCGAGACATTAGGACCATTCCAAAATAAACACAGACAGACAGACAATCAGTCAAGAAGTCAACATGGAGAAAATATCCAAGAAATGTCAATTCTCTTTAATAATTTTGCAAAAACAAAGGTTAAGTCATTTTAGAAACCATTTTTAAATTTAAGGTGATTAAAGCAATTCAAGCCAATAGTGGGTTCACAGTTAATTCAAGTATAACATGATTTTGGGTCCTAAACTACCCGGACAATAACATAATAGTAGCTACGCACAGACTCTAGTCTCGTGCGTACGTATCCCCCCACAAATAGGAGCACATTATCAATTTAACTCAACTATGGGGTAATTTCCCCCTTACAAAATTAGAAAGGAGACCCACCTCGCTCTGAAGACTCATAACCGGCATTCTACATCCTTCTGCAAGCCTGAACCAACGCACATAACTCCAAAACTGGCCAATGGTCACTCAAACCCATTAATATATGCTTAATTAAACTCTACAACTCAATTTGTTGAGATCTTAACCCCGAACGAAAAGTTAACAAAAATGTCAACAGGCCCACGTGCCCAGGATCAGAAAATTTTCAAGATAAGCTTTGCCCATGTACATAGGAAATCAAATACATAATTCTTTTCTTAATTTCATATCCAAAATCGTGGTTAAATTCCAAGAATACAATATTTCTAGGTCATTCTCTGACCCTCAATTTTCTACCCATTAAAAATTCTATAATCCATACATAATCAATGTATTAACTCATAGTAGGTGCTTATACTATACCTTCTCATTGATGATGAAAACCCTCTCTTGAAGCTCCCCAAAAATTACCCAAGCTATGAAAATAGTGAGAGAAATGGCCAAAATCCTGCTTTTAAAACGACTCTCTGCCTCTAGACATCTAAGGAATCCTAACACAATTACAACACCAGTAATATACAGGTTGCAATTCAACAACAACGAGAGAAATACGGTGCCGCCAGCACTGATGGTCACCTGGCACAACTACGATAGCAGGATCTCCAATCGACTCAAAACTCGCTACCGAGGAACAATTACCTGTATCTGCACACGAGGTGCATGGATTAAAGTGAGTACTCCAACTCAGTGAGTAATAAGAGTAAATAATAGCCGAGCAACAATAAACCACGTAAAGCAGATTAACATGCTATATAGTACAATGTAACTCTTTGAGAAAACAACGATAATGTAAAAATCCTTTAGAAAATATCTTGGCTCAGTTCAAAACCTCTTTTGAAAATATCTTTTTCCAAAAGTTAAGCAATTGAATGCGAAAGAGGTAGTGCAACTCAACACAAAAGTCAGCCCCTCGGGCATAAACAAGTATGAAAAAATGAGCTCATAAAACTCGCGCCTCAGGAAATTTTTTTGTTCCTGGTCAACCATCGTTACCTAACCCGTTTACATCATACAGTGTCACTGTTACCACTATCTCAAATTTATCCTTTTTAAAAGTGATCAGAAAATATCACAACATCAAATAAATATCTCAAGAAATAAGACAAACAACGAATAGTGCACAAATGTATAAATGCAATGCAATGCATATGACGGTACACTCTGGTACCCACTGCGGCGTGCAGTCCGATCCATTTAACGTCGACGGCGCCCACTGGTCGTGTGTACAGACTCCGTAGGGGCTCCTACATCCCAAGCATAATATCAACCATGTCAGGGCATCAAACAGTCTCTCTGCCTCAATATCAATATATCACCACTTCTGCATGCAACCCAAGCCATCCATATATTCATAAATCACTATAACACTACTGCAGTGCGCATCCCGATCCATGCTCAGTCCAAAAATGCACATAAGCCACTTGGGCTATATTAACATGATAGTCATTAGCTCAAAACATCAATAAAATATTGTTTAATTTTTCCAAATCTTAGAAAATGGCTGAGTTTGCAAAACACTATTAAACACCTCGGACCGATATCAAATAATAGGCAATGTAATGCAAAAACAGTGATATCAATCCCCGAACGATTTACATAGGTGACACGAACCCCAAACATGCAATCAGTCCAAATTAAGATGATAACAAATAATTTTAGTTAAATACATGGTAAAAGTCAACAACCGAGACGGACCAAGTCACAATCCCCAACGGTTCTCTACCTCACGCTCATATCCGGTGTGCAAGTCACCTCAATAAAGCACTATGATGTGAGAATTCGGGGTTTCAAGCCCTCAGGATGTCATTTACAAGTATTACTCACCTCAAAACCGGTGAAATCTCTAGCCAGCGATGCCTTTGCCCCTCAAATCGGTATCCACGCACGTTGAATCAAACCAAAATCAAAGCGAATACATCACAATATGCATAGGGGATAATACCCAATCGAAAACAATCGAGAAATAGCAAAAATCTCGAAACTAGCAAAACTCGAGCCCAGGGCCTGCTTCTCGAAAAATTACAAAACTTACGTTAGCGGATTCCTCATCTCGCCTCTAGTCCATACCCAAATCCGAGCTCAAATGACCTATCAAATCCCAATTTATAATATCAAAAACTAAAGCCCTAGTTCATAAATTATCACCCAATTTCCCAAGAATTAAAGGTTGATTCTTCAATAAAATAGCATTTCTAGAGCACGAAACTTGCCTCCATTCAATTCCCGTCAAAATCCTCTTCAATTTCTACCAATGAACTCTTAATGCGGTCAAAAATGGAGGAAATTATGAATGGGGTTGCAGATGAAATAATATAAAAAGCCCTCTAGACGCCAGATTTTACCTTACGTAAACGCGACTCTAGGTCCGCGAACGCGATGCTCCAGCTCAGCCTCTTACGCGAATGCGACCAACCAAATGCGAACGCAATTCTTCAGTCACTCACCTTACGCGAACGCGACCTAGATGTCGCGAACGCGAAGAACAAACTACCAGGACTCCCCATTGTGAACGCATCCCTATGGCTGCAAATGCGAAGGTGTGCAACAGCTGGGAATAAATTTGTCCAAGTTCAAAACATCCGTTAAGCCATCCGAAATTACCCCGAGGCCCCTCGGAACCTCAACCAAAAGCATCAACATATCCCAATACATCATACGAGCCTGTTCCAACAATCAACACACGTCAAATAACACTAAAACTATCAATTCACGTCGGATTCAAGCTTAAGCTTCTACAAAACTTCCGAAATGCTCTACGATCAAAAACCCAACCAAACGATGTCCGAATGACCGAAAATCTGTACACATATCCAAAATCACCCAATGAAGCTATAAAAACTCTCAGAATCCCATTCCGACCCTCAGATCAAAATCACATATATCAACCGGATTTCGCGAAAATACTAACTTCGTAAATTCAAGCCTAATTCAACACCGTACCTCCAAAATCAATTACGATCGCACTCCTAAGTCAAAAATCACTTCCCAAAGCTAACCAAATTACCGAAAATCCCATTCGATCCATCTAACTTTTAAGTCAACATCCTTTTGACTTTTCCAAAACAAGCGTTCCTTAAAGAGACTAAGTGTCCCATTTTCAACCGATATCAATTCAAATCAACTCTAACACACCACATATTGATAATGAAACATGAAGAAGCATAAAACGCGGAAAAATAAAGTAGTAACGCATGAGATGACGGGTCGGGTCGTCACATCTTCCCCAGCTTAAACGCTCGTCCTCGAACGTACCTATAGTTGTTGTAGAAGCCAGCCAATAGCTGAACAACCTTACCAAACATATACCCGGGGTGATCCCATGTCACCCTCTCTCGCATTGGTTCGATAACATAACAAAGCTGAAATCTCACACCCCTCAAGACCATGACCCGTAGAACCACATTGCAGTTTCTGAAATTATACGCAAGACCAGAATCTCACATCTATACTCAGGATAAATTCGAACCAGCTGTAATAACCCATACCTGCAGCCTCCGGTAAAATCATATGATATAACACAAAATCTAAGCACTCAAAACGATAACTCCCATTCACGATAGTTGTCCACAACAACCATATACCGATATAAACCTCTTATTAGCTGGAGTTTATTCCAAACCTTTCATATTCTACCAAAGATAATGAAACACACAGTAGACCATAACCATTTCTTATATCAACATTCCACGAAGGCATTTCTTCCCTTTTGACTAATACCACAGCAGATTCTGAGCCGAACCTCTATATCACTCTTTCAACAAGCTAAAATTAAATACGTTCGCATCTATTAATGATCCCAAAGATCTCCTCTGACCAAGCACACCACCCTTGTGACATGACACATCAATAGGCCTAAGCCTCAACTTGTGTGACTGCACGGACACATAAACAGCGGTCGGAATATACACCGATCATGAAAATGACTGAACTGAAAAAGTTGTACCTCAAGCTCGCCAGTACCATTACAACACAAGCCTGAGAATCCATCTCACATCATAGAATAAAGCACACAAATCTAACCCGCAGGGTCATATTTCCATATAGCCTCACTACAATGCACGAGCCTATCCAACCACTGCTCCACATGAGACGCCTCAAGCCACTATACTCGAAATTTACAACCATGTATGATTGATATCTGGAACTCAAACAAATCATTATACCCATGGTGAAGCAATTGGTATACACCATACAATGCTGAAAGGACACAATCGATGCGCCATATACCGAGAACACCCAATACAGACTTTCCTTAGAAGCCAGGATACAAGGCATAAAAAATAGAATATGGAAAACAATTCTCAACATCACACTATTGCGGCGTGCAACCCAATCCAGAAAACATACCCATTGCGACGTGTCACCCAGTCCACACATACCATGGTGGCATGCCACCTAATCCACACATACCCATGGTGGCGTGCCACTCGATCCATACATACCCATGGCGACGTGCCACCCGATCTATACATATATCTCATATAAGGAGATGTACATCGAGCCAAATTTTCTCATTACAACAAAAAACTGAGTATCGGTCATAAGCATACTGAGTGCATAAAATATATACATATAACATTATAAGCTGCAAAACTCAAGCACAACTGAGGTTTCCCCCTCAACTTCAACTATGAATCCCGATAGCACCGCACCAAATGTGCCCATAGCCCGTAAATCATAACGTCTCGCAATGCAGAAAACAACTCATAGATCTCTCCAGATCACTGATAAGCTCAATAATAGTCAAGTCAACCTATCCCTCAATAATTCAATTTAGAGCCAACTGAGTCAACTCAAACTGGAACACTCATCCAAAAAGCTCCTTAACGGTGGAACTGGATCAATAATAGCAACCTCTGCACTGACATCCATCATGAAAGCTCAATTAGGAAAATCAATCCTCCCCAGCCGTACGATGGGTCCTTAAAAGATAAATCACTCCACAAGAACATTACCTAATGCACCTCGCCACTCAAACCATGGCATTTCCGGCATAGCCCATAATGCAAGAGTCCAGAATTAATCTAACACTAAGATAACCAGTCTGAACTCCAACATCACACCCAAAATCCAACATACTAGCAACGAAAGATTCATTCGAGCCTCCAAATCCTAATATTCGCCAAACAGTACCGATATACACGATCCGCCATCACAAATAGCCCGAATATGAGGTCTTCTGCCTACAATTCCACATAGCATACGAATCATCATACTTGATCCCAATTTATCCGTCCGAACATTTGCCACAGCTAAATATCCAATAATTCCATGATACATACTCCAAAATCTCCCTGAGACACCAAGCAAACCCAAATATCACCAGCCGATCTAACAAGAAAGTGTCGCAAGACTACCGAGGTAATCACTTAATCATATTGCCCTTCTATGAAATATATACTCTCACCGAATCACTTTCAAATAGTCGTACCATTTTCCTTGGTTATCTTGGGAAACCCGCTGCCTAAGTGTTTTATAAATTTCCTTTCTAACCTGAACTCAAACTTATCTAATCACGAACCCCCATAGATCTCATCTGGAAGAAAACCCTTACACATCCCATGCCTCTCACATTCGTAGAAGATGCACCTCTTCAACCACGGTAGCAATCAAAAAGAACTCTCCCAGTATCATTTGTACAAACTGAATCCTTCAAACCAAATCACGCTAAGAAAATCATCAAAACCCAAGTGCATTGCTACAAAATTACATTTTCTAACTCATACCTCGAATACACACCAAGAATTTATCATACCCTTACCATGTCGATCCGGTCCTTTATCAAGCCACTCAATTTATCTAAATTTCTTATGATTTCTCTACACCTTGATATTCCCCTTGTCGTAGTACCACAATTCCTCAATCTAGGTTTACCGCATGAGACCCAAGCATAAGACCACACTGTTAGGAACCACAACCCGCTAACTATTCTCTCAAATGTTTCCAGAAACACCACATTCCAGAATACCTTACATAGAAGAACTCTCTGGGAATCTAACTTTGTTTCCTTTACTTTCTTGATGCGGATATATAGATTACCATAATTAACATAGAATACCACAAGTCTTGACATCTTCTAATGAAACTCAGTTTCTAACCCCATATGCAACTTTAGAACTCTCAATTTATGTACGCAGACTCTTGAACCACTTAGAACCATTCTCGCAAGTCATTCACTCTTATTCAACTGCAATTTACCTGATCAAGCAGACATAACCACCCGTGCCTCATTAGCACTCTGACCCCATAGGACATGATCTCATTCCAATACAACCAAACAACTTCCTTCTCATTACACTAACCATTCTTTATCAAAAACAACTCAAGACATCCTATTATTTGCACACATCCACATAGTACTATATAACCTTTGTCAAAATTTGCTTCACTCGTGCCATCCTCGGATCAGTTTCTGCGACCAAAACTGATCCACCAGCATATCTCGAAACAAAACCAACATAGCACATTACCGTGCAATCAACTAATCAACAACAACCGCCCTAACTTGGCTCAAAGCCATAGACCAAAATATTTCAATAGCTCATAACACTTTTACTCCATTTATGCCACAATAACATTGTGAGAATAAACTATAATCGTTTATGAGTTGTGAAACACAAATCTTCTAACATGCACACAATGACCATACCACGTTAGAACACTCCGCAGGAGATAGCCCACCTGCTTCGCCTCAACATAAAATTTCCATATACCTTCCACTATCATACACCTTACACAGTCGACTAGTCTTTCTGATTCTGAACTCAAACCGCAACATGCTATTTACTTCACTCCCAACTAGGAGACTTGAAAATATTCTTCACGCACCCATAACTTGGGGAAACATATCCAATCACAATGGAAATCAAATACTTAATGGTTCATCTATCATCCAGTAGACCTTCTTCTATACCTCCAAGTCATATAGGAACATCTAGTTGTACCAACATACTCACCACATAACTACCCAGCTGCCATTCCCACTAATAGGGGCAATACTGAACATATAGCTCGCACAATCAGCACATTGGTGCTTAAGCCATAAGCAAAGATTCGTCCTCAAGTCCTCCAGACTGGACAAACATCAACACATAAAAATCAAATCTTGCCCCTCGATCGGGGAATCACAAGCCGTCAAGGCACATCTGATACTAAGTGCTCATGTGCCCCAGCAAACACATGGAAGGAATTTCAAGAGTTATTTTCTAAGCTGAATCAAGAACGCACGATAAGAATTCAAGAATGTGATGTTTTCCTAAAGGTTCTGCAGCCTCTCAATGATAAATAGAGACTTCTCCGTACCGATCGGCGAGACTCTACTAAACCTGCTCATTACTCGTGATACCTAGTAACCTAGGCTCTAATACCAACTTGTCACGACCCAATTTCATTACCCGATCGTGATGGCGCCTCTTGTGAAGAAAAGACCATCAACTAACCCAAATCTTTCTTTTAACAATTATTAAACGTGAATGAACAGTCTTATTATGATTTAAAAACAACAAGTAGCAGAATACAACCCAAATCGGGGTGTCACCAGTCACGAGCATCTAAGGAATCCTAACACTATTACAAGACCAATAATATATAGGTGGAAATTTAATGATAACAGAAGAAATACGGTGCCCCGAACGTTGACGGTCACCTGGCATAGCTATGATAGCAAGATCTCCAATCGGCTCAAAACCCGCTACCGGGTGAACAATTACCTGCATCTACACACGAGGTGTAGGGAGTAAAGTGAGTACTCCAACTCAGTGAGTAATAAGGGTAAATAATAGCTGAGTAGAAATAAACCACGTAAAGAAAATCAGCATGCTATATAGTACAGTGTAACTATTTGAGAAAACAAGGAAAACATGAAAATCCTTTAGAAAATATCTTGACTCAGTTTAAAATCTCTTTTGAAAATATCTTTTTCCTAAAGTTAAGCAATTGAATCGGAAGCAGGTAGTGCAAGTTAGCAAAAAAGTCTGCCTCTCGGGCACAAACAAGTATGCAAAAATGAGTTCATAAAACTCGCCCCTCAGGCAATATTCTTCTTCCTGGTCAGCCATTGTTACCTGACCCGTTTATATCATACAGTGTCACTGTTACAACTATCTCAAATTTATCCTCTTTAAAAGTGATCAAACAATATCAGAACGGCAAATAAATATCTCAAGAAATAACACAAACACCGAATAGTACACAAATGTATGAATGCAATGCAATGCATATGAATGATACACTTCGGTACGCACTGCGGCGTGCATTCTGATCCATTTAACATTGACGGCGCTCACTGGGTGTATATAGACTCCAGAGGAGCTCCTACAGCCAAAGCGCAATATCAGCCATATCATGGCATCAAACAAGCTCTGGGCCTCAATATCAGTATATCATCGATGCGGCGTGCATCCCGAGCCATCCATATATTCAAAAGTTACTATAACACTACTGTGTTATGCAGCCCGACCCATGCCCAGTCCAGAAATGCACATAATCAACTTGGGTGATATTAGCATGATAGTCCTAAGCTCAAAATATCAATAATATATTGTTTGAGTTTTCCAAATCAAAAATGGAATGTTAAAAAACTTGGACCGAGATCAAATAATATACAATGTAATGCAAAATAGTGATATCAATCCTCGAATGATTCACATAGGTGGCACGAAGCCCAAACATGGCAATCAACCCAAATTAAGATGATAACAAATAATTTCAGTTAAATACGTGGTAAAAATCAACAACGGGGACGGACCAAGTCACAATCCCCAATGGTGCTCTACCTCACACTCACATCCGGCGTGCAAGTCACCTCAATACAACACTATTATGTGCAAATCCGGGGTTTCAAACCCTCTAAAATCTCATTTACAACTATTACTCACCTCGAACCGGTGAAACCTCTAGCCCGCGACGCCTCTGCCCCTCTAATCGGCCTCCACGGATGTCGAATCTAACGAAAATCAGAGAGAATACATCATAATATGCTAAGGGGACAACACCCAATCAAAAACAATAGAGAAATAACATAAATCTCAAAATTAGCAAAACTCAAGCCTCGGGCCCGCTTCTTGAAAAATTACAAAACTCAAGTTACCGGATTCCTCGTCTCGCCACTAGTCCGTACACACCAAGAACTCCCAAATGCGCGCTCAAATGACCTATCAAATCCCAATTTGGAATATCAAAAACTCAAGCCCTAGTTCATAAATCACCCAATATTCTAAGAATTAAAGGTTGATTCTTCAATAAAATAGCGTTTCTAGATCACGAGACTTACTCCAATCTGTTCCCGTCAAAATCCTCTTCAATTTCTACCAAGGAACTCTTAAGGTGGTCAACAATGGAGTATGAATGGGGTTGCGGATGAAATAATATAAAAAGCCCTCTGGATGCCCAGATTTTACCTTACGCGAACGCGACTCCAGGTCCACGAACGCGATGCTTCAGTCAGTCACCATACGCGAATGCGACCCAGGTGTCGTGAACACGAAGAACAAACTACTAGGGACCCAGGCCCCTATTACGCGAACGCAAAGCATCCCCCCCTCCCCGCGCGCGAACGCGATGGTCTACAAAACTCCTCATCGCAAGTGCGTCCCAATGGCTGCGAGCGCGAAGGTCCGCAACAGTTGGGCAAAAATCTGCAATTTCTTCCAAGTTCAAAACTTCCGTTAAGCCATCCACATTACCCCGAGGCCCCCAGGACATCAACCAAAAGCACCAATATATCCCAAAATATCATACGAGCCTGTTCCAATCATCAACACACGCCAAACAACACTAAAACCATCAGTTCACATCAGATTCAAGCTTAAATTTCTACAAAACTTCCGAAATGCACTATCGATCAAAAACCTGACCAAACGATGTACAAATGACCTGAAAATTTGCACGCATATCCAATATCACCCAAAGAAGCTACAGAAACTCTTGGAATCCCATTCCGACCCTCGGATTAAAATCTTCACCTATCAACCGGATTTTGCAAAAATACTAACTTCGCCAATTCAAGCCTAATTTTACACCGGACCTCCAAAATCAATTTCGATCGCACTCCTAAGTCACAAATCACTTCCCAAAGCTAACCAAATTACCAGAAATCCCATCCCCTCTACCTCATAAGTCAACATCTTGTTGACCTTTTCAAAAACAAGCCTTCCTTAAAGCGACTAAGTGTCCCATTCTCCATCAATACAAATTCAAATCAACTCTAACACACCACATACTGATAATAAAATATGAAGAAGCATAAAATGAGGGAAAAAACTAGTAATGCATGAGACGATGGGCCGGGTCATCACATGCGGACAGTTTGCCGCTTCTGTAACCCAGGGCTCCACCCCAGCTTTTTTGCTGCGATCACAAAAACTGATTATGCAGTTCTGCATCAGGGGATCAAGGGCCTCTTCTGCGGTCCTGGATTCCCTCATGCTCAGCCGCTTCTGGGGCTTCCTCCTCGCTTCTACAAGGCCGCTTCTGCGGTCCCTTTTTCATAGAAGCGGAAATACTAGATACTAGACGCCGCATTTTTCATAAAATCTAAATTTCGATCCGTTAACCACCTGAAATCCACCCGAGGCCCCCGGGACCTCAACTAGTCATGCCCACCAATCCCAAAATACATTACGGACCTGCTCTAAGCCTCAAATCACATCAAACAACGCAAAAATCATCGATCGACCTCCAATCCAAACTTTATGAACTTTGAACTTTCCAACTTTACTTCCGATGTTTAAACCTATAAAATCACATCCGATTGACTTCAATTTGTGAACACGTCATAATTGACATTACAGACCTACTCCAACTTCTGGAATCAAATTCTAACCCTGATATCAAAAAGTTTACTCCCGGTCAAACTTCTTAAAAACCTTCAAATTTCTATTTTTAGCTAAATGGCTTCAATACGACCTACAAACCTCTGAATTCACTTTCGATCGTGCTCCCAATTGCAGAATCACCATACGAAGCTATCATAATCTCGAAATCCCAAACGGACATTGATAACACTGTAATGCACTTCAAGCCAAACTTAAGAAATTTCTTCTAAAATTCTAACTTCCACAATAGGAGCCAAAACGCTCCCGAGTTATCCAAAACCCACACCGGGCATACGCCCAAGTCTAAAATCATCATATGAACCTGCTAGAATCTTCAGATCCTGATTCTGAGGTCGCTTACTCAAAAATCCAATCCTAGTCCATTGTTTCAACATAAGGCTTCTTAAATTGGAATTTTTATTTTAATTTAACTCCGATTTTCCTGAATTTTAATTCCGACAATGCGTACAAGTCATAACACCTGAAATGAAGATACCCATGGCCTCAAACTGCTGAACGATGCGCTAGGTCTCAAAATAACCGATCCAGTCATTACACACTTACTGAGTACTGTCATGGTGTACTCACGCCTCTTCTACGCATGTTTTTCATGTGTAGATCCCGGTGCCTCCACTCAGACGCACTATCAGTCGTACTTTGATATAGACTATTCTGGAGTTTAGAGTTCTTATAGTATTTTTCGTTAGCCTGTGTTTCCCGTGAGTTTCCGGGTTTTGGGGTAAATTTGTAGAATTCCACATTATTGAGTTGTATATGCCAAGCGGCACTTATATACATTTTGTTCTTCTAGTTGTTTAATTTTACATATTTAATTTCTGCAAAGTTTTGTTGTTTTCCACAAATGTTAGGCTTACTTAGTCATAAGGACTAGGTGCCGTCACGACTTATTTACGGAGGGCGAACTGGGGTAGTAATATATATATATATATATATATATATAATTGCTAATATTGTAAATTTATTTATTTTGTAAAACGGTGACCAACTTTGATCGCTATTTTGGTCAAACAGTCAATACTTATATAGCTACCAAAATAGCGACTGGGTATAAATGAATTTAAAATATTAGCAATTATTATATCGAGTATATATATATACTCGATATAATAATTACTATATTGTAAATTCATTTATTTTGTAAAACGGCGACCAACTTTGGTTGCTATTTTGGTCAAACAATCAATACTTATATAGCTACCAAAATAGCGATCAAAGTTGCTCGCTATTTTTAAATCTAGGAGTCAAAATCGGGTTTCCCCTCCCAATCTCTTATTTTCTCCCCAAATATTTCCCAAACTCTCTCTCAATATATTCTCTTCTTCTTCTCTATTTCCCTTACACAAATCAATCCCCCTACCCCTTGCCACCGCTGTGATCGTGCGCCACCATGCCGGAGCCGCTGTCCGCCACCACCATTGTCGCCAGAGCTGTTTTCCCCCACCCCTTTCCACCACTTCTTTTTAATCCTCCTTTTAATCTACCAAGGTTAGTAATCTACCTTATTAGCTATTTAATTTTAAATTTTAAATTTTTGCTATATAATTTTATGTAATTTTTTAGAGTTTTTGTCTATTTAGTATTAGGGCTTTTGGTTTTAGATTTATGAACTTAAGGTAGAAATTATGATCTTTTAGTTCTTGTATTAATTTTTATTGACTTCAATTGTGAAAAGAAACAATTCATTGTCTTAGAAGAGGAGCAATACCTAAATTCACGCATTAAGTTATGAATTATAAATTTGTAAGATAAGAAAAAGGAATTAAAGGGAGGAGTTTCTTAATGTATTAATTATGAACTTAAGGTCATATTGGACTTTTAGGATATGAATTGGACTTTTAATTAACTAAAGAAATAAGGATATGAATTAACTAATTTAATTTATTCTTGCTTTATTTATATGGATGGAACATTGTTCTTGGATGTACAATAGAAATTATCCTAATCGGCAGGGATTGTAGGAGGATTTTGTAGAAGGGGTTAATGACTTTATTAGACATGTAATGTCACTTCCACCATATATAAATGAAGGAGTAATTAGGTGCCCTTGTGTTAGGTGCACTTGTATGAAGTTTAAAAAATCAGAGGAAGTCAAGGTTCATCTTTATAGTAAAGGGTTTATTGAGAATTGCTTTGTGCGGACTAATCATGAAGAGATCGATGGTAGCCATGGGATATTTAATAACATGGTTATTTGTGAAAGTAGTAGATCAGTGGAGAATACAAATTGTGATTCCAAAATCCATGATATGGTTGCGAATGCTTTTGTAATGCACTTAGGGGTGAGCCCAATAAAAATGTTAAACAAACTCCTAATTATGAAGCAAAACATTTTTATGAACACTTAGAGGAAGATAGTCGTCCATTACGTAAAGGAAGTCCGCACTCTGAGTTGTCTATTGCAGTTAGATTACTAAGTATCAAATATTATTGGAATATTTCTCAAGGAGTCATGGACTCTATCATTAATGTTATGCGTGAACTAGTTGACTTTGAAATCAAATTACATGGTGATTTCTATAAGGCAAAGAGATAAGTTTCTAAGTTAAGACTTTGTCAATGAGAATTGATTGTTGTGAAGATGGTTGCATGTTATATTATAAAGATGATGCAAATTTAAGTAGTTGTAAATTTTGCAAAAAGCCTCATTTCAAGAGACTTTCCAACGGGAAGATTGTTTCTATCAAGGCGATGCATTATTTACCTCTTATACTTAGGCTAAAGAGGTTATATGCGTCGATGGGTTTTGCTCCTCATATGAGATGGCACTTTGACAATAGAAGACTACCTAGTGTTATGTGTCATCCTTCTGATGGAGAAGCTTGGAATCACTTTGATTGGACATATCCAGATTTTGCTAGTGAACCAAGGAACATTCGGTTAGGTCTGTGTGCGGATGGCTTCATGCCTTTTTCTGTATCTGTGACAATATATTCATGTTGGCCTGTCTTTCTTACACCTTATAATCTACCACCTGAGTTGTATATGACTAGTTCATATATATTCTTAAATGTATTTTCCTCGTTCTACGTAACTAAAAGTTTGAAAGATGTATATTTGCAACCTTTGATTTATGAGCTAATACAATTATGGTATGATGTTGTTGAAACATATGACATATCAACCAAGAAAATTTTTGATTTGCTTGCTAATTTAATGTGGAGAATTAATGATTTTCCTGCATATGGAATATTGTCTGGGTGGATGACTAATGGGAAGCTATCTTGTCCTTATTGCATGGAAATAGTAACGCGTTAACTTTAAAACATGGCCGAAAGCAATCATGGTTTGATTGTCATCGTCAATTCTTGCCTGAGGGTCATGAGTTTATAAAGATGAAAATGCATTAAAAATAATAAAATAGAATATGATTATCCACCTCCGATACTTTCAGGTGATGAAAATTTGGAGAGGGTCCAGAACATCAATAAAGTTACTGAAGCTCCACCTTATATATTCCCCGGATACGTTGTTACTCATAATTGGACCAAACAGAGTATATTTTGGAAATTGCCTTATTGGAAGTATAATCTTCTCCGTCACAACCTTGATGTCATGCATATTGAGAAGAATTATTTTGGCAATTTTCTCAACACAGTGATGGATGTTAAAGTTAAGACAAAGGATAACCCGAATGCTAGAATGGACTTACAAGAATATTGCAGGCCGCCTGAATTATACTTGCAGACAGTAAATAATGGTAAGTTATTCAATCCCAAAGCAAGTTACACATTCACTTTAGAGGAAAGACGGTAGATTTATGATTGGATAACAAAATTGAAGATGCCTGAGGGTTATGCGTCGAATTTTGGAAAAAAGTTGATTTGGAGGTAGGGAAGTTGAGCCATTTGAAAAGTCATGAATTGTCATGGTTTCGTGGAGACCTTAGTGCCTATTGCATTTTATGGTTTGCCTGAAAGAATCTGGAAACCCATCACAGAGATTAGTTTATTTTTCAAGGACTTGTGTTCTTCCATATTAAGGGAAGAAAACCTACACATGATGGACCAGAACATTCATGTAACTTCTTCTAAGATGGAAAGATATTTCCATGTGGGTTTTTTGATGTGATGGAACACCTTCCAATCCACCTTGTACACAAGGCATGACTTGGAGGGCCTGTTCAGTTCAGATGGATGTATTCCTTTGAGAGGTAATATTATATGTTTGATGTAATTTTCTATTTTATCTAAATGTTCTTGGATAACTTGAAATTATGTAGGACAATTGGAAAATGAGAATAATTTGTTAAGCAGATGAATAGAATGGAAGGATCTATATGTGAAGCTTATCTTGCAAAGGACACTGCTCATTTTTGTTCTTATTGTTTTGAGAGTAATGTGCCATGTGATAGGAATAGGCCCAATAGGCACATGGTCAACCTTAGGAATGATCCACCATATCCGACTATGTCCATATTCAATAAATCAGGACGATGTTCTAAGGATGGTAGAAAGAGAAGTTTGAGAGATATGGAGGTCAAGTCAGCTACACTTCATGTGTTGCTAAATTGTCCCGAAGTAGTACCATTTCTCAAGTAAGTACTGATTTAGTAGTTATCAAAATATAAAATTTACTATGATTACATCTCAATGCAACTACTAGAAATATTTGATGTGTCACAGTCACTTCATGGGTCAATTTGGCCATGATGTTGTATATACGACATTTGATACATGGTTCAAACAATTTGTAACTTTATCCTTAAAATATTCTAACACTATGTAGGTAAACAATGTTTGGAAATTATGCTAACATATGAATTTTGTTAACAATATGTAGGTAAATAATCCAAATAATGGTGTAAATTAATTTTTGATAGACATATCTAGGGGACCTGGGGTTCAGGTCACAACAATGTCTAAGTACGTTGTGAATGGTTATAAGTTTCATACAGAGGATTTCTCTAAAAATAAAATAAAAAGCAACAACGGTGGGGTGTGGTTCAAGGTGGTGATGGCAACCAAGTTAGAGATATTGATTATTATGGTGTGCTCAACGAAATAATAGAACTAGAATATATAGGTTGGTCATTTAAGAAATTGATACTCTTTAGAGGCAAGTGATTTGACCTAAATCCAACGAGAGGTACAAGAGTACACAATCAATACAACATAATTGAGGTTAATTATACGAGGGAGTATGATCTCTATGATCCTTTCATAGTTGTACATAATGGTAGGCAAGTGTATTATGCTCCTTATCCATTGTGACGGAATAAGTCCGATTGGTGGGTTGTAATCAAAACTAAGCCTATAGGTAGGGTCGAAGTCGAGAATGTGTTGGATGTTGCATGATATCTCCAGTTTCACCAAATAGTGGACGAACTTTTAGAAAATAATTTGGAACATCTTGAACACATATTATACGAAGTTGATATAAATGAAGTAAGAATTATAGAAAACGAGGAAGAAGAATCAACTAATGAAGATCTAACTAGTAAGGAAGAAGAATTCTCTAACGAGGAAGAATACGTCGAGAAGAATTCTCTAACGAGGAAGAATACGTCGATGAGCTTTAAAAGGTTCTTTTCTTTAATAACTCTCGTTTATAGCTAGTTTCTTTATATGTTTTAATCCAAATATGTATTATATCATGCAGATGACATGCAAGGGTCGATGAACCAATGAAGCTAGTGGTTCTCGCGGTCGAGAAAAGGCTAGGAAACCAAAGAGGAGGGTAGAAAATACTACTCAATCTTTTCAACCCTCTTCCGATGTGCCTATGACTATATCTTTGCCTCCACCCCAGGGGTATTCTGAGCTTCCATAGCATCACATGTCCTACACCTTCGTGCAGACCCGGTCTTTCGTCACAGGGCCATAGGACTATACGTCCGACATACAGTCCACCTGCCTCACTATCACGTGGATCACACCCAGTAGCATCACATGGATCATATCGATCCATGTCACAACCACATGGATCACAACCATCAGTTTCACGGACACTCGGGTCATAGGAATCAGTATCACATCCACTTGGGCTCCATGCAGCTATGTCGCAGTCATAGGGATCACATCTATCTTCATCAGGGACTCCATCTATTGCAGGCCTTCGCCTGCAAAATACTACCTATGACCCTCCTACACCTTCTGTTAGAATATACGCTTAACGCTAGAGGGGGGTGAATAGCGTTATAATAAAAAACAACGTTAACTTGCGGAATTTAAAAATTGCAGGAATGAAATAAGTGCGATAAGTAAATAATAAGGAACGAACGCACCGATGTTATCCTGGTTCACCAACACCCGTGGCTAGTCCAGTCCCCGAGAGACTCTCTCGAGATTTCCACTAACTTCGTTAAGCTTACGGGTGCTTAACAAACCGTTACAAACTGAGAACTTGAGTCACACAAGCCTCAACAACCTTTGCTCGAAGATACCACATTTCAAGACTTCAACCAAAGGAATCACAACGTTCCTTCTTACAATACAAGGGATTAACATTTCCCTTCAAGTGTATAAAAACACTTTGCACTCAAAACAAGACTCTCCTCAAGAGTAGATATGAGTAAAATAAATACGCTCAAGAACGCAACAACTTTCGTCAAGAATTTGGCTCTCAAAAACTTATGTAATGAATAGAAAATGATGAATAAGAGAGTGTGCAAGCTTTAGCAATAATATGATCAGTTGTTGTACTTAAAAGACTGATTTTAAGATGTATTTATAGTGTTGAAAACATGCACAACCGTTTCATAATTGCCAATTAAGAATTGCTGCTTTTGTGCTAAAACAATCGATTGTCTAAATTGCATAATCGATTGTTTTCCACTCGTCCAAAAATCATTCCCAGATTTTACGCATAATAATCGATTATCTAAATCGTATAATCGATTATCTGGCAACGTTCAAAAAATCTTTTTCAGATTTTACTTAAAACAATCGATTATCAAAATCATATAATCGATTACTTGGCAACGTTCAAAAAATCATATTCAGATTTTACTTAGGATAATCGATTATCAGAATCATACAATCGATTACCAAACAGAGTTTGAAAATATTTTGGCAACGGTCATTTACATCGATTATGCTATATGTATAATCAATTATATTACAGTCTTGAAAAATCGAATAGACACTGCCTCAACACAATCGATTGTCATAAGGTGCACAATCGATTATTTTGTAGCTTTGAAAAATCTGATGGACACTGCCTCAACACAATCGATTATCATAAGGTACACAATTGATTGTCTTGCAGCTTTGAAAAATCTGATGGACACTGCCTCAACACAATCGACTATCATAAGGTACACAATCGATTGTCTTGCAGCTGCCTTAACATAATCGATTATCATAAGTACATAATCGATTATCTTTGTCCAGATTTTAGAGGCATGTTTAAAAATCATTTTGGTTAAAATAAATATGCATGATTTAAAATCATTTTGCTTTAAATTAAATATGCATGATTTGATAAAAATGATTTTACGAGAGAAGCCAAGTCTTGAGTCAATTGTCGGATCAAGATCACAATTAAAGAACGACTCATGTATAACTTTATTTCTTTGCTTAATCTTGATCTTTGTTTGTCTTGTGCTTGAATCTCGTTATGTATCAATTGTGCGCTTGTGCTTGGACCTCGTCATATGTCAATTGCGCATCGTTTGTCATTTATCAAAACCTACAAATATGAACACACGTTTAGTTTAGTGCCTTGTGAGAACGTGTTTCAACACCTTCCACACATGCCTCTGATATACATGTTTCAGACAATGATGCTGATGCTGATGGTGACAATGAGGTGCATTATGATCAATATGGCAGGATCATCATAGTCCCCGAGGGTGATGAGTAAGAGTTATTTGTTATTTTTATGATTATTTTTTTTTTACAATTTTTACTAAGATAATAATTTGTTTTATTTATTAAATTGCAGGTTCATCTCGAGTAATATTACTACGAGGATAATCACCAAAGAAACCAGAAAGCTTTATGATGGTCCTTATGCGTCTTGGCGTGAATTCCCATTCCCACTGAGAGAGCAAATTTTCAATGAATTTAAGGTATAAATGTTCTTTTAAGCAGTATAATTATTTATATTTATGATATTTCCATAGAACATTAAACTTTTGAAACACAGAGCAAGTATGTATGAGAACAATGCTATAGTGCGGACGTGGCTGCAAATCTAGATAGAAGAACCAGAAGCCTGACTGGTTGCTTCATAATTTATGGGAGGATTTGCAAAGGCAATGGCTTATTGTAGAGTTCTTAGAGAAGACCGAAAAGGGAAAGAAAGCTCGCGCAAATGAGAAGGGAGAATCCTTGCACACCGGAGCTGTGATCACCCTAGGGGCAATAAAAAGAAGAATGGTACGTAATTGCTTAATTTATTTAATTTTCAAAGTATATCTATTCTATTTAATAACTAAAATTTATGAGTTTTCAGGAAAAGAAGTTGGGGCGTTCGATGAACCAAGATGAGCTATTCAAGGAGACTCATATTGTGAAGTAGAAGAAGAAAGAGAAAGATCAAGAAAGGTGGGTCGAGGGACGAGCCTCGACTGTACATGTAAGTTTTCACTTTTCATTAAGTATTTTCACTTACTTTTATATTTTTCTTGAAATACTGATTCAATTTACTTTTTCTTATAGGGTCGCTTCACAGCTAAAGTGGAGGAATTCATACGTAGCCAGCCACCTAATGAGTTAGGCGAGCCAATCCAACCTTTAGATGAGGATACTGAAAGACTATGGACGCAGGCTGCAGGCGATCCAAAATGAGGGAAGGTATGCAGGCTTCCTACTAAGAAATTCCATCTCTATAGCTGTGGAATGAAACGAATAGGGACTTCCTCGCAAGCCGATCAACTTAATAGGGAGAGCCTCTCTGCTACGCGGGAGACTGTGACAAATTTCACATCCTAGATAGAAGCGTCCGACGAAGGAGAAAGGCTTAGAGATGCTCAGTACATTGGCATGCGAGCTCAGTACAAGGGAATGGAAAAGCAGCTCGAAACTCTCCAAGCTTCTGTAGCTTTTCTGATTCCCTAGTCTCTTCCATCATCTACAGAGGCTGGCCGTCCCTGTGCTCATTCCTCCCATCCTCCAACTGCTCGTTCCTCCCGTCCTCCCTGTGATCGTTCTTCCTGTCCTCGACTAGTAGACCCTTCTCAATACCGTCATGATGAAGAAAGTTCATCAGATGGTGATGATAATGATGTACACAACACTCATTGACTGTTAGACAATTTGAACTAGACAAATACAATCAATTTTTGAAAGGAGAGTGAACTTAGTTTTGCAGTTCTATTGAACTTTACAGTTTGTTGATTTTACTGTAGATTTTAATGTTGATTTTGTGTTGTTGTTGTGTTGTTGTTGGAATTGTCGTTGTTGTTGCTTGTTAGGGTTTTGGTATGACTAGCAGGGGGTGTAGCTGCAAAAATAGGCAGTTTCTGCCGAAATTAAAAAGGCGACAAACTTTGGTCTCAATTTTGTCGTTTTTCATTTAAAAAAATAATTTTCTAGAAAATAGCGACCAACGTTAGTTGCTATTTACCCAGATTTCTAAAAAGGCGACCAAACTTGGTCGCTATTCCATTAAACAAATACAGTTTCTGGAAATATATCGACCAAAGTTGGCCACTTATCTTTAAAAATAAATCAAATTATGGAATTTAGAGACTTGAATAAATAAAAAAGCGACCAACCTTTGTCTCTATTTTCCAAATTATAAAATATAATGTTTGGATTAGAGACCACAATTGGTTTCTTTTTAATAATTAATAATAATAAATTAATAAATAACGTATTTTATATTTAGATACCAAATTTGGTCGCCATAATTATATTATAAAATTAATAAAGTGACCAAATTCGGCCGCTACAGTCAAAACCTGGAATATTTGGTGTATCTAGTGTAGAGACCAAAGTTGGTCTCTAATTAGCGTCTAACTTTGATCCTTAAATAAAAGGGACCATCAAAATAGCTCCATACCCGTTTGGTCGATTTTTGGCCAATAAGCGACCAACTTTGATCTCTTGTTGTGGTCGCTTTTTTCGAATTTGTAGTAGTTCCAGGATGTAAACTTAGTAACTTGCGTGCATGTATTTAGAGGCTGCAACGACTCGGCAGGTCATTTTTTGAATTTATGCCTCGATCCCCCATTAACTGCTTTCCCTAAGTTTAATTCTACTATTTTGGTTTTTCGGGACGTTCGGTGCTGGGTTTCGGAGAGTTTTGGCACACTTAGTCCCTAAATTAGAGCGTAAGTGTTGGAGAGTGGTCCGTAGTTGGAACAATGTGAAGACGACTTCAGAATGGAAATCGGATGGTTCCGTTAGATACGTCAGGTGATTTCAGGATTGAGAGCGTGTCTGGAATGTATTTTGGAAGCCCGAAGCTAATTTAGGATTAAAATGCCAAAGTTTGATTTGATGTTTCAGGTCCAACACTGATTTTTTTATCCGAGGGTTGGAATAGAATTCTAGAAATTACAGTAGCTTCTTCATGTCATTTGGGATGCGTGTGCAAAGTTTCGGATCATCCGAACGTATTTTGTTTAGGTTGTGTGTTTTGATAAAATTTGAAGTTCTTACGCTCAAATCCTTGATTAATTCGGGTGTTGTGCAAGGTGTTTTAAGGATTGTTACAAGTTTGGATAGGGTATTAGGTGTTATTTGTGCTTTTGGTTGAGGTCCTAGGGGTCTCGAGATGATTTCGGATGGTCGACGGAAGAATTTTGGAAGTTGGGAGGTATCAGTTTTGTTGCTTCTAGTATTTTCACTTCTGCGGCTTTGGAAGCGGTCCCTTGATTGCAAAAGCGGAAATCAATGGGGTGAAATATCAAATTCGAGGGTTTGTTTCAAAAGTTGAGAAAAAATCAATTCGGAGCTCGGAAGAGGGCAATTCTGAGTGGGTTTTGATGAGAAGATAATTGGGTAACATTTGCTTAATCCTTTTAGTTATAATCCATACATATAATTAAATCCATTATTTTAATTCTAATTGAGGATCAAAATTGGAAGAAACTTCTTAGGCCAAAATTTTGAGTCTTCAGCGGGTTTTTGGTATCCGATTCGGGAGATTTTTATATGGTTAGATTTGGGAGAGTACGAAGGTTCAGAAAATGTAAAATTTATTTGATTCTGAGATGTCGTCTTGAGGTCATTTTGGTCATTTTGCATAATTTTGCGTCTTTGCTTTTATATTTTTGGTGGAATCAATTGTTTGAGAGTTATTTACGATATGTAATTGAATTGAAAAGATTTGGGTCATTTGGAGTCAGATACTCGTGGCAACGGCGTGGTTCCTAGTTGAGTTTGAGCCGGTTCGAGGTAAAAGGCTTGTATAACCTTGTGTGGGGGACATTTCCCCTGAGGACATGACATTTTATGTTTGAATGCCTTGTACGTGAGGTGACAAGCGCATACTTGAGCCAATTGTTGGAAATCCGTCCTTACCTGAAATATTTAAATATAGTTTTTTTTTCTTACTTGATTATGCGAAATGCAAGCTTAATCTGAATTAGTTATAAAAGCATGCTTAGTTGAATTTAACTTCCTATTTGCTTAGGTTGCCTAAATTGTACTACGTGAAGCATGTTTGGCTAGCACTACATGTTTGCTAGTGTTTTGTACTTAAATTTGTAATATTCTATAGTTGTGGTTGTGCATTTACATTGGGACTACAGATGTGGGATTCTGGTAGCTCCCCCCTAATTGATTACTTTGGGACTACGGGTTAGATTCCCGATAGATCCCCCTGCACATTTACTTTGGGACTGCGAATTAGAATCCCGATAGATCCCCCCCCCCCCCTCGCACATTGATTGTTGGACTACGAGACGGTATCCTGGAAGATCCACAGGACAGTTGAGAAAGGAGTACAGGACGGTATCCTGAAAGATCCTCATTTAGTAATTTGATTTAGAGTTGTGTTTTTCTGTATTTACCTTGTTCATCGCTTATCCGTTTTTGCCTTGTAAAATCAGATTTATTTCACTGTTATTCACCTTATTTCCATCTTTTTTCATAGTGCACATACTTATTATATTTTTTAACCTCAGTAGGGCCCTAACCTTCCTCGTCACTACCCAACCGAGGTTAGGCTTGGCACTTACTGAGTACCGCTGTTGTGTACTCACACCTATTTGCACATGTTTTTCATGTGTAGATCCAGATAACTCCACTCAGGGGCACTATTAGTGAGACATGGAGAGCTACGGAGAATTTAAGGTATATCTACCGTGTCCGCAGACCGAAGAGTCTCCTTCTTATTCTATCTTGTAGCATTTAGACTTTGTTCGTACTTTGATATAGACTATTCTGGAGTTTAGAGTTCTTATTTTATTTTCCACTAACCTGTGTCGTAGGGAGTAGGTGCCGTCACGACATATTCACGGAGGTCGAACTGGGGTAATAGCAAGTTGGTATCAGAGCTCTAGGTTCATTGGAGCCACGGAACACAGATCGGTTTATTAGAGTCTCGCTGATCGGCACGGAGTCTGTACTTATCTACGAGAGGCTATGTAACTGTTTAGGAAAAATCTTCACTTTATTGATTTCCTTGTCGTGCGATATTTTTGACATCGAATCTAAACTTTTTTCTTCTATTCCCTCATATATGGTGAGGACATGCGCTACATGGGATGATCAAGTACACGCGCCTCCTCTTGCAGCCGTTAGAGGCGGGGGCCAAGGCAGAGGTCGTAGACACGCACGTGGTGCAACCAGATAACCTGAGCGAGCTGCCGCTGAGGTACCTCCTGCGGATCCTGCCAGAGTTTAGCCACATGACACGCCTACTGCCACTACTACTCCAGCCCCTCAGGAGACATTAGCTCAGCTCATGTCTATTTACACCACTATGACTAAGGCAGGGTTTCTTCCCCCTGCTGCAGCCACATCCCAGGGCGGGGGAGGAGCACAGACTCCCGTCGCTCGCACTCCTGAGCAGCGAGTGCATGTTGAGCAAGTCCCATTGATCATTCATGTAAAACCTACAGTACCAGTTCATCCCGAGGATGGGGCAGCTACTTCTGAGGATTAGCAGCGGAGGTTGGAGAGGTTCAAGAAGTATGATCCTCCGGTATTTAGTGGCTTAGCTACAGATGATGCCTTCGAGTTTGTAGAGTAGTTCCACTGTATTATTCACACTATAGGCATAGTTGGATCTAGCGGGGTTTCCTTTACTGCTTTCCAGCTTTAAAGAGTTGCCTATAATTGGTGGCGCACATATGAGTTAGACAGTTCGGGTGAAGCTGCTTCACTGACTAGGACCCAGTTCTTGTATATGTTTCTGAAAGATTTTGTTCCTTAGAGCCTCAGGGACGCATGACACGCAGATTTTGAGCATTTGCGATAGGGTGCTATGATAGTTTCAGAGCATGCCATCCGTTACACAAGATTGGACAGGCATGCACTGGCCTTAGTAGCTACTGTCCCGTGAGAGAGTTTGCGGGTTCATAGTGGGTCTTATCCCACCCATCAGATCTAGCATGGCTCGAGAGTTGGAGATAGGTATTCCTTATCAGCAGGTAGTGAGCATTGCAAGGAGGATCGAGGGTATGCTCGCTAGGGAGCATAGGAGAGAGAGGCCAAGAGGTCTCGAGAGTCGGGCCATTACTCCGGTGCCCATACCCCAGCAGTAAGTCGACATGGTAGGGGTCACCCCGTTCATTCAACTCTTCCAGTATCCAACAGTTCTCCAGCTCTTCCTAGACCTCGAGACCCTTATTATGCACCTCCAGTTTCTAGTACACCTCCTGCGCGGGGTTCTTTCGAAGGTCAGTCTTGTAGACCTGGCCCTAGCCAGTCATAACCACCACGACTTCCCAGAGCTTGTTTCGAGTGTGGCGATACATGCCATATGGTTAGGGACTACCCCAAACTTGGCAGGGGTGCATCTTCACAGACTTTTCAGCCACAGCTTGCTCCTCATAGTTCTCAAGACATGATCACAGCTCCAGCTGCTACCCCATTTGACTAGCCAGATATGGGAAGAGGTCGAAGAGGTAGAGGTAACCCACAATCGAGAGGCCAGGCCTGATATTATGCTAATCCTGCTCGTACCGAGGTTGTTGCCTCTAATTCTGTCATTACAAGTATTATATTAGTTTGTCACGGAGATGCATCGGTTCTATTCGATTCAGGCTCCACTTATTCTTATTTGTCTTCTTACTTTGCTCCGTATTTGGGTGTAGCTTGAGATTCTTTGAGTTCTGTTTTTTATGTTTCTACTCTTGTGGGGGATTCTCTTGTTGTAGATCGAATTTATCGGTCATGTTTGGCTACTATTCGTGGTTTTGAGACCAGATAGGATTTATTGTTACTCTGTATGATTAATTTTGATAATATTTTGGGCATGGACTGGTTTTCTCCCCCTCATGCTACTCTTGATTGTCACGCCAAGACCGTGATGTTGGCTATGCAAGGTATTCCGCGTATTGAGTGGAGTGGTACTTTAGATCACACTCTCAGTAGAGTTATCTCTTTCCTTAAAGCTCAGCGCATGGTTGAGAAGCGGTATGCAACGTATTTAGCCTATGTGAGAGATTTCACTGTTGATTCCCCTTTTATTGAGTCTGTCCTAGGGGTACAGGATTTTCCCGATATGTTCCCAGCTGATCTTCCGGGTATGCCACCTGATAGAGACATTGATTTTGGAATTGATTTGTTGTCGGTCACTAAGTCCATCCCCCTTCCCCCGTATCGTATGGCTCCTCTTGCGCTGAAGGAGTTGAAGGATCAGTTACAAGAATTGCTTGATAAGGGTTTTATTCGACCAAGTATTTCACTGTGAGATAATTCTGTCTTGTTTGTAAAGAAAAAGGATGGTTCTATGCGCACGTGGGTTCTATGCGCATGTGTATTAATTATTGTAAGTTGAACAATGTTACAGTGAAGAACCATTATCCCTTGCCTTGTATTCATGATCTATTTGACCAGTTTCATGGTGCACGGGTGTTTTCTAATATTGATTTGCTCTAAGGTTACCACCAGTTGAAGATTCATGAGCCAAATATCGCTAACACTACCTTCAGGACTCGGTATGGTCACTACGAGTTCCTTGTTATGTCATTTAGGCCAACCAATGCCCCAGCAGCTTTTATGCATTTGATGCACATTGTCTTCAGGCCCTATCTCGACTCGCTTGTCAATATTTTCATATATGATATTCTTGCATACTCCCGAAGTCGGGAATATCATGAGCAGCACCTGACGACCGTGCTTCAGACCCTGAGAAAGAAGAAGTTATATGCAAATTTCTCGAAATGTGAGTTTTGGTTGAGTTCTGTGGCATTCTTGGGCCACGTGGTGGAGGCGGATGAAGAAGGATATAGTTGGATATGTAGCCATATGCTGTCGGCAGGTGAAGTATGAGCACCAGAGACCAGGTGGGTTTCTTCAGCAGATAGAGATTCCGGAGTATAAATGGGAAAGGATCGCCAGGGATTTTGTTGTTGATCTCCCTCGGACTGCGAAGAAGTTTGATGCCATTTGGGTGATTGTGGATCGGCTGACCAAGTCCGCTCATTTTATCCCTATATGTACTACCTATTCATCTGAGCAATTAAACGAGATTTACATATGGGAGATTGTTCGTCCGCATGGTATTCTAGATTCTATTATTTCGAACAGAGGTACTCAGTTCACATCACGGTTCTGGAGAGCCGGTCAGTAGGAGTTGGGTACTTAGGTGACGATGAGCATAGCGTTTCAACCCCAGATGGACGGATAATCCGAGACCACTATTCAGTTTCTTGAGCATATGCTCCGCGCGTGTGTGATTCAGTTTAGAGGGTCTTTGAATTAGTTCTTGCCATTGGCAGAGTTTGATTACATCAACAGTTATCAGTCCAGCATTCAGATGGCGCCATATGAGGCTTTATATGGTAGGAGGTGCAGATCTCCGGTGGGTTGGTTTGAGCCGGGTGAGGCCAGGTTATTGGGCACATAGTAGGTTCAGGATGCATTAGAGAAGGTCAAGGTGATTCAGGATAGACTCCGTACGGCCCGGTACAAACAGAAGAGCTACGCGGACTAGAAGGTTCGTGATGTTTCATATATGGTTGGTGAGCGGGTTCTGCTCCAGGTTTCACCTATGATAGGCGTCATGAGGTTTGAAGAGAAAGGAAAATTGAGTCCGAGGTTTATTGGCCCTTTTGAGATTTTAAGGAGAGTTGGGGAGGTCTGCTATGAGCTTTCCTTACCTTCCAGCCTGGTGATAAGTAGGATTTTAACGTGTTTTATGCTCTACTTGCCTATGCTTTGAGTATAATTTGCTACAAAATAGACCCAAAATACTCACAGGTTGTGCTTGATTGTAGGTTTGAGCGACAAAGTGACGACATCTCAAAGATCAGCTCAAAATGGAGTGAAACCTACTCAAGTATCAAAGGCCAAGTGAAGTGGTGGAAAAAGAAGCCTAGTACGGACCACACAATTGAGCATGCGGCCGCACTAGGGGATTCATAGAAGTGCATAATCAAGGCCCTCATGATGCGGCCGAGATTGGATTTATGCGAACGGCGCTCAGCTCACGCGGCTGCGCCATTGTGTCATGCGGTCCCCACGAAGAGATTTAGAGAGTTGGAGATTTGGGCAATTGCAAGCCACGAGGCTGTGGCCACTCTCACGCAGTCCGCGTCAGACCTCTTCACGGCCACACTACACCTTTACGCGGTCTGCGCCAGATACTTTAGAGAGCATGAAAATGGAATTCAAACAGGCAGTGCGGCTGCGGTCATAATTGTGCGGCCCGCACTGACCCCGCAGGGGCAATTTTGTCTAGTTTTTTCAGCCCACTATAAATAAATATTTTACCATTTTTAGGTTAAGCAATATTTACAAAACAGAGCTGCGCTCTGAGGACGAAAGTTTTAGTCTATTTTGGCATTTTAGTATTAATTTCTCAATAGATTCTTGTAGTTTCTCTTTAGATATTAATTAATATGGTTATTTCTTCTTTTATTTTTTCTCTTTCTTCTTCAATTATGTCTAGCTAAACTCATTTAGATAGGGTTGTGGCTCAACCCTAGTGTGGGTAATTGATGGGTGTTGTTCTAATGATAGATTGATATTGAGTATTTGTTATTTAGGTTTTTATGCTTTAGTTAAGGATTGGTGGTTGAAAATATTGATTCTAGCTTAGTGGGTTTTTACTTTTCAAAGAGAGTCTATGACCTCAAAACTGACCTAACAAGGAATTGGGATGGACCCATGAGAAATGGTAGTCCCAATTAACGGGTTAAATCTCAAGAGAGTAATCACCCTACTTGAACCGTAGTTACTTGGTCTAATTGGCCTACCCAATTGGTCTCGAGAGAGATAATTGGGCAAAATCACTCTCTCCACCGAGAGGTGTGAGAGTGGGTACAATTGTGGAACAATTATAGCATAAATCTAAAATATGTCACTCTATTCTTAGTAGTTTCTACCCGTTAGTAAACCACATATGTGATGCCACGACCATAGTGCCTTTCTCCCTATTAGTTACAACCTAGGAATATTTCCTTAGCATAATTTAGCCTTAATATTTGGTTCATAATAGTAGTTGTTAATACAAAGGAACCCAAAAATATTAGGAGGGAAATTAGAAGTACAAAAACAAATCTAGGCTAAACAGATAATACAACTTGACTCCAAGCTCCCTGTGGAAATTCGATCTCGAACCACTATTTGGGTAATAGCTTTAATGACCCGCTCTCCCTACATTCATGTAGAATTGAGTTGGCAGCAATCAGTGGTTGGAGTTCATCTGATATTTTACATTTTGATGGTCCGGAGAAATCACGGTGACCCGTTGCATGAATTGGATTTCAATTAATTCCAGTTGGACAAGGATCTATCCTATGTTGAGGAGTCATTGACTATATTGGACGGGCAGGTCAGAAAGTTAACGTCAAAGAACATTGCTTCAGTAAAGGTTCAGTGGCTGGGTCAGCCGGTAGAGGAGGCGGTTTGGGAGACCGAGCAGGATATGTCCAGCCGATACCCTTATATTTTCATTACTTCATGTATGTTCTCTATGCTAGTTCGAGGATGAACGAATCTGTAAGTGTAGAAGGATGGGACGACCCAGTTGGTCATTTGTAGAATTTACGCCCTGATCCCGCGTTAACTGATTTCCCTAAGTTTATTTCTTCTATTTTGGTGTCTAGGATGTTCGAGGTTGAGAGCATGTCTAGAATGTATTTTGGAAGCTCGTAGCTAATTTAGGCATAAAATGCCGAAGTTTGATTTTTTTAAGTTTCCGGTCCGATAGTGAGTTTTTCATCTGAGGGTCAGAATGGAATTCTGGAAGTTGTAATAGCTTAGTCATGTCATTTGGAATGAGTGTTTAAAAGTTTAGGTCATTCAGACGTGTTTTGGTTAGGTTTTGATCGAAAGCATGTTTTGATAAAATTTGAAATTCTTAGGCTCAAATCCTTGATTAATTCGGGTTTTTGTGTTGTGTAAGGTGTTTTAAAGATTGGTACAAGTTTGGATAGGGTATTAGGTGTTATTAGTTCTTTTGCTTGAGGTCTCGGGGGCCTCGGGATGATTTTGGATGGTCGATGGAAGAATTTATTATGTTGGGAGGTATCAGCTTTGTTGCTTCTGGTATTTTCACTTATGCGGCTTGGGAAATGCAGAAGCGGTTGCCTTGGAATCGCAGAAGCGAGTTTGGGCATATTCTTCAGGAACCGTAGAAGCGGTAGGAATTCCGCAGAAGCGGATCCGCTTCTGCAAGATGAGAACCCAGAAACAGAATTTTGGATTTTAAAGGAAGTCGCAGAAGCGGCATTTTTTTCGCAAAAGCGAGACCGCTGAAGCGGTCCCTTTACTGGAGAAGCAGAAATCATTAGGGTGAAATATCATATTCGAGGGTAGTTTTAAAAGTTGAAAAAAATCAATTTGGAGCTCGGGAGAGGGCGATTCTAAGTGGGCTGTGAAGAGAAGATCAAGGGGTAACGTTTTCTTAATCTTTTTTAGTTATATTTCATCAATATATAGTTAAATCCATCATTTAAATTCGAATTGCTGATCAAAATTGGGGAAAATTGGAAGAAACTTCTTCGGCCGAATTTTTTTAGTTTTGAGCGGGTTTTTTGTATTCGATTTGGGAGATTTTTATATGCTTAGAATCGTGAGAGTACGAGGGTTCATAAAATGTAAAATTTATCCACCTCCAAGACGTTGGCCTAAGGGGAATTTTGGTTATTTGGCATAATTTTGCGTCTTAGCTTAGAATTTAATTATGGAATCAATTGTTTGAGATGTTATTTACGGTAAGTAATATAATTGAATAGATTTGGGTCATTTGGAGTCGGATACTCGTGGCAAAGGCCTGGTTCCTAGTTGAATTTTAAGCCAGTTCGAGGTAAGTCGCTTGTCGAACCTTTTGTTGGGGACCTTTCCCCTTAGGACATGATATTTGATGTTTGAATGCCTTGTACGTGATATGACGAGCGTTCTTGAGCTAATTGTTGGAAATCCATCCTTACTTGAAATATTTAAATTGAGTTTTCTTGCTTACTTGATTATTCTAAATGCAAGCTTAATCCGTATTATTTAGAAAAGCATGCTTAGTTGAATCTAACGGCCTATTTGCTTAAGTTACCTAAATTGTACTACGTGAAACATATTAGGCTAGTACTACCTGTTTGATTGTGTTTTGTACTTAAATCCTGAATATTCTCTGGTTGTGGTTGCGCATTTACCTTGGGACTACGGATTTTGGATTCCTGTAAATCTCCCCCTTGTTTGTTTACTTTTGGACCACGGGTAAGATTTCTAGTAGATCCCTCTGCACATTTACTTTGGGACTACAGGTTAGATTCCCGATAAATCCCCCTGCACATTGATAGTTGGACTACGGGATGGTATCCCGGGAGATCTACAGGACAGTTGAGAAAGGACTACAGGACGGAATCTTGGGACATCCTCATTTGGTAACTTGGTATTAAGCTGTATTTTTTTGTGTTTACCTTGTTCTTCTCTTACCCGTTGTTGCCTTGTAAATTCTGATTTATTTCGTTGTTGTTCACGCTATTTCCATCTGTTTCATACTATACATACTTATTATATTGTTTAACCTCAGTAGCGCCCTGACCTTTCTCGTCACTACCTGACCGAGGTTAGGCTTGGAACTTACTGAGTACCACTGTGGTGTACTAACGCCTCTTCTGCGCATGTTTTTCATGTGCAGTTCCACGTACCTCCACTTAGGTGCACTATCAGCAAGACAGGGAGAGCTACAAAGACTTTGAGGTATATCTGCCGTGTCCGCAGACCGAAGAGTGTCCTTTTTATTCTATCTTGTAGCGTTTAGACTTCTCTCGTACTTTGATATAGATTATTCTTGATTTTAGAGTTCTTATTGTATTTTCCACTTGCCCATGAGTTTTCGAGTTTTATGTTAACTTGTAGCTTCTGCACTATTGAGTTGTATATATCGAGCGACACTTTATATATTCTGTTCTTCTAGCGGTTTAGTTTTAGTTATTTAAATTTCGCAAATTATGTTGTTTTTTCTCAATGTTTGGCTTACCTAGTCGTAGGACTAGGTGCCGTTACGACATGTTCACGGAAGGCGAACTGGGGTTTTATATAAACCGATTACCAGAACTATTAGTTTTACGTAAACCGATTACCAATGATCTAGATCCACCCCCGGACCTAATATGTAAATATTTTTAAGAACCTTCCGTGCAAGCTTAAACTCTTAAAGAAACGGTAGGTCCACTACATAGTTATCCCTTCATCACCATTTCCATTCTTCCACCACATATAGTATTTAATTTCTAGTACTGTCTCTTAGTCAAGGGAAAGAAAATTTTGATGGATGATACAGAAATGTTGGTGGAAATTCTCTAGATGTTTCTTTTTTATATTTTAGTATATACTTGGCGGTGTTTCCTTACCCCGTTGAAAAGGAAGAAAAGATTGGGAAAGAGTGCAATACTACTATTCCCTACTTAATTATTCGTGCCCTTCTCAGATTTCTTTGTTTGGATCATGGTCGTTTGGACTGCGATCACTAGTAGTGGGAAATTATATTAGCTTGGGTCACTTTCACAAAAGCATCCTATGCTTACAAATTTTGAGAAGTCTTCAAACTCAATTGGACATATTATAACCCTATTCACCTGGTTGTTCGATGATTGAGTTCATGTAGAATATATGTAGTTTTTTGTTTATACATTGTATTGCAGTTGGAAAAAGACTTCCATTTTGAACGCTCCTTCTCTCCTCTTTAAACATGTATCACTCGGACTTGGCATATAGAGATTACCCATAATCTTTTTTAAGATACTCTACATTTTTGTCGTGCATGTTGTGAGACGATGCCAATGTTATTGAATTGGAAACAGCCTGAAGCCTTAGAATTTCATTATGATATATTGCAAATTAGGTCTTAAGTTTATTTTATGTTAATAGAGTCTTTTATATTTAGGTCTTACTCCCTCCAAGTGGCCGCTGCTTTGATTGCCACGTGTCTAGGTTGTTAAAGAATCTTATCTTATTTATCTCTGTATATTTCCATTTAGAATATTATGCTGAATGAAACAATCCTTAGCTTTTCTCTTATTTGTCTTCTTCTTTGCTTTTATTCTTTTCGTCAGTAGCCGTTGATACATCTTGGTATTATAGTGGTGACGTTCCGACGTCCTGTTCCAATGAGGGTGGACAAACAACAAGAGAAAGCATCTGAGGATGCTAATGATTGGAAGAAGTTTAAATCGCAGATGAAGGCCTACATGTTAGATACACATAAAGGAATAGCTCAAATGGAGGAGCTTCAAGTTCGATGTGATGCCGGAGCTGCTAGAAGAGAAGAGGAATGTAACTGGAAGATCAAACTTTTGTTGTCACAGCTTGAGTCGGAACGACTAGCAGAGTCTTCTGTCAATACTCCGGCACATGCTTTGTTCTTTCAAGGTGGTTCATCTTCAGAAATGGGTGAGTCTTCTATGGGGTGCAATCTCCGCTCTTCTACTTCTCCATTTACTCCATTCAGCCACTAATATTTAATTTTCCCAAGCTAGTAGGGCTATGACACTTACTCCAACTCCCTTCAATCCTCAAAATGCTACCATATTACCACCACCGCCCTCTTTATATCCAAGTATTACCAACTTTTCCACAACTTCTTTCACTCCTTATTCCAGTTCTATGAATAGTACACTTGTTAACACTAATAGTGTTAACAATCCCAATATGCCTTCTATGTCTACTAGTCTCCACACCACCCCTGTTTCTTCTACCAACACTATGCCTACTTCAATGGTTTTACCCATTTCTCCTCCTTCACATCAACCCATTTATTTCACATCCAGACTAGCCTTAACTCTGACCAACACAACACAATCTCCTCTTTTGGTCGACCTGCTAGTTCTCAAATGCCTACTTTTGGTCCAGCTCTCATTCAAACACCTGCAAACACACATAATCAGGTTAATTTTCCAAAATCCAAGTAAACCTTTCCAAAACATGACACCAACAACCCTCGGGGATGGATTAGAAGGTGTGACAAAATTTTTGTAATATACCAGGTTCCTTCTGACCTTAAAATGCAGTATGTTGCAAAGCATGTTAAGGATAAACATGATACATGGTTTGATGTTTATATGATGGATCATGGGGAAATTTTTCTTGGGATTTGTTTTGCTAAGATGTGTGTCCGAGGTATGGTAACATTAGACCAATGGATGTGGTGGTGGAATTTAATCGATTAGAGTAAAAGGGTGACGTGGATAGCTATCAGGTGACGTTTGAAGAGTTGCGGTATTACTTGTTATTAGTGCATCCGATCTTAATGAATCCTATTTTGTTTCATGTTTTGTGGGTGGTCTTAAAGGTGATTTAAGATCAATGGTGAGAGCTTCTAACCCTCAAACATTAATGGATGCTTTAGAGGTTGCAAAATTACATGAAGAGACTTTATCTGCTATCTATAGAAACCTGCAGCCCAGATACACAGCCACCTATCCCAGATCCACTCTAAATTCTCCCAACTCAGTACCATCAAATTCTAAAACCACACCAGCCCTTCTCAATCCTACAACTCAGAAACTATTGACCAATGGGCCTACAAAGCAGACTGTTCCCAAGAATATGCCATTTGATGTATTGAGACAATATAATCTTTGTTTAAGTTGTCATGAACGATATTATCCAGGGTATCAATGCAAGCCCAAGTCATTACAACTGATGACTAGTGAGTATGAAAAAGAAGAAAGTTCAGGTGCAGCTCAAGTTGTTGACGAGGCCCAAGAGGAAAGCCCAGTAGTGGAAGAGGGAGCAGAAGTATCATCTGAAGTTTTTTTTGACTGTCTTAATGGGGTTGGACTCTTTGGATTCTTCACCATCTACAATTAAAATTTTTGGTCGGGTCAAACGTATTCCACTTGTCATTTTAATAGATTGTGGATCAACTCACAGTTTCATTATTCCAAATGTACCAAAGAAATTGGGCTTACTTAGAGAATCTATGAAGAGGGATATGCATGTTAATGTATCCAGTGGGCATGAAATTGTTTCTACTCATTTAAATCCTAGCTTTGTTTGAGAGATGAATGAGATTACATTTACTTTTAGTTTGCATTGGCTAAACGTCCCTGGTCGCGACATAGTCTTGGGAATGGATTGGATAGATTCGATTGCTCCAGTGTTGTTGCATACCAATCCTTGTATTTCATTTATTATGGAAGGAATGTGGTGACCTTGTTTCGGAGTCAAGAGGCTGCTCAGATATCATCCACCAATCCGAAGGCAATGATGAAATTGCTACAAGGAAGTTATTGTAGCTTTGTGGCTCAGGACCAACTGAATGCACTAGAGGGTACAATCACTACAGTGGACATTCCAACCCAGCTTGAGGAACTATTATCCAGTTATGTGGATTCATTTAGTGAGCCTAAAGGGTTGCCTCCTAGTCATGATTGTGATCACATTGAATTAATTCCTGGTGCTAAAATAATAAATCAATGGTCGTATCGCTATTCTTATGAGCAGAAAAATTTCATTGAGAAATTGGTTCAAGAGATGCTACAAGCTAGCACTGTGGTTCCCAGTTCATCCCCATTTGCTTCACCAGTTATATTGGCGAAAATAAATATGCTTCTTGGCGGATGTGTGTGGATTACAGAAAATTGAATGACATTACAGTGAGAAATAAATATCCAATTCCAGTTGTTGAAGATCTACTGGATGAATTGCATGGAGCATATTTTTATTCTAAATTGGATTTACGATCATGCTATCATCAGATTCGCATAAAAGCAGGGGATGAGTTCAAGACTGCATTTCGCATCCACCATGGACTTTCGCAGTTTCGTCATGCCCTTCGGGCTCACTAATACCCCGTCATCAATTCAGGTACTTATGCATAAAATTTTCGGTCCTTATCATAGAAAATTCGTCTTGGTTTTCTTTCATGATATATCAGTGCCAATTTTACTGACCATATGGCCCATCTTAAGGTTGTTTTTGAGCTATTACGGGCTAATCAACTATTTGCAAAATGCTCCAAGTGCAATTTTGGTCAGGCCCAAATTGAGTATTTTGGACATATTATCTCGGGTAAAGGGGTCAGCACTGATGACTCAAAAATAGAAGCCATGCTTAATTGGTCCAGGCCCAACAGTACAAAAGCTCTTAGAGGTTTTTTTGGACTTATTGGTTATTATATAAAATTTATCAAGCATTTTGCTTTCATTAGTCGTCCACTTAACAACCTGCTAAGAAAGGGCGCCATCTATGGACAAATGAAGCAACATAAGCATTTGAAACTTTAAAACAAGCTATGATCCAGGCCCCTGTTTTAGCACTACCTGACTTTTCCAAGTCTTTTATAGTGGAAGTCGATACATGTGGATCAGGAGTTGGGGCAGTGTTAATGCAGGGAGGTAGGCCCCTGGCCTTTCTTAGTAAATCCTTGAGCCCAAAGCATCTTGGTCTCTCCACTTATGAAAAGGAGTTGATTGCACTGTTGTTGGCTATTAAAAAATGGAGGCACTACTTGCAGCCGGCTCACTTCATTATAAAAATTGATCATTTCAGTTTAAAGTTGTTAAAGGACCAAAGAATGCCTACCTCCTTACAACACAAAGGCCTAGCTAAGTTTTTGGGTCTTAACAATGAGATTCAGTACAAAAGGGAGTAGAAAATGTGGCTGCATATGCTCTATCTCGACGATTTAAAGAAAAGGCTGAATGCAAGCTAATATCAGTAGTGCAACTAACATAGATGCAAGTGGTTTTAAGCAGCTATGAAGAGGACATTGAAGTGGATAAAGTGTTGTCTCAACTACTACTGGATGCTATTGTGTACAAAATCTGACCCTATAGCAAGGCCTTTTAAGGCACAAAGGCCAAATATAGATTGGAAACATTGGAAACCTGAGGCATCAATTGGTAGAAGCTATGTACATAACTACTTGGGGAGGACATTCAGGTGTCCATGCCACTCAGCAAAGACTAAATTCTTTATTCTATTGGCCCAAACTCAATGAGGATGTTAAAAGGCTAGTCTCTGAATGTGATATATGTCATAGAAATGAAGGAGAAAATGTGGCTTATCCAGAGCTTCTTCATCCCTTACCAATTCCTTCAAGGGCATGGGAGCAAATTACGATGGATTTCATTGAAGGACTGCCTAAGTCAAATGGTAAAGAGGTAATCTTTGTCGTTGTGGATCGCTTTACTAAGTATGCTAGTTTTTTTAGCATTATCCCTCCCTTATACAGCACCACAAGTAGCACAAGTTTTCTTGGATCACATTTACAAGTTACATGGAAGTCCAGTTTCAATTGTTTCTGATAGAGATCCGGCATTTACAAGTTTGTTTTGAAACTAAGGCGGAGTACAGCATACCATCCACAGACGGATGGTCAAAATGAAAGGTTAAATAGATGCTTGGAATGTCACCTTCTTTGTATGACAGGTCATAAACCTGCGAATTGGAGCAAATGTTGAGTTTAGCAGAATTCTGGTACAAATCGACTTACCACTTAGTTATTCAAATTTCCCCTTTTATGGCACTTTATGGCTACTACCCTCCCCTGCCGACATTTGAACTGATTGCTCAGTCTCGGGTGAATTCAGTGGATGAAGTGTTAAAAGAAAGACAAGTGATTGGTCGAGTGTTGCAAGAAAATCTGAAGAAAGCGCAAGAAAGAATGAAACTTTATGCAGATTCTAAAAGAACTGAGAGGGATTTTGAGGAAAGAGAATGGGTATACATCAAACTGCAACCATATCGACAGGCGTTGGTAGCAGTATAGAAGAATCTGAAGTTAGCATCAAATTACTACGGGCCTTATTAGATCTTGGGAAAAAATTGGCCAAGTAGCATATAAATTGAAGTTGCCACCCGAATCAAAAATTCACCCAGTGTTTCATGTGTCACAATTGAAGAAGAAAGTGGGTAATCAAGCGGTAGCTATGATTGATCCTCCAATTTGCAATAACTAGGGCCAAATTCTTGTGGAATCAGTGGCGATTTTGGATCGGAGGATGATTAAAAAAAGGAACAAGGCAGTGACAGAAGTTCTGGTACAGTGGGCTAATCTTTCTCCTGAAGAGGCTACAAGGGAAGACTACGGATTCCTTCATTCTCAGTTTCCTGAATTTGATGATGCATAACCTTGACTTTACTGTCAAGGTTCTTCAATGGTGGATGAGATTGTTGTGAGACGATGCTAATGTTGTTGAATTGGAAATAACCTGAAGCCTTAGAATCTCTTTATGATATTTTGTAAATTAGGTCTTAAGTTTAGCTTATGTCAATAATGTTCTTTATTATTTAGTTTTTAGTCCCTCCAAGTGGCCACTGCTTTAACTGCCACCTGTCTAGGTTGTTAAAGAATCTTGTCTTAATTATCTCTTTGTATTTCCATTTGGAATATCATGCTGAATGAAACAATCCTTATCTTTTCTCTTATTTGTCTTCTTCTTTGCTTTTATTCTTTTCGTCAATAGCCGTTGTTACAGTGAAACTTTTGTATATTATGTCTTTCAGTTTCAATTAGTTTATTTACAATTTTGTTGAAAAAAGAAATAGTATAAGGCCTTTGATTGGTGCAACTATATAGAGGCGGATCAAGGATTTGAATTTTATGATCAGTTCTTAAAATAATTTCAAGTTAATGTACAATAGTAAAGAAGAAAGAATGGTTTTTTCCTGATATAGGTTTGAAAGCCCTACTGTTGGTGTATCATAATACCAAGATTGAGCCTATGCAACAAGTACCGCGGGCGGGCATCTGGAGTTGTTTCAACAAACATAAATAGAGTTTTAGTTATGAGGTGCTCCAATAATTTCAGAATAATATAAAATAAGTAGCTGGTTCCACCTTATGTTCTTGTGGTTCAAATTTTCCAATACCATCAGTTAAGGTTGGACGTTATTTTTCTAGGTGAGGGAAAGGGGAAGGAATTGCATGTTGAGTATTCCCTTGCATATTTAGAACGCATGCAAGGTAATTGCTCTAGATTTAAAACTAACTGAGTATATCTAAGCGCATTTTTTTCAAAATTTAACTTCTGTATAGTAACTGTGAAACATTTTGTTTTTGGGCACTATCAAATTTGGCGGTACCTACAATAACAAGTAGCTATTCATGACAAGTTTGATATGAAAAATAAAGTAAGTAACAAAATTAATTACGATATTATAAAGTTTGATATGGCTCTCGATAGGAACGTGTGGATGCCAAATATTAGAGTTGTAATCTAGGGGATATATAGTCGAGAGTTTTTCACTCTTTGTACCGGGTAGTCTGATAGAGTTTTGCCTAGGTCTGTTAGCGATATGCTATGTTCACATTATTTTGTTGTTTTGCATAGTATTGTGTTATTGCCCTTTCACTTATTTGTTGTCTCTTACGATGATGTTATTATACCGTTCTGGCTTCTTTTGTTATCACAGACCTTTTTTTTTGTTTCTTTTCTGATATTATTGTCTTTTCTGTTAAGTCGAGGGTCTCCCAGAAATAACTTTTTTACCCTTCTGGGATAGAGGTAAGGGCTGCGTACACTCTACCCTCTCTAGACCCTACTAATAAGATTTTACTGAGTATATTGTTGTTGTTGTAGGAAGATATAATTTTTCTACTATTGTATGTAAGTTAAAAGTCCAATTGCGCAAATAGGGAGCTAAAAATTTGGGCCTTTCGACAACGGATTCGCTAAGCTTGTCCAATATTTAGTAGGCTTAATTAAAGCAGCATAAACTCTAAATATAATACTACTCTATAAAGGTCATACGTGATCAAACTGCTGTAAAAGGAAAGTTCTGGGAAATAAAACAAAGAGGTGTACGCAAAGTTTATCTTAGCTATGATTATTCATCATAATCTCATAATCACGTTGTGGACATTATGTTTGACTAATTAAATTAATTCTCTAGCATTACTTACATTTCTGATGTTTGCACCAAGCAAACCATCCAATTGGGAAATATAGGTGGGTGAGACGACTTGACAAAATTAAAGTAAGGAATATATATATGCGACATCTCTATATTAGTTTCTCCATTTGTCCATTTCTTGGAAGCAACACAAAAAGAGACGTAGAGGTTAACTAAGGAGTAGTTAGTTAACCATATAAGTAAGCTTTGATTTTCATTAATCTTGGTGGGATCATGATCTGGCCTTTTAAATTTCTTGGCTTAAAGGCTTTATACAAGTTTAGTGAATGCAACTTAAACCTAACCCCATTAATTAGAGGGATAAGATTTACTTGCTGAAGGGTAAATTTGCTTTTTCTTTCGATTACTTTCTAACTACACTAAAAAGGGATTAGAAGCACATGTAAGGAGGAAACTGTCTATTTCCATAGATAGTAAGTCTTGTTCTTCTTTTGAAGGAAAACAAAAGTGAGAAAATCAAGATAGATCTGCCATGGACATGGAGGCAAGATCTAGTGAGAAGGAATGAAATACATAGAATAACATAGAGGAACGTAAAGAGGGAGAAAAAAATTGTATTTCTATTCCTTTCTTACATTACTGCTTTGTACAGGAATATGTTTCTCTTATATACAGAGCTACTAATGTGTCCTAACCAAGTTGACTAATAGAGTATTCTAGAAATGTACACGTTAAATAACATACTATACAAATACCCTCAACTAGACTCTATATCTATACATCCCCCCCCCCCCCCTCCCCCCTCCAAGTTGAGAATGAAAGATGTTTTTCATTCCAACTTGATCAACAGAAAGGCATGTTGATGATGCCCAAGAGGCTTTGTCAAAATGTCTATTGGTTGGTGTTGACTTGCTATGTGAGAAGTTTCAATTAGCCCATCTTGTATTTTTCTCTTATGAAGTGACAATATATTTCGATGTGTTTTGTTCTCCCATGATACATAAGGTTTGCTACAATTTTCAATGCATATTTGTTATCACAAAACAACTTCATTGGCAACATCCATTCTTAATTCTTTTATCCATTAAGCCAAACCAACTTTGTCACTGTGTGTGCCATGCTTCTACACTCTGCTTTAGCAGAACTAAGAGATAATGCTTCATTTGTTTGCTTTTCAAAAGATGAATGAATCACCTAGCTTAATACAGTAGTCAGTCACAGATTTCCTTGACATGGGACAAGATGCCCAATCAGAGTCACGGTAAGCTTCAAATGTTGTATCCCTTTGCTTGACATGAGGATTCCTAGATATGGTTATCTCTTAATGTATCTAACAATATGTAGAGCTGACTTATAATGGGATCTCTTGGATGCATGCATGAATTGACTTGAGCATTGAACTGCATAATAAATGTCTGGTCTAGTTATTGTGAGGTACAAAAGTTTCCCAATCAGCCTTTAAAAACTCCCCCTATCTTCCAATGTTTCATCAGATATTCTAGCATTTATACTTTTGTCAAATTCTGTACTTGTGAGCTTCATGTTCTGCTCTAGAGGTGTATCTTTAGGCTTTGAACATGTTAAACCCACATCTGAGATCATTTCCAGTGCATACTTCCTTTGTGACATAAGTATTCCCTCTTTAGACCTTGCAAATTCTATTCCTAGGAAGTATCTTAACTCTCCTAGGTCTTTTAACTTCAACTTCTGGTGCAGTGCGACCTTGCATTCTGAATCTCCTCTAGATCATTTCCTGTTACAAGTAAATCATCTACATATACCAACACAAGAACAAACTTGTATTTTTCAGTCTTGGTGAACAGTGAATAATCATGTTTGCTTTGAGTAAAACCAGATTCTATGAGAGCTTGAGTTAGTTTCAAATTCCTTTTCCTAGCTGCCTCTTTCAGATCATATAAGGACTTTAGTAGCCTACATACTCTATGCTTCCCCTGGCTACTAAAGCCTTGTGGAAGGGACATATAGACCTCTTCCGCAAGATCACCATTGAGGAAGGTACTATGCACATCAATTTGAAAAATAGACCAACCATTAAGTGATGCAGCAACAACTACAATCCTGACTGTAGTAAGCTTGGCCACAGGTGAGAAAGTATCATGAAAATCCATACCATCTTGTTGTGTGTAGCCCTTCGCAACTAGTTTTGCTTTCAACCTTTCTACTGAACCATCTGCATTATACTTAATTTTGTACATATAGTTGCACCCAATGGGAATTTTACCAGAAGGCAGATCTAATACTTCTCATATTTGGTTTTGTTCAAGAGCCTTAATTTCCAACTGCATGGCTTTGACCCACCTAGCATCCTTACTAGCTTGAGAAGAAAAGGAGGGTTCAGTATCATAAGAGAAGGAAGCAAGGAATGACCGAAAATGTGAAGGTAGGTGAGAATAGGAAACAACTTGTTGAATAGGATAAGAAGAGGAAGAAGAAGTAGTGGGTAAGGGAGGATGTACATAATAAGTGAACCAGATGGAAGGTTTGGTGACCCTTCCTGATCTTCGAGGTTGGTTAGGAGTGGTAGCAACAGGAGTAATAGAGGTAGTAGAAGGGCTAGCAGGGGTTGGTATAGTAGGTGATCATAGAGTAGAGGAGACATGTGAAGGTGAAGACTCAATTGGAGAAACTCAATCAAGAGAAGGTGTAGGTACAAGGTTGAGAGAAGGTTCAGGATGGAAAGAAGAAGGATGAGATACTTTGTAAGGGAGGAAATGAGATTTGGGTAATTTGAAGGGAAAAATGTGTTCTATGAACTACACATCTCTATTGACAAAAATTTTTTCAGTTTCAATGTCATAGAGTCTATAACCTTTTTGATGTAAAGAGTATACCATGAAGATAGCAGGCCAGGACTTGGCAAAGAATTTGGCACAGTAATTTGGTCTTGTGGCATAACACAAACATCCCAAAGTTCTCATATGATGCAGGTTAGGAGGATGACCATGGAACAACTCAAAAGGAGTTTTTCCATTCAAACCATTGTTGGTAGTCTATTGATGATATAGGTTGCTACTAGAACACACTCACCCCAGTATTTTAAAGGAATGAGGGCTTGAAATTTTAAAGCTCTACTAACTTCAAGAAGATTTCTATGTTTCCTTTTCACTACCACATTCTGTTGAGGGGTGAGTACATAACTACTTTGATGGATAATCCGTTTGGATTTGAAAAGAGTGAAACAAAGTGTATTAAAGAATTCATAACCATTGTCTGGTTGAAAGACTTTAACTTTAGAGGAAAATTGGTTCTCAATCAATTGACGGAAATCATTCAGAACAACAAAAACATCATTTTTGACTCTTAACAAGAAGGTCCAAGTCTCTAGAGTAATCATCAACGAGAGTAAGAAAATATCTGGAGCCACAATAAGTACAGACTCTATATGAACCCCAAACATCAATATGTACCAACTCAAATGCAGAAGTAGACTTAAAAGTACTAATGGGAAATGGAATCTAGTTTGTTTAGCTAAAGGACAAATTAGACAACTACAATCAGTAGATTTTGACAAGCGATTTGTAATTGTAGGAATTTTCAATAAAACATTCTGTGGTGCATGACCAAGTCTTTGATGCCACAAAATATTTCAATTATTTTGAAGAGAGGAAGACAAACACTTGGAGACAGGAGCAGTACCAGGTGTGTAAGGATTGAGAATGTACAGCTCATTTTTTTCACTACCAATCTCATTCACCTTGCCACTGAAGAGGTCCTGAAACAGATAGAAATCAGGATAAAAAAACTCCTAAATACTTTAAATCCTTAGTGTATTGGAGACAGAAAACAAATTATATTTGAATTGTGGAACACATAATACATTGTCCAAAACTTGTGAATTGGGATGAACAAGACCCTGAATGAGTGATTTCAGTACTATCTCCATTAGGTAAGTGTACATAATTGGAAACA